>JAHREE010000217.1:1977154-2096780 GCA_033628505.1 Tringa tobata
CAGAGCCCTGGAAGAGGCTGCCCAGGGAGGGTGTGGAGTCCCCTTCTCTGGAGATCTTCAAGCCCCACCTGGATGCCGTCCTGAGTGATGTGCTCTGGGCAACCCTGCTTTGGCAGGGGAGCTGAAGTAGTTGATCTCTAGAAGGTCCCTTCCAACTCCAACAATTCCGTGATATCCCGTAAAGTGCCTCTGTGTCTAACTGGCAGCTCTGGTACCTGGGTGTTAGAAGGGAATCCTTATGTTTATATGTAGGTGAAGGTTCACCAACATGCTGCCTTTTAATACTGATTTGCATTTAAGAGGCAGGTGAGGCGTTAAGCAGGATGTGGACTGACCGAGCCTGAGGTGAATCATGGGCTCATTGTATGAGTAAGCAGTGCAAAGTATGTTTATATTTATAACTCAGGTGCAAAAAAAAAAAAAGTCAGGTAAGTGTGCTGGTTTGACCTCTACACGTAAAAGTCATTTATAGTTGTCCTCGTTTCCATGCTAAGGAGCACATGGTAACTCGTGGTGAGCTCCTGGAACTTGCTGGTTTAGGTCACTTATTGCTCAAGTGGAGATGGGGAAAGGCATTGCTGTGGGTCAGCAGTTGTTTCATAGAATCATAGAATGGTTAGAGTTGGAGGGGACCTTAAAGATCATCAAGTTCCAACCCCCCTGCCATGGGCAGGNCCTTGTCCTGTCACTGCTCTTCTTGGCAAAGAGTCCCTCTCCGGCTCTCCTGTAGGCTCCCTTCAGATCTTGGTAGGCTGCAATGAGGTCTCCCTGGAGCCTTCTCTTCTCCAGGCTGAACAACCCCAGCTCTCTCAGTCTGTCTTCATAGGAGAGGTGCTCCATCCCTCTGATCATCTTCATGGTCCTCTGCTGGACCTGTTCCAAGTGATCCATGTCCTTCCTGTGCTGAGGACTCCAAAGCTGGACACAGTACTCCAGGTGGGGTCTCATGAGCCCAGAGCAGAGGGGTAGAATCACCTCCCATGACCTGCTGGCCACACTTCTGATGCAGCCCAGGATGTGGTTGGCTTTCTGGGCTGCCGGTGCACATTGCCGACTCATGTTGAGCTTCTCATCCACCAACACCCCCAAGTCCTTCTTCTCAGGGCTGCTCTGTAGCCATTCTCTGCCAAACCTGTATTTGTGCCTGGGATTGCCACGTCCTAGGTGCAGGACCCTGCACTTGGCCTGGTTGAACTTCATGCGGTTTGCATGAGCCCACCTCTCAAGCCCGTCCAGGTCCTTCTGGATGGCATCCCTTCCCTCCAGCGTGTCAACCGCACCACCGAGTTTGGTGTCATTGGCAAACTTGCTGAGGGTGCACTCTATCCCACGGTCCATGTCTCCAAATATGCAAAGAAAAATGTGTTCTTGGAGTTAAGATTAAAACTATCCAGTCAGGAGAATAAACCTTTTGAATCTAGGTAACAGGTTAAATAATGCACAATAAATACTCAATTACTCTTTGCACTGAATAGTTTCTGAGTTCAGTCAGTAGGTGTGTCAGTTTAAGACTGACACTTGTCTCAATAAAATATTAGTAAATAATGGTAAATATTGAATAAAGCTAAGAACAAGTCTGACAGCTTATTCATTTTTGCAAAATGCCTGGGAACAAAAAGCTGAATTTGCATTGGAAGTGTTCCATCAGCTGTTTGATTGATAAGGAATCGATACTGGAAAAAGGAGATAATTTCTTTTACTCATTTATGAAAATTTCTTTTGGTTTAGAAACCAATTCATGTAAGTAAAATCCAAAAATTTTATTCTGAATAATTCTGAATGAAGTTATATTACATACACAGTTTCATAGATCAATAATTGTTTACAGTGCTTCAAAGAAATTAATTGCTTTTTAAAAGTGTATTTTGTGTTGCATCTCTTTTATCAGATTGACTGGCTTTTTTTTTTGTCCTCTGGTTTTTCCTTACATTGCCTGTATATTTCTAAATTATGGCTGGAGGTTTGCAACATACTTTTGCCAAAGCCTCATATACAAAGTAAACTCAGATACTAATCTTCTTGTACCTAAAGTTGCAGAATCCATGACCTTTTTTTTTCTTTACTAGTGTACTACAACTTGAATCCACTATAACTGTGCCCTCAGATACTTTCCTACTGAACTGTTACTTCCCATTTTCTACTCCAAAAATTTATTATTTCCTTCTGAGAGAAGTTTAAGATACCTTTTTTTATTGAATTTAATTTTCTTCTTTCTGGCCATTTCAGAAACTTATTAAGAAATATCTGAATTGAACACTGCTCTCCAAACTGCTTAGCATTGCCTGTGGATGTTATAAATGCAGGCTTTAACTTCACTGTGATCCAATGTATTAAAAACACACTGAATACTACAAAACCAAGGCTAAAGTTTCTGATAGTCCCACTGATTTACTGATCCAGTTCAAGACACATTTAGTAATAATGCATTTTCAGCTCTTGTGTAGTAATGCAACCTTTTAAAAGTGATTTGATCTAGATCATATTTTCATTCCTTCTTATGGCAGTTCCGTGTCAGATTGTATTACACTATGATGTTAACAAAGCTCTTAATCAGATCCATTATTTCTTTGCTTCCATAAGCCAATAACCTCATAAAAAGAGAAATTAGGTCAACATAATTTTAAAGTTCATGTTGACTGATTCTTATCATCTCATTCTCTGCTAGATGCTTACAGATTGTTTAGAAATTTGCTACAGCACGTTTGTGCGCATTAAGCCAGTCTGATCATTTTCTGCAAATCAAAGTTTTCTTTATGTCCTCGTCCAGACCTTTAGATTTCCCACAGTCACCACACATTTTGGAAAATAATTGCGACTATTCAAAGCTAAGATATATGGCAATATAAAGTTAACCATGCCACCTTCTTTCACCCGCTTCAAGCTGGGAATTAAAAAACCCCAGCAGTTTTCTAGACCCTCCACACCTACACCCTCCATGTAAAGTGTAAATATATTGAGAGGTGAAGGATTTTTAGAGAAGCTTGGCAGAGCTGCAGTTGTAAAATAAACAGATGTGGAGGTTGTTCTTCTATTCTGTATGTGATACAGAAACACAGAGGGATCCATTATGTCTCATTTCAGAAGTGAGGTTTATATTTAATCAAAATTAGGTTCCTTTTGTGTTCTGATTTTAAGTAGAGAGCTCAGATACAACAGTTATCTGTAGATCTGGTAAAAATAAATTTACTAACTGTGTAGGAGTGATTGTAGGAAAGGTAAAGATATTGCATAAGTTAGCAAATAAGAAATTGGGGTGAGTACCATTGACAGCCTCTGAATATATGTCTGGTGCAGCATCAGTTACTCAAATCCCAATTTTACTCTGCCAAAGGGAAGTGTTAAACTTAATTTTACAAATTGTCTTGGACTCCTTCTCCTGAATAATATGAATTGCTTAAAAATTTATACTGGGTACAGGTGCATATTTAGAATGGTTTGGGGAGAAATGTTGACTCTGAAAAGCTTTGAGTTAAGAATATCTAGAGGTCTCTTGCTTTTATTGGAGAAATCCACAATGATATAGCTATAATGTAGGTTTGCAGTTAAGATACTAACAGTAAAGGTATAAGGGTAATGATAATATTTAACTTGTATGTAGCAGGTTTCATTAGTACTTCCAAGCATTCTATACCATTAGCCCCAAGCAAACGACTTGACAAATCTGGTGACCTCACAGCGAGTTAAAAATCCCCAGGAAAAATGAGAAAATAATCAGGATCTCAGCTGGGACTACAGTGCAGGTATCCTTGAATCCAGTGTTTTCTCAACAGAAACAAACTACTGTTGTAAGATTATTGAATGTTCCTCCTAACTCCTGTAGTGTTCCGATAGAATGGAGAAAGCAGTCATGCTTTAACATCTCTGGAAAAATAGATGTTGATGCAGCCACCAAAAAATGTCTCAGATCTATGTCCTATAAACCTGTCAGTTTTATTTCTTGCTGGTTGTAGCAACTTAAAACATGCAAAAGAGCACTTGATTTTCTGTTTTCTTTCCTTAGAAAATGTAGCTGCAACCGAGAAATATTTTTACATTAACCTCCATTCTCCGTCACTTTAAATCATTAGTTGTAGAAATTATTAGCATAGGACGTGTTTTTGCATACTGTCTGGCACCCTCTACTGTACATAAATATTATATTATCACTGATGCGCTGCTATAATTCAGGTACAAAGAGGCAAAAAGAAGAAAATGAAGTATTATATCATTAAATGAATTTACAGGATGATCTTTGTCTGATAGCATGTTCATATGTGCCTAATAATAGCTATTTCTTAATATCAGTGCCCCCTGTCACTCAGGGTGATTTTTATATTTCTTTTCAATAAATAAGAATCTGGAAGACTTTCTTGATTTGAGAGAGTTATCATTCTGAAGCTCCATTTGTAGCTTTGTAGTGTAGTTCTCAGTTCGCTCTCTTTGTTTCAAAATACAAAAATAAGATTATGTGCAGAGCTTTATATACCTCCCTGGCATCCTCTTAGAAGAAAAATATTTGATGGGAACCAGCCATGAAAAGGCACTAAAAACACATGCTGCCGTAACCATTTTTTCTTGAAGAAAAAACAAGTGGTATTATGTTATTTTATGACATGACTATAGTACAATGTGATAAAGTGTAGGCATTCGCCTGATTAATACAACAACTCAAGGAATGACAGATATGTGTCTTGGAATATCATAGTACAGTTTTCAAATGGTTGTATGTAGCCAGTAGGTGCATTTTCTGGTGAAAGAACCCTATAGATCTGTGCCTCTGTCAGAGTCCAATACTCTCTGACCAGCTTCTTCTAGATATTCCATGTGTGGAGGGTGCGATATTTCATGTGGCATTATTTGAAGATAGATGATGTTCACTCAGCTGACATATCTAAAAATGTTTATCTAAAATGAAGGTCACCCTCCTGTCACCTCCATGTTGAGATAAAGTTAACATTCTTCACAACAGCTGTGGTCAGTCACATGCTACCTTATTCTCTGAATTCCGTAGGCACATCACCCTTCCCCATCCCCACTGAGCCTGTTTAGGGGTTTACTGGTCACTCACAGCCACCACAGCATTTTACAGGCACAACAGCAACAATATATTTTATAAAGTCAGTACCATACAGTGATGAACCAGAAGCATTTAAAATTAAAAAATAAACACATTTAATTAGCTTAATTTTTTGTAAAGATTTTGAAAAAGACAATACAAAATCAGTATAAATTAAAACTAATAAACCTCAGATTAAATCTGTTATCTCCTACTTCTATGTAACAATAACAGCCTTTGTGGTGTGTAGCTCTCAATGCTGTTTTTAACAGGCTTTTGACATGCAGAAACTCCTATTCTAGACAAATGAATTCAGTTATACCTTTTTCAAAATCTGAAGTTACTTCTTTGCATGGTGCCCTCAGCTACTTGCAGCCACGGGATCACATATTGTACATAGAATTCTCTTCATTACTTAGAAATGCAATGATCTTCCATTCAATACTTCTCTACCATCTAGACCAGCCAAGGAAATTAATGGCAAAGCAGGTTTTCATTCCCATGTCAAGCTTTTTAAAAAGGTTTTGAATAGACTTTCATAGATTTTAAGGAATTTTCAACAACACTTGGGTGAGAATCACCAGTACATAGTAATGCTGTTAGCAAGTTTCCAAAATTCTTGCTTCCCTGACAGCCTGTGGGTTCTATGACTTCGGTTAGGATCTGAAAGAGTCTAGATGCCCTCCGATCCCTGCCTTCCCCACGATCTTGGGGAGCTGTACAATTGCTGGTCTGTGACAGGTGAGGCTCTGAAACAGGGAGTCAGAAATGGCTTTTACACTGTATTCCAGAAAGTTTGAATTTTGTGTACTGTTTCTTCTTGTTCTCCCCTGACTATAAGCACCAATGAGTGATGAGTCTATTCACGAAGCATAGATTACCTCTTTTTTTTGCTCCATATTAGAGATTTCAAAATAGGTGGGGTTTTTTGTTTGTTTGGTGGATGTTTTTTGGTAAATATTATTTTAAATAAGTGTGAAAAAACAAAACCAGATTTTTCTAGATTTCATGGAGTGACTTCAAGCCGTTTACTTCATCTTCTTAAATGAGAAATGAATGCTCACAGGGTGCTCTCAGGAGGGGTCTTCACTGTGATGTGATCCCTTATGGTCTGTCATCTACATTTCTTAACTTCACAAAGCTTATTAGTACTTCAAAGCTCAATTCCTTGGGCTTCTTGAGAGGGGGTTGTCTGAATTGGGCATAACAATCCTGTGCTACTGTATAATCCACTGTTGGAAAGAACATGCGTCACACTGTTAGTTATATGTGGAAAGCCTTTTTTTTTATTGTTATTGTCATTTATTGTGTTTCTAAATGTCTAATTTCTGCACAGTCCTGAGCCTGCAATAGGTGTTCTGAAGGAGAACATACAAAATGTGTTTCTAGAAATAGTTAATTATTTCATGTCCAAGCAGCAGTATGCAATGAAGTGAGGTAGAGTTGGCATCTTTGTACAGTTCTTGATCCCCTGAGAGTAGTGAACGTTGCAAAGAAATTTGTCAGGACTTTTAGTGAGAAAACAAGACAAAAGAACTAGGAAATAGATATAGGTCTAGATTGTAGATTTCCTGTTACGTCTTCTCTGTCAGAGCTGTGATATTGTCCATCTCTTGTTCACTCCTCAAGCCATCTTTCCTTCCGACACTGCTTTGGTGACATAATTACCTCTGCAAAGAAAAATAGTACATATTATACCCAAAAGGGAATATACTCAGCTACACCATATATGACTAGGCATACTATGGTAGAGCAGATTTTTTCTGGTTGCAAGGTAAAGGTTACAGGATTTTCAGTTTTTTTAGCATACAGATGTGATAATTCTGTTCTGCCTAGAATCCATAGAATATTCCTCATAAATTCTAATTCTAACTCTAATCGGGTATAACTGCATAGGATTTAACAAGAAATATGACTTAAATAAAAGCTGAAAAAGTTATTTTTCATTTTGACTAGAAGGCTTAGAATTAAATAATTAAAGGGACAGAAGTAGACTATGGCTACACTGACAAGTAGATGCCAAAGCCTTTTCCTTTTTTTTTTTTTTTTCCTCAGTGTAATTCTGCAACTCTTCTATGCTTTAGAGTAATCTCACTTAGTTTCATAATGATGACATGGTCTCCTCCCTCTTGTTTTACCTTCCCAGAAATAACACTAAATTCTGCTTTGTTAACCCCTTCCTGAATGCCAAGAAGATCTAAAGCTGTAGTCTCTGTTATTTAATTACTTTGGCTTGAATAGACAAGCAAACAGATAATTGTCCCATAATAATTTGAAAAGTGCTGTATAAGGATGAATAGATAGATAATTTTGTGGCTAGATAGATAGATAGATAAGAGGGAGAAAATATTTCTTGGGAAATCTGCTTGGGACATAACATTGTAATCATCCTACTCTTTTGTCTGCTGAGATATCTAAGCGGGTATATTTAAAAGTATTTCTTTTCTGTTTCAAGCATCACTTCAGGCTTTCAGTCAGCAAGGGTTTTCCTTTATGATTACACTAACTGCATTATTTCTTCCCTTCTTCAACTCCGTTTTCACCTTTTCTTTCATCTTTTCTCTCTTTTCTTCATTCCCCAATGGCTTTTCTTATCTGCTGTGGTTATTTCTCTCTGTGTCTTTCAATCCAGCAGAAAACCTGAGGGCATAAAAATTATCTTCCCCTATTTTTTGTGAATATTTTTTATTTTAAAAATAATTCCTCATCTTTTCCTACATGAATAAAAACTTAGAAGTTTTAATAAATAGAAAGCATCTCTCTTTCCTTGTCAGCTATGTTGCAAAAAAAAAGTGTGGTCCCATAATGATACAGACAGAATTTTTGTCTCCGTCCAGAAGAACTTTAAAAAGAACTTTTACATGAACGTTAAAAAGGAAATATAACCCTAAATAACTTTCTTGTTTGGATTTCTCATGTTATACTGGAATTCTTTGTTTCAACCTCCAAATAACCTTACAAGAAGCTGTGCGTTGCTACTGGATGAATATTTCCATGACTTGGCATCTGGATCCTCATATTGCCATGAAATAGGAAGGACATCTAAAATTTGTGCTCACTTTAGGAAGAGGTGAATCTCTTCATCTTACATAGGGTTTTAATTACAAATCCTTATCTCTTAAGAGTGTATGTACAGAGATAATTATTACTGCTTTAGCATGGAAAGTGCTTAACTGAAGAAATAAAAAATGTCATTTGTTTATGTATGTAAGTATAGTCCTCGAAGTGTACTGAAATTACACTGGATTAAAGCTCCTGAGGATTCAGCAGATCTGTTTATTTTTAATGATTTAAATGTTAGGGTTTAAATATATTTCTAATTTTAAGATTTAATTACATTTTATTATTTAAATCTATTTTCCAATATAAAATTATTTGTAAGTGTTTTTTCCTTTTTGGATGTTTTTATTGTGACAAGATACAAGTGAATGTAAATATTTATCAGAGACTTTCTACTCTTTTACTTACGTGACAGTCATAGCTCTATGAGATTTCAGTTTCGCATTTTTTTCCATCAAATGTTGGTCCATAATAAAGCACACTAGGAAAAAAAAACAACAGGGAAATAGAAGGCATAGTTTCAAAAGAGAGTTGACCAAATCTGCTGCTATGGATCCTGTTTGCAGAGAATGTACAGCTCTGCTTGGACGTTCAGATCCTCCTGAACTCTGTTTCTCTATTCATCTTATGAAGAAAGGAAAAGGTAAATGTCACCTTTAGAGGAGCCTGGAGGTACCCATCTATATCTATCCCATCTCTCTATATGCCCTAGCTAACAACGAAAAAAGTGAGGAATCCGCTGTGACTCAGAATCAGGGAAGAACTGTTATTGTAAGACCTATTTGAAGAGCTGAGTGGAAAGAATATGAAGGAGGTGGAGGACAATTTCTCCACATTCCTTTCAAGAATGGGGAAAAAAGTTTGCATACAGATTTCGGTAACATCAACATTGACCCCAAGGTGCTTCTCTAGCAGCAGAAGCTTAAATACCCAGAGATGAGTGAAAGTTCTGTGAATACAATTCAGTGTGTTCTGAAGCTGCAGTAAAACTTGAACCCATTTAAAATGCTTTTTAAAAACTTGTAGAACACAGAGCCCCACAGCAGTACACGTGTGGAGATACGTTTCCAAGGCAGACGGTTATAATTACCTTCGTGCTGCCTGAGCGTCTGTGCTCACAGGACCAGCACTACCAGTTTGGATCAGGTGTGTTACCTAATGTAAACTTTAAATTTGCTGGAAGGCCTAGAAGAAATCTGTGAATTCTAGTCATCTGAGAGTTATATTGAAAGAGTTTGTCCTGTTGGTGACATGGCCACTGTCTTTCCCATGCTTGTATCATTGCTTTGCCTCTGCTGGAGCAGGCAAGAGATGAAGGTTTGTTTCCAACATCAACAAACAAATGGGACAAAACTACTGGAGTTTCCTGGGCCAAACTCAGTGATGTGTTTGTTGACAGTGATCAGAGTGAAAAGCAATGTGGGAAATAAGTCTTTAGAAAGAAAACCAAATGTATCAGTTCAAGGGAAAAGTTTTGTTTTCTATTTCCTAATTCCCTAGTTTTCAAAGTTCCCTAATTAAAATATAAACCATTTATTAAGAGTTGTGTAAACTAATAAGGACTTGATTAAAAAAATCCTACAAATTGGAGATGAATTTTCATCAAATGAGAAAGAAATCAACTGACCAGCAAGGAGTGATCAATTTTCACATGTATTGTTTGTGTTGCCTGATGGTTTCAGTTGTCCATGTTGGCTCCATGATGCTGATTATATAGATTAAAAAAATGTAGACCGTATCTGAGTGGGCTTGTATCTAAACATATAGTGAGGGGTGAGAAATGAAGGGTAAGAAATTGTGGGAGGATGAACGTAAATTGAAGAAATCACTTCCCAGTAAGGCTCGATGTGCTTATCATCTCAGGTTTGCAGAGTGGTTGATAGGTAACATCGCAGAAACAGGTTTTAAGGTGCACATTACATTTAGAAAAGGAAACTGGCCTTATACAAAGTCTTCCAAAATTATGAAGTGGACAAATTGGTCTACAGATACATGGCTTGGCTCTTAATTTCGTGTTTTCCTCTGCTAACTACTTTCAGGAAGAATAATCTTAAATGCTTTTTTAATCTTAAATTGCTACTTCTGAAAAAAATCATAAAACAACTTAATAGGTATATTCATATGGATCAAGCTTAAGTATAAGACAGTAGATAGTGCAGATATTTCAGGAAAAGTAAAAAAATTTCAAATTGACAGCATCTCTTTTAAAAATCAGAAATTATTTGAAACCTCTTCCTATGTGGTTCGACCAACTTATGTTTTACTTATATGACAAAGTCATTGGGCAAACAAAAAAAAGCACCAGAGAAAATTGAATACTTCAAGAAGAAAATGGTCCTCATTGAAAATGTAATATTTGTTTTTAATTTAAAAAATGCTTACAAAATGTAAGGAAACTGCAAAGTTGATTCTGTTTAATTACAATTAATTAGAACTTTCCATAAACTCACTGTGGGTATTTATACTTAAGAATCATACTAAGTCTATGTAGCTGGATGCCAGTGTTTATTTTGCTTCAGGAAGAATCATACCACGATGTTTCCAGGAGCTCTATCACAGTAAAGACTGTTTAAGAACCTTCCTGCTATTTACTACTATAAAATAACTTTTAAAATTAAAACTTTTAACCATTAAATGTCTGAACCTTGATTTGATCTTGCCTATATGACTATAAAAATATATAGTCAGTGATAACTGAAATATATGAATTTTCAGGCAGACTTATCTGCTTAAGTATTTTTTTCTGAGGCAAAGCCAACAGCTAAAATTTTGCTGTACATTCAGCAACTGGGACCCGAGAACAAACCTATTAAGCCTGCACAGCTTTGAGAAAATGAACAGACCAGTTATGATTGAGTTCTCTTTATAATTTATAGGTTTTTTCTTTGACTTTATTCAGTATACAAAGTGATAAGTTTGGAGTAGTAAAACACTCCAGTTTTTATGTGTAGATTAATGCAGTTAAAAACCCATTACTTAATAGGTATATCTACTTTTTAGTTGTTGAGACTCAAACTATTTTTTTTATTTTACTAGCAATATACTAGATACTAAAATGATGCTCACAAAGAATTAAGTTTCAGCCATAACCAGCACCATTAAAATAGCAAAAATAACGTGGATCCATTCTGAGACTGGAAACTTACTGCTATTCTGCTTCTAGTGTAAACATCTATTCAATGGAAAGCCTCACAAATATTGCAGGATAATTTGTTTACAGTGTGATTTATTGATATGTCACTGGACTTCATCTAATAAGACCATTATGGCAAATGAATATCATGTTTCATTCACAGAAAAGGTAGCAGAATTTTGGTACAGTGAGATTGTGCTGCCACTGACTCATAATTCTCCAAGGAGTGATGATCCTCAACAAAACCGTGAGGATTCTTGACTTAAATAGGGTTGTAACATACAATCTATTCCAAATTTTTATTCCTCATAATAAAATTCTCTCGACCTCCTGACTCTGCAAAACTCCAATCACATCAGATTTTCTGATGAGGTTATAGATAATATTTTACCATTTACATTTCTTTGCTTTGTTTCACCCTGCCCTTCCTTCCAATACATCCACGTCTTCTAAAATACAAAGTTGGCTGCTGTGAACATTAACACTGAATTTTGGAATAACTATATTTGCTGAAGGGCTTTTTTAATATTTCCAAGTTTAATAGTCATTTTGTAACTTTGGAAGGTATTGTAAGTGTGTTCTGAAATCTAACTTTATTCTACTTGCACCATTCCACTTCCTCATCAACCTAATCTTGTGCTTTCTCCCGGTTGATCTGGAGAGGATTCATCTGCATCCCTGAATAAGTGGGATAATCCCGAAGGCCAGAACATTTTGGCACATGCAGGCTGCACTTTCCATAGAAGAATGTAATAATTTCACAGATCCAGATAGGTTTTTCCTCCCTTCTATGGAGCTGAGAGTCCATGCTTAGAGACCTGAGGGATTTCAGGTAAAATATAATGGCTAAAGCATCATGCTATTATTTATGTCCAAATACAGACAAATTCTACACCACCTTTTTCATGGATCATACGCAGTTTCCGCAAGGAATGCTAAAGAGGTAGGTAGATAAAGAAATTCCAAGTTTCAGATCTTCAATGGAATGCCATTGACAAGGAGCTACTTCCGTGGCTGCGCTTGCATGTGAGCTTTAGGAAACTGGAAAATAATGTCTTCTGGGACTTCCATAGAAGTCCCCTCCCATCTGTTTAAAAAATGCTAAAGATACAACCAGTATTGTGCATGTTTTTTTAATTTTTATGGTTGCTTTACCTGTGTTAGGAACAATACAAATTCTGAAACAAAGATAATATCCTTGCGGATTAGCTTCAGTATCCATAGGAATGTATCAGGGAGAAGAAAGGCAGTAAGTTAAATTTACAGGTTTAAAATTGACTCTACAAAAGGAAAGCACTGGCATGATTTTTACTTCCAGAAAGAAGAAAGATTTCATAATACTGAGTATTATTAAAAAGAAATTTTCCAGGTTTCTTTCAACATCTATGCTGTTAGTAGCGTATTGTGAAAATTCCAAACATTATTTACTTTGGCATGTCACATTTTTAAGGACATAATGATGCAATGTATATGTATATGAGCAAAATAATGCACATATTACATTTTTGCAGTGCCTTGCATTTGAAGCAGAAGAGTATACTTCATTAGCAGTATAAACTAGAGGGAAAGAAAGATCTGAACAAAAAGAGAAAAGAATAAAACTTCTCATGATTTTTTCCTAAAAAGTAGCAACCTGTGTTAGATAATATATAGTTAGAGTTTTAGCAGCAATTGTGTTTAATTAAATGCTACAGTCAATACAAGAAAACCCACTTCACAAGACCACAGGTTACATTTTCAACTCTCTCCCAGCTCCATGCAATGAATTGTATGGGTAACTCCTCAGACCCATAGGACACATTATCTAAAGAGCTTTACCGACAGGATATTTGAAAATACAGTTTAAGAGCTCCTTGAACAGCACACACAAACAATCTGTTTCAATGTAAAAAAAAAAATATTCCTTTTAATCTAAAGTATTCCTTTTAATCTAAACTATTTACTTTTTTTTTAATTCCTTGAATGACTGCTATTTGGCTGCTGTTCATATGAGAAACACTAAAAAAAGATTATGATACTTTATGCATCCTTAGAAGTAACTGATATTTGTAATGTTAGAAATCTATTAATTTTTTGAATTGCAACAAAAATTGAAATAAAAGGGATGGTTGATTTCTCTAAGGAGTCAGTTATTTCAATATTTTGTATATTATTAGGAAAATTACTGCTTTGAAAAAAATCTCTTCAGAAGTCTGTAACAGAAGAATTAATATTTAAGTGGTTAAATCGGTCCTAATGTAATAACCTGTTATTTATTTCTTCATTATTTCAATATTACTTAAATAATCATGCCATTCTGCAGCCAAATAGTGACTTTGAATAATTCAGAGAACACTTTAATTACTGTAGGCTTGAATTAGTGTTAGTAGAAACTTGATACCTGAGCTACAAATTATATGACTTTTTTTAAATGTTGTATTGAGACTGGTCTTGAGCAAAAGTCTTTTTGCATTTATTTTGCATGTTGCATGTTGCTCCACATGAGCTCAATTCAGGACTTTCGAAGTTGACTCAAATTGGTGATCTGTGAAGTTTGATGGTGACTACAATAGATAGTTCTGAAGAAGATGGGATGAACTCTTCTGAAAATATCTCTCTTGCTCGTGGGAGAACTTTACCCCTGCCCTCCATCATTAAGTTTTGACATGAAACACAGATCTGATGAAACAAAATATTCTCTGTAGTCAGCATCCCTTATTTGAAAATTTATCCTTTGAAGAGGCAATTCAAACACTTGCTCAACAAACTGGAGTCATATTCAAATATTTCTAATTTCTTTGCAAATCTTATGGGAAGGGTGAAGAAAGAGAATGTAATGGGTATTTGGGAAAAAAATGAAACTAGAGGATAAGAAGTGAAAAGGATAGAAACAGACCCAGGAATTCTGGGTCTCTTCTATCATAAAAACTCTTTAAAGAAACATTTTTATCTATCTGCTGACTTTATGAGCTCTGAGATGTGTTGCCTGTTTTGCTGACTAGACATGACTGTTGAGGTATGATTTCATGTAGAACAACCCTAAATGCTCTTCACTGCTCTGTTCTTTCATTTTTTCCCAGAACAGTGTTCAATCTTTTTAATTTATCCATGGCTGACAACAACTATTCTGGAGGGGATTGTATGGCTTTTTCCATTTTCTTTGTTTTTCTGAAGTAGTATCAATACCAGAGATCACCCAAATGTGCTTTCACTGCATACCACACTGCTCTCTACAGTGACTCCCTGTAGTGTAAGCAAGTTACTTTTAAAAATAAAAGATACATAGTTAACAAACATTTGTAGTTTAAGTACAAAAATTAATCATATGTTTTTGTATTAATGTGATCATTCTTTGTATTTTCAGAGTCATTGGTTAAGAGAGCATGGACCTAAAGGAACTTGATCATCTGTAAAAGGTAATATCCTAAAACTATTATCCTGTAAGACAGGTATCTACACTATTAAATTATGTCAGGCACAAAAAAAAATCCATATTTCTTTGTGTTTTTAACAACTTTATCCAGTTTTTATTGGCATTATTGTCAATTAGCTGGAGACACATGCTTATTTCAGTCAACTGACAAGGTTGAAAAAGCTGAAAGGAGAAAGATGTTTGAGAACATTACAATGGATATGATTTTGAAGATTACAATCCTTTTTAATGAAAAGACTTCTTTTGTCTGAATGACTGTTAACTATTTGTCTCTATCAGGAATGACTTATATTCTTGCTTGGTCCCCTCCACTAAGTGCAATTTCAGTGTGTTATTCATCAAGGACATCTACGTTATTATCTATGCATGTTTAGGAGATGTCACTCAGTTTAATTTCTATATGTATATATTTTTATAGACATATAAAATATGACATGAATAAAGGATTCAAGCATATTTTAATCCTTGCTGGAAGCCCAAAATAGGAAAAGACAAAGAAGGAAAAAAGGCAACTCTGTGTTGGATTGAATCTTTAATTCTGTTACCTTGGATTTTGATCCTGAAAAATGCTGAACACTGAAGTCAGCAGAAGCAGAGCATGTGTTTAGCAGGATAGAGCTTGACTGTTACACATACAAACTGAAAAGAAGTGGGTTGACTCAGCTAAGAAATAAAAATTCTATTTTTCAAATAACCTTCATACCAAGTGGGAATGATTCTGTCAACATCTTTTGGTACATGATTAATCTTTCTTTCCCCTTCTTATCAGCAGAATCAGCTTGTCATTCTAGAGAGTCATATAAATCTGTGATGCTAGAATTGCTCGTGTGATGGCAAGGAAAGTCAGCAACCTAGAAGTTAGCTCATTAGGACAATAAGGCAGGAACAGTTAGGAAAGCATTAGTGATATATTTTGGCTATCAATGTGCATTAATTTTACATGTTATACCAGTCAAAAATCTGTTTGTGCAAAGTTGTTGAAAAATAGTATATTGAAAATGCCTTGGCTCTTGGGCTTTCTCCACTGGCACTAATGAGGTAAACACTGTGAAATGTGGCATGTGGATGAGCTGTGTTCTGAGCTTTTATTGTGAATCAGTTGTAAAATATGCTGGATCTCTGCCACAGGAAAAAAAGTAATTTCACTTAAGCCTATAAACCTATTCTGAGTGAATGAGGTGTTTAAATTGTAAAAATCACAATCAGGGAACTATCAATCAGGATGCTTTCAGCAAAAGAGATAGCACCAAATACAGTTAACTTGACGATTTATTATTTATTTTTTTATATAAATAAAAAGTCTCCTGACTAGAATTTCAAGAAGTATGGTGTTGTTCATTTGTTTGTCTAAAGCAATGGATTCTGCTTTTGCAGAATGGTGATTTCAGAGAAGTTCCAGGTAAGTTAAGCATTGACTTATATGAAATTACAAAAAGCCTCTGCTGGTATTTACATATGATGGGGCACAGTGACTTATGCCAGTAGGACAAATGAAAGAAAAGGAGTAAGTTTCCTAAACAGACAAACTGGGAAGAAAGTGCCCCAAAAGAGTAATTTATAATGAATCAAATGAGCTCTACAGATCAGGAGGAGGATCCTCAGAAATCCACAGTAATTCAGCAGCTATCTAGAAGTACACATGGTCTCCTGCCAATCCTTCTTTGTCCCTGAAGGAGAAACATCTTACTCAGAATTAAACAGTAGGCACCTCTGTTCACTAAGGATAAAGGCTCCTGTAATCCAAATATCTGGTGATTAGACGACCAAGCTGGGAAGGAAAAGACCTGGGTTTTGGGCTCATCTTAACTTTAAAGGAATCAAACACACCTGGCTGACTTTCCAGGACGAGTTGTGTATTCTGGTCTACCAAACCATCGAACAAGCTGAACAGGGGCAGCTTCTCACACCTCCTACTGATTCTGAAATTCATTGCAGCCTCTGATGAAAGTGTGTATGTGACACTGAGCATGTCAGAAACAGTCACAAAGTATCCTCTCCTCCCCCTTATGATGCAAATACCAAAACTGTGCTATGAGCAGCAGAAGAGCTAGGTATTTTTAAAATGACATCCAGGGTGTCTCACATTAGGACCCCGCTTCTCTTTAAGGGACAACCTCAATACATCTATATTTTGAGGATGGGATAATTTTATATACTTAGCTCACAAGCTGGTGGGAAGTTTGAGAAATATTGGGTTCTTTGGCAGTGGATGTCATAAAAAAATATGAAAAACAAATAATTAAGCAAATTAAATGAAAAAAAAAAAAAAACAATTTAAATACCTGTTATTATGGTAAAGCTATACCTTGGAAATAAAGAAGCAAAACTGTGAAATCCTTGTTCATAAAATTAGTGCCAGTCATTCTATGCAATGAATGAAACAGTAAAAAATCTGTCACTGTCTAATTGAGACGTAGACCGTGGTGGATATTTACAGTCATCTGTATCCACATTAATGGTTGACATTTGAATTCCAGGCTGCAAAGCTTTATAATACTTTAATATTTTTGATAAGTATCCGTAATATTTTGAGCTCATATACAGTTACTGTCCCGCTCTCAGTGTGTATACTCAGTGCTAAGATGTGCTAAGGCAGTGTTTTAATTCTCCTCAGTCCCATTTTATAGTTATCCTTAACAGCTAAGCAATATTCGTGACAAAATATGAAATTGTTTGGGGATTTTTGTTCTGTTGTCCTTATAGCTATAACTCTTTGGTGTTTTCCTGACCAGTTCATCAATCAAAACTGCTTGAATATAGTAGGTACACAAAATAGAACAGCAACTGAACCAGTGTCCTTTTTGTGCTATAGCTGGGAGTGCCTTGTTCCTGCTCTATAAAACTCTGATATCCAGGAAAGGGTATTCTATATCTATTTCACAGTCTGTGAAAGAAATGATTTTTGGAAATTATTTGCTGAACATCTCCAAAGTAAGATGTATGTCATTTTTACTGATGTCTGATAAGGGAGATGCCATCTACGAAGCAACAGCACAACTTTTTCAGTCTAGAGGACAATATTTTAACTTAACACATAATCCTATCCAGCAATGACAGTGTCAAAACAATAGATGATCTTCACTACAGTGCTCTCTGCAGATACTGGACTACAAATATCAGAATATCCAAGAAGTTTTGTAGTTTTTTGATCACTATAGTACCCAAATAGGGAATAGCCTTGCATATTCAGCCATAAAAAAATTTGAAGAATGGACATGTTTATTTGTATTGCTGTCTCTAGTTTTCTTCCTTGTTTCTTACTTTGTGGTTTTCCTGTAGAATGTGCTTTGGAGAGAATGGAGTACTTTACAGCGTTCTTTTCAACATGTAGAGTTGCAGACAATGTTTGTTTAAGTCCACATAAATACTGTATTGAACCCAAACAGAACAACAGCACCAGGCAACAGTGGGATGTGAGCCCGGGAGGCTGTTGGCTTTCTTTGCTGCAAGAGCACATTTCTGTCTCATGCTCAACTTGGCGTCCAACAGGACCAGCAGGTCTTTTTCTACAAAGCTGTTTTCCAGCCAGGTGGCCTCCAGGTTTTATGGGCATATGGGATTATTACTACACTGGTGCTAGGCTTCACATTTCCTTTTGTTAGACTTTATGAAGTTCCTGGTGGCCCATCTCTCCAGCCTGTTGAGGTCCTTCCAAATGGCAGTGCAACCATGTGGTGTATCAACCACCTTTAGCAGCTTTGTATCATGTGCAGACTTTCTGAGGATGCACTTAGTCCCAACTAGATAATTAATAACTTTTTTTTTTATACCTTCAGTCCTTTTGTCTCTCAGACAGGCACAAGATTAGAACTGCACAGTCATTCAAAAATAGCTGCTGAAGTGGCTTTTTTTTCAGTTCAATGACTTGAAAGAAGGGGAAGATTCCCTCCAGCCTCATTTTTGCTAGAAAAATCTGCAATGTGTTATCAGTGTAGAAGGCTTTTACGTAGTCTACAAATACTCTCTTTAGCAGACACTACCATCCTCCTTTCTAACCATTACAGGGGAAAATGGAAATTCTGTCAACCACAGAAAAGAGATTTTCTGTGTATCAGCACAATGTCCTTCAGCACAGGTGTTTTCGTAATGATGATATATTATGAAAATTCGCGGTGTTCAATGGCTCTCACACTCATACTTCCACCTCATCAGTCACATGTCAGTGTAACTCCACCCTGTGCTCTCAGTAATCTTGGAATTATGTTGATAATGCAGAACAGTACTCATACTTTAACTTCATTATTACATGGAAAAAATCTTTATTTGTTAGGTGTCTAGAAAACAGGAATTGTTTTTATTATTTCATGGATACCTTCAGTGAAATTTCTTCAATGAGAGTTGTGAATGTACAGCAGACTCTTCTCTAAATGATTGGCATCTACAGCCATGTAGAAAACTTTCAAACAGTATTTCAAGGTAGTCAGTTGTACCCCAATAATCTAGATAAGAGTCAAGTGGGTCAGTATCCTTTGCAACGGGAAGATAAATTACCCTCGAATTATTCAAAATAATTTAACTTCTAGCAACTCAATGCACCCTTTACAACAGAATTTTTTAAAAATCTAGTATACATTTAGTATCCCTTGATTTAAAATTAAAAAAATATAAGTTCCACTTTATGATATGGGCTTTTGAACATCAGCCAAAATTATGTCAGTTAATACTAATTTTTCTGATCACCTTTTCAGAGGGGCAATATTTGTCAACATTTAACATATGCCAGAATAATTTATTCTTTTTTTTTCATATCTGTAATATTTTTCATTCATAGTATTACAAGAGCTGATAACTGAGTATTAGCAGTTAATAATTTATAAAAACATATCCATGCTGATTATTTAGCAAGATCATATTGCAATAGTAATGTGGCAGCAGAACTTAGCAAATGAAGATGTTCAGTATTTTAAGACCAAATTTTTCAAGTTAAGCTCATAATTTGGCCACTATTTTTGTATCATTTTATGTTGGCTATTCTAAAGTTTTAGTCATAGAATCATAGAACGGTTTGTGTTAGAAGGGCCCTTAAAACTCATCCAGTTCCACCCCCTGCCCTGGGCAGGAACACCTCCCACTAGACCAGGTTGCTCAAAACCCCAACCAGCCTGGCCTTGAACCAGGGATGGGGTAGCCACAGCTTCTCTGGGCAACCTGTTCCAGTGCCTCACCACCCTCACAGCAAAGAATTTCTTCCTAATATCTGTAATATAATATATGTAGTCTGTAACTTCTGCTCAGAACATGAAAATTATACTGAAGAATTACAGTAAAAAATAAAGGAGCAGAGCTGGTGTAACTGAGGGTGAACTAAGGTCTTTTCTAAGAGAAGTTTCCTCGTGATTTGGTGGTTTCCACAAGCAGAATATGGCAGATGCAGGTATTTAAATTTTCTGAAAAAGTTATCGATATGCTACCGTAGGAAGTTAGATGGAAGAACTGTCTCGGGACTTCCATTGCTGATACGTCGAATGTATTTTTCTGATGCAGATCTCATTGTCCAGAGCTATGATTAGCAGGGAATTATGAACATCAGTTTCACGAGAAAAATCAGGCAGCATATGTACATAGGAAGAGAACCTGTTCATTTTCTTACTCTTTACACAACAGGATCAAAAATTTCTCAATGTGTAATCATGTAAATTTAAGATATGACGCAAGCAATCATTTTCGTAATAGCTGTAATGGCTTAAAATGAAAGTTTCTTTCTCAGCAGCTGAGCCACACCAACCAATTATGTGAATGATCTCCATCCATTTCAGTGCAAAATTTAACTGCACCTGGGCTTTCTCCAGGTCAGCTCTAACAGTTGGGCTCCCTCCTTCTTAAGGTGCCCGATTTAAACCTGGAACAGATGTCTGTGTGTGTAGCGTTATCAGAAAACAAGTCAAAACAGAGTAACTGAGTAAAACGATAAGTTTTCCTTGGAATGATAAAATAGTATGTAATAGATTTAATGAGCTTTATAATTTAATAGGCTTATTACACCATATACCAGAGCCTCCAAACTATGTGAATTCTGTGAAAAGAGCAGCCTAGGAAGTCAGATGAAGTAACATTTTACTTAAATGTCTCACATAAACTTCATTACTGTAATCCACATGTCTCCAAACAAAACAGCAAAATGAATAAAGGATTAAATACATGTGAGGCCTTGCATTTTACGGCTCAAAAGCTTTATCCAAAGAGAAAAAGGCAATAAAATATTTCTATATACTTCATTTTCTTGCTCTGATTACCCAAGTCCTTTGATTCATGTTATGATTTCTGTAAATGTGGGTAAAAGGAAAAGGGAAATGAAAAGAAATAACAAACAGAAATCACGAAGCTTGATGTAGAAAGCGGGGGCTACGATAAACTAAGCAACTGGGATGATAGCAAATGAAAGATTAGTCCTATTTTTTAGGAATTAATTCTTGCAAAAAATGGAACTGGACACCTTTGTGTCCGAACAGGTGGGGAAACCTATTGAACTGCATTTCCCAGCAGCAAATGAAGGTTTAGGTCTGGGAGCAGCCCTATGTACAAAACGTAAGCATGTTCTGTATGTTCCCTGGGCAGTCTCTAGGAACTGTACTCTCTTGTGGAGAAAGAAATTCAAGCCTATATATGAAACTCGTTCCAATCACTTTTCACTGGCAAAATTCCAGCAACTTTCACACTTTCCTGCAACCTTGCAGCATCAAGGAGAATTTCAAAGCACAAAAGATGATTAATTTAAAAAAGTTTATCACCACCAATCTGAGCTTCTCCAGCTTTTATAAAAGGATGGTCCAAGATACAGCTGTATATTTTGTGGCTGTGTTCTTCTGTGTACTCAACTGCTATTAGCTTTCTCTATTTGATTAGTGTATAGCACCTATCACTACTGCGTATTGATGCTGAAATGCCCATCGCACATATATTCATGAATAAAGTGCCTTTTATTTTTTTATTTTTTTTATTTCCCTACTTGCTTAATCTCATGCTCCATAATATTATAATACATAATAAAAAACCCCATAAACCATAAAAAAATTATGTAATACATATATACACATACATACCTGCAATATGCATGAACGTGAAAATTAAAATTAAAAATTTAAGGCGATCTACTTGTTCTAGAATATTAGTCAGTTGAATCTAGAACTGATTAGTCAGTTGAATATGACCAGAAGATATGAATTCTTTAGAGTACAAATCTTTGACATAAAATACGTAGAAAATGGCTTTATGACCAAGTCATTGAAAACAGAATAAAGATTTGTAGGAATTTCCAGTGCACTGGCTACATCAGGATAGTTCTCTGGCCATATCCTCATCCTCTTCAGTAACAAAAAGCAACATGTCACCTCTCCAGCGAGGAACTCACTGCCCCAAATACTGTCTCATTTACCGTGACATAAGAATGCACATAGAATCAGTGTTACTCGTAAATCCATCCACAGCCTGACTGTCTCATGGGAACTTCTCCAGAGCACCATCCCCTTGATATTCCAGTCTGACTTCTCTGCTTTCCACACACCCAGCAGGATTTCTCTACAGTCATTATTTCCACAGCACAATTCCTCTAAAATATACGCATTCAAGTATCCATCCATGATATGTACATCAAAAGTAAGCATTTGATAGTCTCATTTATTTGAAAAAATAAGCCCCTCTTTTATTAATAAAGTGGTCAGAAATCTTTAGAAAGCACCTAAAGGAGGAAATTATTACAACAGAAAAACTTCTAAACTTTTATTTAAAAAATGAGTCTTCTAGCAAGCCCGTGTATATTCCACATTCAAGATTACGTACTTGTCAGCCCTTTTTTTCAAACTTAATGTCTAGAAGTAAATAAAGACAACAAAATATTGCAATGATACTTTATTTTCATATTCAGATAACAAAAATAATAACAGATTAAAATTAAGGATGACCAGTAGAAGCACACTAGCTTTATAAGGGAAATGAAAAGCTGTGTAATTCTTCTTCCTTTGAAGTTCATGGCAAAACCTATTGAGTTTAGCAAGAACAATATTAGAAGTTAATAAATGCTTTTAATATTAAACTTTAAGAATGTGCTATAGCCCACCAAAGTTCATGGAACTTATGAATATGTTTCTAGTTAAACATACCCTGAAGTGTTTCGCTGACTGGGAATGGCTTCCTAAACCAGAACCCGATGTAATAAATTCTCACTTTTTCTGTAAACTAATTAATTTCCTGCTGTTATCTTTTCATTGTTGTTTCTCAAGTGCATGGTGACATTTTGTCATATTCACCTATTTTAGATGAAAAGATGGTTTCATTTTTAAAATCAATATTGGCTTTTGGGACTTATCTTTGCTTTCATTAATACCTCGCTGTGCAGAATATATGAAGATGGTCACCGCAGAACTCTCTTTAATCCTCACACTGGGTTATGTCTTTGATCATCTATTAACTGAGACTATAGTATATTAACTTTCAGCTGAGTCAAGATAAAAGGTTTCTGTGAGTAGAAAGTTTCCTTCTTTGCTATTCAGCACTCTTGGATATTAATAACAAGCAATATATGAGCTGTCTTTCCTTATAAACAACATAGACCAGAGAGAACTAACGCTCAAACACATTTTTCTGCATAGGCTTACTGTGTTTGATACATTGACAGAACTTCATATCATATATCTCTTAAAAGAAGAAAGCCCTTGAAAAGGGCAAAAAAAAATAAAAAGGAGGCGCAGGCTTTGAAGTCGGAAGTAAACTGACGTCATTGTAGATTAATATGAAAGAGTAATTCTCCACATAATTTTGTAAAGTTTAGTTTGAGTCAGTAGTTTAAAAGGCTTTTTCCATTAGTTCTTTTGAATCTGACACCATCTTTAAGTCAATGAGACAAAAGACCATAACTAGTGCCTTGCTTGAACAGACTACAAGCCTGTCCAGTCCCATATCTCTAATAATTACCAAAACCTGATATTTCAGAGAATAATTTGGGTAAAATTGGAAGACAGAATTAAATGTTCCTATGTTAAACTTCCAATTACATTTGTAGTTTAATATCTGTTTAAAAAAATTGTAGGAATTGTCATGGCTCTGACTATTCTGGATATGCTAAATAAGTATCCTAATATTTTTAAATATTTTTTCAGATTTCTTTGCCTCAACAGCTTTCAATGCCAAAAAATGACATGGGTTAATTACAAATTATGATCACAAAGCTCGAATTTCCTTGGAATTATTCACTTGAATGTTTCATTATTGATAAATTTTGAGACGGGGAGGATTTCTGTTCTGGAGGAGGATGTATGGGTGGCAGCCTGGTGCCTGGCTGTTAGTACAGAACATTCAGCTGCGATGCTGGAGCAGTGCTATCTATTAAGTGAAATGAAGAATGATTACTTTCCGCCTTTTTTTTTCCCTGTTAACTGAACTTGATATTTGTTCAAAGTTTTGCTGTTAGACATTTTCTGGACTTCTCTTCCTTTTTTTCTTATGGTTGTAATAATTCTTTTAGCATCTTCTGATTGTGATAATGAATTTGAAAAAAAAATCTGTTGAAAGCAGAGTGTTCAGAAAGTGGAGACTTGGAAACCTACTTTTTTTTTTGGTTTAACATAAAACTGTTGAAAATGTATTTCCCATACATTTAGGGACGTGCTTTTTATCATTAGATGCCTCTTCACTTGTCATAGACTAAAATTACTGTAGTGATGATCATTAGCAACACGTTTGAAATTTAGTGCCATGACAGTGCTTGTCTGATCTTTGGAATTGAGCAGCACCTTTAAAATTTTATTTAGTTTTTAAATAAGTGAAATGTTGACTGAATACCACACAGTAGTTCTTTCTAGACAGGGCAAAAGTTGAAACACCTGCATGCATTTATTTGGTGTATTTTACATTTCATTCAAACGATTTTCAAGGTGTAGGAGTCTTTTCTTTTTAATATTCTGCAACAAACAAATCCTATGAAGAGTTACACCAGGAAGTATGAGCTATTGTCCTGTTCATGGTCTCACTGTATACGGTATCGTGTTTTCTCTTTATTTGATGAGCAGAGAAAAAGAATCCAGGAAGTCAAATACGATGTTTTATCAATACATCTGTCCTGACCATAGAGATAGTAGGGATAACGTAATGAGAGTCAGGGATCAAAGGAGAAAAATCTTTATGCCAGGAAGGAAGCTCCATTTTTGCTTGATATAGGAAAAGAGATTTGTTCTCCGACCTTTTGCTCTTACAAAAGGTGGGAAGAGGAAAGACAACAACCATTTTGGCCAGTAGAATCAGTGCAGGAAGATATTTCTTAAGTTGCTGGAGAAAGATTCCAACTTAATCTAAAAGAAAGAAGTAGAGGCTAGTTGACATACTGAAGAAGGTGAAGATCTTTATTGTTATATATAATCCTAATGTCCTTTGCTTTTTATTTTTGTAACAGTTCTGTTATCATGAAGCTGGGCTTTTTGCTAAACATGTTCTGATCTTTAACTGATTCTCTGATTTCTCTCCAGGATAACAGCATTTTCACAGCTGTGGCTGTGGAGATCATTAAAAGAAGACCAGGCGTTATTAACGGGTGCTTGGTTCCCTTGTTGTATGTATTTAAAGAATAACGTCATGTGCCTCTGTAGGATGCACAAAGCAGCTGGAAAGCAAAGAACACATGGGTCAGGGGAGACACATTTCTATTTTGAGGACATGTGATAACCAGCAAAGCTATTTTGACAGGCTGTGTGTTAAAGGTCTCACGTACCATCTACTAGCATTTTGAGGAATGTCATAGGACACAGATGACTCTCCTGCCCCTTGCTTCAGCCCTTTTTGCATCACTGTAGCTCTACAAGTGTGTGTGGAGGTTTTTTTTGGCCTCAAACATAATAACTGTGCATCGGAGGGGACTCTTCTGTGCTCAGGCAATCTCTCCTCTAGTACAGGTACCATTCCAAAGATCTTTTTTATAGTCAGGGATATTTGTGTCTTCCCCCTCATTCTTCCATGTGAATCATGCAGTCCACTTCAGACCCAAGACTCTTCCTATACTAACCAGTTAGCGCAAACCTTTCCATGTCAAGGAGTACGGGAATGTTACATGACATAACAGGGTTTTCAATAATCAAATAATAAAAATAAAATAAACAGTCACAATCTAATCCTCACCCATTTACCACAATGTGGTTATACCGTATCTTGTGAAACAGTCGCCCTAGGGACCTCCAGTAAAGCGAGGAAGCACTTTGTTAGCGCAAACGATTTTGCTAAGTAAGAACATGAGGTCATTTTGACAGTAATTTGGATTTCAAATGCAGACCAAAAGACAAACCTGAGAACAGACTTCAAGGCAAACTGGAGGTTTTTTCTAATGAATATATTTCAATTCTTCTCAACCAACCCCCCCTACTTTTCCTGTTGGAAATCATCTGAGATCAGAAATTTAAAAAGTATATGGAAACATTATAAAATGTTAGAGAAAACTAACACTGAGCAGAGACAAATCTGTATTATAAAAAAAAAAAAAGGTTTTATATAGCGTTTCCAATGCAAGCCATTTTCCACGGCTGACTCTCAGTTAAATGCTGAAGTAATTTTCTTAATCTATAAAGATATCTTGTTTGAAAGATAATGGGAAAAAAATAGTAATATAGATTTTTAATAAGTTTTATATTACTTCAATCAATTTTGTAAATGTCCAATGACCACAATATTGAATAGTTTTCAACTCTTATGAAGAGGGGAAGTGTCATTATACCCATTCTACAAGTTAGGGAAGGAGACATAGAAAGCATAAGGGATTTTTTTGCATGCTGGAAAGAGAAATGGGAATGTATAGTCACTAGTTGCATCTATAGAATTGGAAATTGGTTCAGTTTTAAAGAGCACCACTAATTCTGCAGATCTTCAGGAGCTAAATTACTCTCACTCTGCTATAAATGTATATTTATCGTGTAGGCTGTCTATTTGGTAAATAAGTATCTCATGATAGTAATTCAATCTTCTGGTTTCTCTTTTTGTCTTTGAAAATTCTTGTGATTCAGAACTTTCTATGTGTATGACTCTGTTTGATGCCTGACTTTTAGAAGCAGATGAGATAAATTCAGCTGTGAGTCTCGTTAATACAACGTTGATCCAACAGTAATGTTAACTTTGGGGAACAGACAGACTTTGTTATCTCCTAATAAAAGGTTATATATAGTATTTGAACAGTTTTCTGTTTGGGTTTGTGTTTCACAAACTGAATCTGTTTTCTCTTGAGATTTTAGAAGTGTAAAGGATTTCAATTTCACACATTGATAAGAGAACTTCTGAAGTGTATTTTGATACAGGTAGTTTATGACGAAGTTATTGATTCAAGGAAGTCAGTTGTGAATTTTAAGGAATACAGTTGCCCATTGTCTATCGCTTTGTGCTTTGTATAATTTTATGTATTAGACTCTGGTGACACAGTCATTAAAAAAACCAGTACTGTGGTTATTATTTAATCTTAGTGATACATATTTTTATGTACTAAATGCATTTGAGCTAAGCCTATCATGAAAAAATATTGAGAAAAAAATGCCAGCAGAAACTCAAAGCCGACTTCTGCAATGTGTAGAGAGAACCTGAAATCTCAGGTCAATAAACAAATTTCCGAAGTTGACAGAAATGTACGTTGTAGCAAGAATGTACAGTCTTTTCCAAATCCTCTGCTGAGTCATAAAGTTGGAGGCTTATTAATAAACATTCCCCATACGTTTGGGGGGCCACATGATACTACAGATAATCCAATTCCTCTCATTATCTTGAGAAGCACTGACTTAAATAGGATATATTCTTGTGGTGTTGCCAAGCCTCTTCAAGAACTGCAGAAAGTTTATAATTTTATATGATAAGCTGAAAAGGGACTGATTTTCTTTGATTCCTTTCTGCAGCGATCTTTTCTTTGATGGAGTTCCCATATACTTTGTCCTTCTGAAAGACCCAGATTATCCTTGGCCTTACTGGTTTATGAAGTCTATTGTTAGAAAAATCTATGGGGAGAAGGTTTTTTTTTTTAAAAAAAACTAGACTCCTAAGAATAGCAGAATAACTGTGCAATGTGTATCTCAAAGACTGGAACTAGAGGGATCTGATGGAATCTTGCATTGATGGTGATAAGAACTACTTGCAATTTAAAAAAGATAGGTTCTTCATAGGTTTTCCCCAACTTCTGTGATAAAAAGGTGAAAGAGTGATGGAGGACAGCAGAGACAGGATTGTGATGCGTCCACAGTTCTGCTGATTGCCTTTGTATCTCAGGATGTTATTCTGAAGCACGGTGCTAAACGCTAGAGTAGGCTTCTGATAAAAATGGCAGTAAGCAGCCCGGAGTATGTTCTTGCAATTTGTAGGTGCCTTGTATTTTTACTAGAATCCATTCCCCCAAAAGGAAGACGTAGATGTGGAATATTTTTTTTTCTATTGAAGGCGTGTTTCTGTTGTTACTAGGATGGAGCTCTTTCATTAAATCAAGAAAGAGTAAGACATTTTACTCTAAAGTAGCTGTGACACTTTGTATTTTGACTGGCAGAAGATACGACCAGACATCTTTCCCAATTTTCTTTCTTTCTTTTAAATTATTTGTTTGTACGGTGGTTAGAACTTAAGTGGTCTGAAGTCTGAAGTCTTCTCTGAAGACAATGCAAGTTCTCAGCAAAAGATCCTGCTTAAACAACAAATGAAATGGCTTCAACAATGAGAAGTCAAATTTAGCTGAAGTTTCCGCAGGTCATGTTCATAAGGGATGGAACTTATCTATGAAATAACATGTTCTCAGCAGAACCCTGGAGCAATGGATGTAAAGCAAAGCCACAGTCTTAGGTGTGACCAGTTTAAGTGGCCTCCAAAGCAATAAAAGATATTGTATTAGCAACTGCCAGACTTACAACAGTTGTTAAACTAATTTTTTTACAGGTGGTTTACTGTCATTTTCGGTAAAACCATTTTCAAAATGGCATGTTTACAAGCGCTCAAGCACTATAAAATTCATGATGAAATTTTTCACTTAAGAGCACAACTCATTTTATTCAGAAGTAGCTCAAATTAATACATAACAAATTTTACCCTCAGTGACTTAAAATCACAGAAATATATTTCAATCGACCAATACACTTCTTCCAGTTACACCACAGAACCTGGAATTTCTGCCTCAAACAAATAGCTGTCAAAAAATGAACATAGATAGCCACATTTAGTTTTGGAATGCCATTTTAGAATGAGATGGATCTTAGTAACAGAGATTTTGAAAACTGAAACTCTGTATTTCAGATGTTTCTCAACAACCAAAAATCCATCTCAAGATGACTTAAAATGGATACCTGAAAATAAAGTGTTTCCAGTTGTAAGCAACTTACTCATGCATAGTTCACTAGCAGTTATAAATTGTATTTCTTGATCTAATTATGCATAATACGGTTTTCCTCTTAAAAACAAAAGTACCTATTTAAAAGCTAGCACAGGCTGGCCCCAAAATTCCAAAGTATTTAAATGGTTTTGGATCAGTACCTTCATGATACAGACTAATACCACATATATTTTATTCAGAACCAAACTCCTTCATATTTTGTATTGAAAATGAAAGCTATTTAAAAATATTAACAATTCTTAATTTATTTATCATGGTAATTTTTATGACCGTAAGATAAGGACTTATGGTAAACCTGAAACAGATCTTGCTTTTAAAAGTCTAGATAACACAGTAGTTTACTTATCCCTTTCAATCACAGGATTTGTGTAATTGAATAACACACAAACAGTATTTCAAAGTCAAAGATTACAGCTGGGGAATATGATTTCTTCAAGAACAATTGAAAGCAATTAAACTACTCCTATCACGTTGCAATATCTATATACCTAATTCTATTCAGGACTGTGATTTAGCTTGAAGGTTGTGAAACTGTGCAAGTAAATAAGACAGAATCCACGCTCTATTTATTGAATACTATATTATTATTTATCATTAAATTAAATGTTCAATACATTTCAAAAACTGGTGACTGAAAACTGTCTAATTATTATTTTTTGAAAGGAACGAGATACTGTTATAATTGATAGAAAACCTATTACTGAACTTCCTAATACATACAAGTCAGTATTAGGAAAAAACAAATGTCTGAAAAATGTTAAACCCCCCCCAATATTTTCAATCTAGATAGTCTCAAAACTGGGTAAAAACTTAGATGTTAACAGACATGGAATTACTGGACAGGGGAGCTGCTTCAATAGACACACAGCTGGTTCCATAAATGATTTTTCAATCACATCTCCAGAGATCATGACATTAGAGGAAACATGAATAAATTTTATTTTATTAATTTTAAAAACAAAAGCAAAGACCTGAATGCTTTTAATATAGGTTGGGGAAGTTTTAGAAAGTGATCTGAATTAAGCTGAACGTGTCAAGAAGGTGAAAACTAGGTACAAATCCCAAACCAGAACTGAAACAGAGAATAATTAACTTGTTTATCCTATGGTTGTGTCTCATGAGTTTTAAAAATAGTTCCATGATTCTTTGGGAGAAAATAACCCTGTTTGAGTATGAAATTGTAAATAAAAATATGCAAAATATATATGTTCTGTTAGCAGGTACACATATCAATAAATATTTCACTTCTTGAAAGATTATATTAATTGTACCATCCCAAAATATTTCTTTTTTAACACAGTAGCTTGAAAAAAGTCATCAGTCACTGAGGCTTATGAAATTCTGCACATTTATTTTCACTTTTAGACATAAATTTATCAAACAGAGTGACCTCAGTTAATTTAAGCTGAGACAGACTAGACAGCAGGAAAAATGCATTTTTAAAAGAAACGTTCTTGAGTTAACAACATGTTCAGACAAAATTATGGATTAAGATAAATAATCAGGTATTTAATCATTCATTTAAACTGTCCACTGCTTTTCTTTGGGTTAGCTGTCTGTGTCTGTAAGAACACAAGTGTCCAGGATTTAAAGCCTTTTGAGCTTTCCTCATTCTTCCTATTACACATAACAATTCTAATTCAAAAGAAACTTATGTAGAAACTGGAGATATTATTTTCAAATCATATTGATTTTTAAGCAAATAGCTCATAAGCATAACATCAAATGAATGTCCTTAATTACATTAGAAAGGGCAGGAACAGTAAAAGCTAAAGTGAACATTTACATGAATAAAAGCTTCTGGTTTACATAGTCATATGTGAATTAATCAAATTGTCTTCTAGTCTTTTCCTTCTACTCTCATCCATGTATTTTTTTTGCTTGCATTACATTTTTTTACCATCACATACTTAATTAAAATATCCCAAATTCTCTGTACGTATTAAACGTGTCTCTCCAGTTTAAGCAAAAATTCTATATGAAAATCTGGACTACAGTGGAGGTTTTGGTGTTGGTATTGGACTTTTTTCCCCTTATGGCACCTTTGTAGAATAAACACAAAATAGTAAACCATGATAAAGATTACTTGGATGCAAACCTAAAGCAACTGAGAAATTCTCCTTTTGCTACAGCAGCCTATTGAGTTACACACTACTTTTCCGGCGGTAGTTTTGTTTCATGTCAGAGTGACAAGAATAAACAGGAAAGAAGGTAAAATGGAAATGTTGTGAGTGCAAGAAATGTATTTCAAAAATTTAAAAATGTATTGGTTTTTCATTTGGTTTTCTTGCCTAGATATTGTGAAAAATTCAGGAAACAAAATCCTTGCCCAACTCCAATGATGTTGGATCTTTGAAATAGCCTGTAGGAACATTGCACACTTTTTTCATAGCATATAGAGTAAGAAAAATGTGAATGATTTTATATAGTAAAAATAAAACTCTACTGTAAGGTGCAGCTTGCATCAGTGCTTAGTCTTCCCTGGTGAGCTGCAGTGGCGTAAGAAACCATACTGTACCGAACTCTTTCCCACTTTGGGTCCATAATGTTCTGGTATATAAATAATCTGTGCTAAATCCTCAACGTTTTCAGGTAATTGCAGTAATAGGAGTAAGAGTCATACTCAGCATTCTTCTTGCAGAATTTCACTAAATTTGTAGCAATTTTAAACTCAGCTCTTGAGGTAATTAATTAAATTTAAAGTAGAAAATGCTTATGTCAGAAACTTTGAAACCTGGATCAGGTTTTACCATTTTGGGAATAATTTAAAATACTAAAAGAAGAAAAACGCTTCCTTCCTTTACTAATTCTTGTGTTGCTTAAATACATACTTATTCTTTTTGTAGGAATAAATATAACTAAATATAATATTTAGAGAATAATATCAAAACCTAAAAAAAATATTTACACTGTTTAGCCTCATTTTAAATGTTCAGATGAACTGTTCCCCTAACACTTAGCCAATTAATTACTCCTGTCAAGGTTAATGGAGCCAAATGCTAAACTAGTGTCCCGTGGATTAAGTATTTGACCATTTTTAGAACTAGTTTCCATTTTTCTCCTTTTTATTCTTTCAGATTTCTTTATATAACTTCTCATCCTATAGATCCATAGTTTCTTTTCCAGAATTAATTATTTTCCTTTTTCTGTATTCTCTACATATTACATGAAAACATATGAAAAGGTTGAGTCCAAATTTTCTAGTCTAATGAGAGTCAGTGGGATCACAATTATATGCATCCTTATGAAATTTGACTTCTACTGCTACATTGAAAAATAGGAAAATGTTCTCACATTGGTTTCTGTGAGCGTAGGATTGTGTGAAAACAAAATTTTCAAGGCAAAGACCCCTCTGCATCTGTAGTTCAGCCTATAAAACTTAAAACAAAACAACTTGTTTTTTTTTTAAAAAATAACTTGAGTCCTATTTGTAAAATATTTTTGCAATTTCTTCATAGTATGCAAACTGTAGTATAAACTGAATTGGAACTGATTTATTTACCATCAACAGGTTGGTTTCAAGACCTACAACGTTTTCCAGAGAGGGAACTGCTCTTCAAGTTTTAGTTACTTTCTATGAAGAGAATATTTGGTAGGGGGTTTTATGACACTAGTGAGAAGGAAGACATTGTTGTAAGTGTTGTGCTTTCATAAAAAAAATCAGGCAAAACCCCCCACCTGCCTGATTTAATGGTGGGGTTTTTTTTTGTGCTAAAGAAATCAGAGACAGAATTGAATAAAATGAAGAGGGAGTGCTTGGATACAGTGAGTGCTGTATGGAGATCTCAGAGTGGATTTATTTTCCTTTTTTAAATACTGACCCCAATAGTTGAATCATTTTGCACAGAAGTTTTTGATTGCTTTTTTACAAGTAACTGTGAGTTCTGGAGTACGTTCCTGTTTTTCTGACAGTTCGAAGACGCTAAATGACACGCTGTTTTGAAGTGCAACATCATAAAGGTTGAGCTCCTATCTCTAAACAAAAATTGCTGGAGGTGAGCAAGAGGGGAAGTATCCATGTGGGCATTGAAGTTCGAAGGTGTTTCATGTTATAACTGGGTGTTTTATGTTATAACTCCATGTGCTTTGTGAGCATTAAGTAGTAGCAATAAAGTGGGAAGTTCCCGTGTCACCGTCAGCAGACTTTCAGATTAAGGGCTTTTCTTTTTACTCTTCCTTGGAGAATGTCAAGCAGTTCTTTGCAGTGTTCTATATGCATTAAATAATTTTTTTCTGATGATAAGCCATGCTGCGTTCTCTTTCAAAAAAATTATGAGAAACTCTCAGTCCATTTTATTTGGACATTGCAAACAATGGATCTTGTGTTTGTATAAGGATTTTTTTAAGTGCAAAATCCTTCTATGTATATTAGTCAAAACTTAAGCTGAGATTCTAGGAAAAAGAAAATATAATAGTTTATCATATTACATCAGCATCCCTTTATTACGTTTGCAGCATGGCAAGCTCTTCATTTTAGATAATAGAAGGAAGTATCTTTTTATCTGGAAGGACCACATATGCCTAAGGACTGTATCATATAGAATGTGCTTTGCATTGTGGTGTCGTACATCTTTGCCATTGTTTTGGAGCTGCAAAGAAAATAATCTGTGCAGAGGGTTGGGAGGGTGATTTGTTTCCCATCCTCACTAAGACATATAGATTTCTCTTTCTCTCTACACTAGTTGTCTGCCTAAAGGTGTCTGACAGTTTTCCTAGCATTCTAGTGATGAGATTTATTATTATTATCTTTCTTATTAAAAATATGAAAGATTTGATCTACTCATCTAAGAACACTGTCATCTGAAACAAGGAATATTTCATGCCGGCACTGGTCTTCACTTAAGATCACTTAGAGTGATCTTTAATTTCACTGAAACTGCTATTTTGTATTTGAATGAATGCAGATGACTTATCATTTTTTTTTAAGTAACCCAAGGTAACCCATTCTAAAGTATGGCTGTCTTTAATAATAATTTAAGTAAGCCAAAAAAAAGTACACTGTGAGCCGACAGCCTGTAAATGTATTGAATGAGTTTAGTCACAAATAAAATGCAAAAGATTTGTTAGAAGCCTGGACTCAAAGCTAATTAGAAAAGGGCTGTAACTTGCAAACCTGTTTCAGTTCCTCTAAGAGAATATTGACTTCTCACTTAATAAGGCACATACTCAGTGCCTGGAAGTTTGGATTCTGGCTATGTTTTGTGCAAGACTTGATTTAATGGGCAGGATCAGAGAATGATCAGAGGAACCTATATAATGTTAGTTGGTATCTAACCCAGAAATGTAAGTAGCCTTTGGATCCTAGGCAGAAGATACCTAAATGTGCAGATGTCACCAGATCATTGCAGAAATTAGACCTCATTCCTCAGTGGCAGCACTTTCTGTTCCTGGATGTGTGGAGTTAGTTCCACATTATATCTTCTTGGTGCTTTGATGATCTTCCCCTCGATATGCCCCCAAGTGCATTAGGTACAGTGTGGCCAGGAACTTTGGATCTCACCTCTAAATCCGGGCAAGTATTTCCCCAACTATCTTGCCTTTATGGCACTCTCAAAGCACTCTCACTGGGTAGAACACTCTTTGTGGACTTTGTGGACACATTAAAATTGTCTGAAGCAGAAGAAAATATGGAATCTGAATTCACCCACTGAAAATTAACACATTCTGGATGATTTATGTAAGGTAGAGGACTGGCAGCTTGTACTTTGGCAGTGATTTGTAAGTAAGGACTGCTTTGACTTCAGGATCTACTGAAGGTTTATGAATGTTGATTGAAGGCCTTCCTTGGAACGTCACGTAAGGGAACTAAGTCATGCACAGCAATAAATTTGTGACAAATAGACTATCTTTGATAGCTCATGATAGATAATTTAGATGGCATTTCGATGGCCTTTCAGCATACCCTTCTTGTGTGCCCTTATCTTAAATATTTCAACTCCTAAACTATGGGATGGGAAAAACTTGATGGGATAGACACTGTGCTTATAAAACCTGTCCTTGCACTAAAGAAGGATGAATGGAAAATTCCCTGGAACAGAATATTAAGTGATTTGACTAGGTGATTTTAATGAATCTGGAGAATTTTCTAAAAAACAAAGAAAAAAAAAAAGAAACTTAGGAAGGACAAATGCAAAATGCTGCATCCAGCAAAAAATAAATACTGAAAATCACAGATATAAAATGGGTAACAACTAAAAAGGCAGCAGACTAGGTAACAAACCCTTTAATTTGAGTAATTATTATTTTGTGGTTACAAGAGAGAGACATTCCACTCTGTTAAGAGTTAGTTGGGCCTTAACTGAAATGCTGCCTGGTTTGGAGGCAAGAGGCAGACAAACTGCAGGGAGGCCACCAGAGAAACGTGGCACCAATTTTAACACTTCAAAATATGAGGTGAGAAGAAAGAATAGAGTTGGGTTTTTTCCTCTTTAAAGGTTAGGTCTGGGACAGATATGTGATAACCCTTCTAGAACACTGGGAAGGCTGATTAACAGGTTTGACTACAAATGAAATAAGAGGAAATCAGTTTGTTACATGGTTTGGGTTTGTTGGGTTTTCTTACTTAAAAATGGTTGGGTTTGATAAGAAAAGAAAAGAAGTCATGATGGTTTTTAAAGGAGGTGGAAAAATGTCTTTAAACAATTATTTTTTACAGGAATTTAGCAAGCATCTTTGACAGATATATTTGATCCTGCATAATAGGTGGAATAGATAATCTCCTGCGGTTAGCTTCCAGACAATTTTCTGTTGGTCTCCTTTTTTGCAAAAGAACAGTAGATTAACAATCAATTTGTCAGTAATCTTCATGGCAAAACTCATCCCAAGGCAACGGTTTTTATTGATCACAAGTAGCAGTCTAAGCAGTGAAGAAAGATTTTAGATGTTTCATTGGGTTTTGTTTAGGAAAGGACTCATTAATCTGCTTGTGTCATTTCATAATTTAACAAATTAAGAAAAAAAATCACAACATATCTTTTATATAATAAATGGGATTTTAATGGCAGTGGAAATCTTTATATTTTGAGGGACCTCGAAAGCAAAACTCTTACCCAAAGTAATATATGAACTGGAGTAGCTTTCAGGAAAATGGTTTTCTTATCAGAGTTTTGAAGCACAACAAAATTTCACCATCAGGTATTTCGAAGCCATCCACGTGCCTTTTTGGATAGTCTTAGCCATGCAATTCTGTGAATATTGGGCAAGGATATAATCTCACTGAATATATCAAGCAGCAGTTCGAGAAGCCGAGTATATCCTCATCAGAGATGGACCATCAATTCTGATTGCCCATGACAGGATATACAACAAAATGCAGTTTTCTTGCAAACAGGACGTAGTTTGGGTGGAAGCCTGGAAATTCTTTGTCCTTGAGTCCATGATCAAATACACGTTGCATAACTCAGCATTTCTTCAAGCAAATTTTCAGACCAAAACCCAAAGGAAACACCTACCTTGATGATCAGTGTTATCAAATTTTACTCATATAGCAGTTGGATGAATGGAAAGTTATGCATAAAAAGGCTACCAGAAACGCAGGACTCGGAAAAGGGTAGGGGAGAAGTTGTGTGGGTGGGAAGGATGTTGTCACTGAGGGAGCTTTTGGACAAGAAGATTAAAGGATGAAAGGCTGGAGAAGGAAACAGCTTTAAATAAAAAAAAAATAAATTGCTTTTCTCATCTTAGGAGGGAAGTGCAACCACATCAGACCTCAGTATAATTCGGTGGGTGAATAAACACTCAAATGAGATGATTGTCAATTAGTTTCTTCACACAGCATTGAAGGATTTGGTTTAGTGTTGCTACTCTTCTTCAGAGCTCTTGAGTGCCGGGATATTCCCACTCATTGCTGGCCATTACTGCTGCAGCACTTACTTATACCTGTGTTTTACTTAAAGATCTATAATGCAATAGGAAGCAAAGTTCACCATTCTAAATAATAGAGGTATCTTAGCTGACTAAGCTGCTTGCACTTAAAAAACCACGAATTTACCTCCTCTCTTTCTGAGAAGCGTAGCCAACATCTGACTGTTTAAGGCAGCTTCAAATAAAACTTTAGATGACAATCTATCACAATGATATTCAATAAGGAAGCTTTTTTGTCTTTTTGTAATGGTGATTTCACCCCCCTCCATTTAGGATCCAGACTTTTATTTTTATTATTCAGCATTCAGAAGTCACAGATGTAGCTTTTAGGTATGCAAATAGCAAACTACATTTTTCTTCAGAATCATAATCCTGGTAATCACAGAGAACAAACATCCCAATGGGAAAACAGAGTAACTTTGTCTGTATTATTTTTTTCCTTAATTCTCCTTTACCAGTCTTCCACCAACGACATCAACTGGTGTCACAGAACCTTTCTTCCTGTCTTTTTTTTTTCTGAACAAAATGCTGGGCAGCAAGAAGACCTAGGGCCTTCCTCATGCTCACATTACTGACAGTGGTCTAACCCTTAAAAAAAAGGGGAAGGGGAGAAAATGATACAGGTGTGTTTAAAACATCAGCCTGGTTTGCATCCAGCAGTATCTAAACATAAATGAGCCATATCCTTGCAATAAGAATTGTGGGAGAAAACCAGGAGCAAGTGAAGAGAAGAAATGAAATAAATAGCTATATACTTCCATATTAGTATCTGCAGTGTACAAAGTTTGGGACAGGTTATGCCAACTTGAAAACAGAGTTGAAAAATGTATTATGTTTGGTACCCATTTCTTCTCCTTTCTACTCATGATTTCACATTTGGTAGACAATTCTAGTAGCAGTAACTGTAACTGTAAATAATTAGTCTTTTCTATTTGTCTTAGCATAAATTGGTAAATATTTACAAAAATGTAGACATGTAGGAACAGTACTTACTGGCTGTAAAATAGTTCTCTATTAAAGTACAATAAGGAAAAATAGAAGGGCTAACATTCAGATTAAGGAACATTATTCTGTTGATTCTATTGCACAATAGAAAGACTTAAATGCTGGACTGCCCAGACAATATGGGAAGAAACTGAGGAAAGAAAACAAAGAAATGCAGCAGGAGAAAAAAAAACAAACCACATCCTAAAAGCTCATTCAGTGTTCAGTTTTGTAGGAAGTTCTTTCTGTACTGCTTCCAGGAGCCTTTCCTTTCCAAGAATTGATACCTGCAAAGCTTTATAATCATCAGGTGGAGAGAGCCCAGAAAGGCAGTCAGACATACAGCTGGATTGTTTCTTGTGTCCCACACCCATATTTTTATACATCCTATGGGAATTTGCACAGTGGAGATTCAGACATTTCTGCTAATCACCTGGACTAGCAAGGGTTGCACAGGGCCTTCTGTGCATTACCTCCTGCTGAAGTTATTGCAGGGTAAAGCCTGTGTTCAGGACTACCTGACAAGCCCACTACACTCCCAGTTTCAGGGGACTTTTAAGAAAGTTAACATTAACAATATGAAAAAAATTAGGTTTAAGATAATCCACAGGAAAAAATCTAAATAACTTAACTTTTAAGATCGAGCATAGTTCTACCGATTTTTAGAGGTAGGGGTCATGCTTAAGTTACTGGTATGATTTACAAGTGCTTTGGTGGAATGAGGGACAAAATTCCAATTCTGCTGATCCTGTCCTCTGGCTTCATGCTGCCTTCATATTGTTCTCGCCTTCTGAGCCTGCTTAATCTTACCTACAGCCAAAATGTATGTGCAATTACATAATTTCTGCAGAATTATAGAATTAGGTACTTAAAGAATCCAAGCAATGGTGATACCTTGTAAATCTTGGATGGATTTGAACTGTAAGATGCAAAAATCAGTGTTTTGTTCTCTTACAGAATAACGTTGACAACATTTATTTCTGTCATAACTTTAGGGTTTCTACGGGTACCCCTACTTCTGTAGATAGTCTATAGAGCTTACTTTCTTTTCTTTCCATTTTGCAATTATATAGTGTTCCTACTTGTCTTAGCATTTTTAAAGATATGGTTCACCCTTTTGTTTCATAATATAATGGATTTTTCAACACTAAATTAACATCTTTCATCTGCCATAACAGAATTCATCATGTACTAAGTTTGGTGTGATCAACTACAAGGAAATGTTTTGCCTTTTCACTGCTCTCATATCTTTCTAAAAGTTAGTATATTCATATTGTTTATTTTGAATCTTTAAGAATCTATTTGGTTTTAAACATAAACATGAATCTTTTTTTTCAATGAAGTTATTTGCTGATATGTAAAAAAGCCTTTTCTGGTTCTGCAGTATTCAGGAGTGGGGAGGTAGCGTCTATTCTTTTTAAGAGTGCCAACAACATATTGGAAGTTAGTTCATATCTCAATCAGCATCCAAAATCTTGGAAAAAAAAAACATTATCTGGCAAACCCCAGACACCTCAGGAGAAAGCTTCAGATATGGGAAGATAAAGTAGCTAAAGGACAATCTAAAACATTAGTGCAGAAAGGCTTTGGAGAGTTGGTTAAAATGAAGTTGTGTCTACATTAGAGCATAGAGTAGAGTAGTAGGATGAGATCTATGGAGAGAGAAATTTGGTGGTGAGGACATCCCACTCACAATATCTGTGATTTGGAGGGGAGAAGGGAAGCTATACTTTTGACTAGTTCTATTTTAGTTCAGCAGTCTATATTGTAGTTTAGTCCCACAAGTTGAAGCATATTAAGGGCTCCTGGAATGCACCTTCCAGTGTACTCACCTAAAAGAATGTAGGTTCCAAAAGGAGCTCAGTTTCTGTGCTCCAAAATTACAGCCATTATGACATATGGCCATGATCAAAAGCAAAACCTTCACTTGAAATAAAATGTGGATTAGTTACATCCAGAAATGAAGCAACCAAGTTTCATATAGAGTTCACTGAAGGTTTTCATGATATCAGGAACTCCATAACCAGAAATTCCAATGGTATTGCAGGTGTCTTGAGCTTAACATGAATTAAGATCACTCTTTTATCAGCACCAGTCCCAACTGGGCTAATTGACACAGCCCCAGTATATGGTGTAAGAACTGCAAACAGACAAGTGAACACCGGTATTCGTCAGTCTAGATTTTCCTGGCCAATGTTATTCATTCCAGTCACATACACTTTACACGAGTAATGCATATCCTTTTTTATAAGCTGCTTTACAAAATGAAATATAAGGATAGAGTTCATCGTAGTCGTGCTGCAACGATAGGACTAGAGGACAAGAACTTCCCTGTCTGTAGATTTAGCATGAAAAGGGCAATATTAACAATATCACACACAACCTGGGTCAGAAAAGCTGCATGTTCTACCCCCACCCCCCAAAAAAGGGGAAGTTATTTTGCTGATGTTTCCATCAAAAGTAGGATTTGTGAATGTGTTCTGTTCTGGGACTCCTGATAAACTATATGGGGAGTTTATTCAATGACAAACAGCACCGCATGTCTGACTCTGCACTGTTTGCTACCCGTTGTCTTTCTGTCACCCTACCTATTTATTAAGGGATTTATCTCTATTTGCTAGTCTTGATAGAAATGATTTTTAATAAATATAGGCAAGTTAGGGTGGCAGAATGCAGGCTGAAAGAAAGCTGAGTTTTCCCCCTTTTCTTTATGTCGTGGACAAATACCATGCTACAGACCGGGAAGCAGGGGCTTTGCTTTCAGAATCTTTTTGATGTGAATTTTTTCTGATTCAGTTTTTTTACAGAAGGCAAAAATGATCCTTATCTAGTGCTCTGGACATGGAGAGTACATGCTTTCCCTGTGGCATCTTATGGTCACAAGAGGTGTCCTGAAGTCCAGCTAGTCGATTTAAACGATGTTGAAGCTTCTTGCTGGCATCATTTACCAAGTGACAATTCTGTGTTATCCTCCTTACTTTTCATCTTCCCATTGTCAGCAGTGTCCTGGCTTTCCATCTTCTGAGTTTTTCATTTGTCCACTGACAATTTGCCAAGTAATGATGTTCTCGCAAAGAACAATCTTTGTGCCCTCATGGAGGATTTTTACCTACTCTTACAAACACTTGCTTTGAAGTGGGGAAGCTGTGATTTGAAACATCACTGATGTCGCTGCAGCCTGAAATGGTGCCGAAAAGCTCAAAACAGATTTATAATGAGATCCAAAGAAGTAAATGATGATTAGTTTTAGCACTTCAGTTAATAAGATTGCATGTGAAGATAAATATACCGTACTCTTAAACACCATGAAAATTATTGGCTAAAAGGAAATAAGGAAGAAAAATTGGATTGGACAGCAATTATCAATAGTGCATTACTGCAGCCTAAGTCTGAATACACTGCTCTTAGTGAAAAAAAAAACAACCCAAAGACTGACATGCTGTGTCCATTTCTAACAATCGATACAGTGACTAATCATGTCGAGCACAGAATGGTGTCCACAGCTAGAATCTTTATTTGCTTTTAAGCAGATTAAAATGTGAAGCTTCCTTAAATGTAAACACAACCATATTTGAAAACAGAGATACTCTAGAAAAATATATTTTGAAGCTGAGAATTTAGTGGTGTGTTATCAACACTTGTGTGTAGTTGATACTCAAGTGGGCTCTTGTTTTACTAAATTGTTTTGATCTACAGATTGTTCTTGATATAATTTAAAAGCAAATGACAGAGATGCTTCTATATACAGCATAGTCTTGGCTGATACTTTTCTTGACATAATATTTTCTCATAGTAAGATTTTTGTGTGTTTCTGGCATAGAAAATGTTTTTATCTTTTTCTCAATTATTAATCCCCAAACTGTTTGGAGATGAAGGAAACATTTAAGAACTCAGAGGAATGACATCTTGAAATATCCTGATATTTTGTTTTCAGTACCTGTTGAAGGAGACAAAGATTGATTTAGGGACCACTTAAGCAAACTGGATATACAGTAGATGGAATGGTACTGGTTGGCACTGGTGAAGGAGATGACTGATGGCATTTCAAGGCTGTTCTCTATTAACTTGGAAAGATCATGGGCGTCTGTAATGTTACTGATGACAGAAAAATGTATAAATGCTCTCCCATCTTGAAGAAGGGAAAGAAGGAGCATGTAGGGAGCTACAGGCTTTATTGGCTTCATTTCCATCCCCAGGATAGAACTGTAAACTAAGGGAGAACAATGGACGTTGCTTACTTTGAGCTTAGCCAGAGAGCTAATAGCATTCCAGTGGCCGAAACGGGGAGATGGCTTGGATAGGTGGTCTATATGGATGTGGAAAACTGACGACATCACTGGGCTTATGTACTGATCAACAATTTGATGTCTAACTGGTGGTTAGATGTTCATTAGGGATATTAAATAGATCAATAAAAACTTGAGAGTAGAGGAAGAAGGCAGGGAAAAGAGTTTTTTTTTCTTCCAAAGCAACCATTACTCAGAGATTGGGTGGCCACTGGCTTGTGGGAGGTGATTCCTTTTGTGTCACTTCTTTTTATTGTTGTTTGTCTTGTTGGTAATTTTTTGTTTCATTTGTTTTGGTTTGGTTTTTTTCTCTTTGCTTCACTTATTAAACTGTCATTCTCTTCACCCATGAGTTTTCTCACTTTTGCTCTTCTTGTTCTCTACCCTGTCCCACTGGGGCTGGGGGTGTGAATGAACAGCTGTGGGGTTGCTGAGCTGCTGGCTGGAGTCAACTCACAACAAGAGCCTTGGTGAGCTGAAGGAATGGGATTATGAAGTTCAACAAAACAAATGCCACCTTGAGTTTTCTGACATATGAAGTAAAATCAAAGAAAGAGGTAAAAATAACATATTGAAAAGTAAAGTTGGCCATGTACCTTTATTAAAAATTAACGGGGATAAACTAACAGGAAGATGACCAATGTCACCATTTGGGTGATAACTTTTGTAATAGATTTTAGAGTAGGTTTTTAGAATATACTGGCTCAATATAGCTAATACTGTTAAATCATATTCAAACTGTATTTTTCTGTCACGTCCTAATATATTCTTGGCTTGCTTACACTTTAAGGACTGTGTACTATTATTTCCCTTCATCTTTGGGAATCTATGGCTTTCAGTTCAAGAACTAGGTGCCAAAATATTGATATAGAAAACGAGCAAAGGGAGGTGGTTTATTACTAAGTGAGTGACAGCTGTACTTGCTTCTTGCCAAAGGGTGCTGATGTTGCAAAATGTTTACCTGGGTTCAAGTAACATCCATCGGGAATTAATAGACAAACAACACCCAACTCAAAATCAGAGATGGAAATCACTGGAAGCAGTTTTGGGAAAGAAGTACAATATATAATAGGAAGAAGTTATGAAATATATAAAGGAGAGATTTTTAATCTCCCTTATGACTGCTATTAGACAGCCCTGAACTCCTGTAGAGTTGAAGACAACTCTGTTCAGTTGTCTTAAAAGACTGTCTTGGAGAATATTTGTACCCGTTTCCATGAAGACTTGAATGCAAACTGTTTAAACCATTGAAGAAGTTAGGCCTGAAGTAGCACTATTCTAATTTGATTTAAACTGACAGGAACAGGTTTAAGTCACCTTGAAGGAAGAGCTTAGGAGCTACAACAATAACTAAATTCCTGTAAGAAATATATTTGTTACATCTATTTAGCTAGTTGAGTTTTCAGATATATGTAACTTAAGCTCAAAGTAGACAGGGTGTTAAGAAAGGTGTACTTTCAGAGGCTTGGTTAATCAGCTACTGCCTGAATAATTGGAAGGGAACAAAGGCAGGCACAGTGCTCCAGGGGTTAGCGTTGCTGGAGAAGGTGGAAACCTAAATAATGACATGTAAAATAAAGGCAAAATGAATTCCTACTAATTCTAACTCAAATTCTAGTAGACAACAATAGGTCACAAAAGGGAGTGCTCATTAAATTTCAACACCTTGCTCTTAATTAGTTTTAATATAAAAAAAAAAGTACCTTAGTGTATGTATAAAAGTAGCCATTCGATACAGAAACTGCAAACTATAAATGCCTTTGAAAACACAGATAAAGTTTTCTGGTAACTTCATTTACTCACAACAGCCCCATCATCAGAAAGAACATGGGGAAAAGTAGTAAAAGCCAATTTTAAACTTAACAGAAGCAATAGAAATGACAAATGATAGCCAGCAGGACTCTGTGTTGTTGCAGCTTGCTGAACCAGATGTCCAAGTGATTTCCAAAACTCTGAGTAAAGAAACATAATTTCTTGCCTGAAAGTTACCATGGATCATCTAGATAGCTATTTTACATTCAAAAACACAACAGTATTTGAGAAGCTCTATTTTTTTGTAGGCAAAACAGTTGGAATCAAAATCCATATATTGTTTCATAAAAAACTCAGCTGTAGCACACTCAGAAATGCTACTGTGTTATGGCACTTTTGCAAAATGAGGTTGTCAAAACTTACCCTATTGACAATTGTGGGAACAGCAGAGTCGGGGAATATTGACATAGACCAGGCTTGACATTTGATAAACTGCTGGTCGCTGCTCCAGCAAGAAAGCATTCCTTGGTGCCAGGCATGAAACATAAATAGAACTATTCCAGCAGCACTGCAGTGAATTCTGTTAGGCACAGGGGTGGCAAAGTTAGCGAACGTGGTGGTAGTTCTAGGGGCTGTCTGAAGAAGATCTCATCACATTGCTGATGAGATCCAGCCAGGTCACTCTTTCTGGGAGGTTACTTCCTAGGAAACAGAATATATGGCTGGATGCAAGTCTGCCTTCTCTAAAACAAAGGAGGAAAACACTCTTACACTGAGGCATCGAAAATGCTGCTATGCAAAGAAAAGATAAGACCATATATGATGAGGAGGAATTAGAAAAATTAATTAAAAGTATCAGTAATTTGCAGTGAAAGTTAGAACTTTCATAGACTGTAATGTCTGAAATTTCATAGAATGTGATGTTCATTGCAGAGGTTGCCGCCTACAATATAACAATGGTTTCCTACATAGGAAAGAAGTCAAATAGCTTGTTGCTATTATTCATATCTGCATGACGGTAAAAGCTGAGATGTTAATAGAGGACTGCTGCTTTGTTATTCCAGGCTTTGCATATCTGATTTCTGCAATCTAGGGTCAAGCTTTTCTTCTACTACTTTTCCAAAATAATATATTTATTTAATCATTTGGCGTCTGAGACACTATACTGCTGTCATCATTAGTAGAACACCTTCATCAGCCACATCTAAGTCAAAAAGAAAGGCTGGAGTTAGGAAAAAAAATATTTTTATTCTCAATGTAATCAATGTACTGCACTATGAAATATACCAAGTGACCTCAGTATTCAGGAAGTTCTTCCCTTCCTTCAGCTAAGTCTGAGCTGGCCTTTTCCCTCCTCATGCTTGGAAAACAGGCCCAAAAATCCATCTTACCTTACGTTGCTTCTATTGCCTTTAAATGAAACACAATGTTCACTTTCTAGTCTCCTCGCCAGCCCAGTTTGCTCCATTGTCCACTCTTGCCTTTTTCTACAATCCTTGGTTCAGGCATTGATAAACCCTTGGCCATACTATACTACCTATAGTTGAACCTACAGGGGTTTTTCACCATTTTTAATTCCTTACATAGTGAGTGTACATAGAATTATCCCATTTATAGTGATGTGTCCAGAGCCAGGAAAGAAAACAAAGCAGTGATAAAAATGAGCAAGCTGGCCAGGGCTGGGCCAAGGGGATAAAGATAGGAGCAGATAATAATAAAGAAATGACAATGGGGCTTGTACAGCTTGAAGGTCAAGGAAAAAATAGGAAACTAAACCTATGACTAATGCTGTTATAAGAGAATACAGGGCATGAAGAGTCAACAACAGTAATAGTTGTGTTGCAGAACTGTGCATATAAGAAGAAATCCATCACTTAGGTTGTATTATTTCTTGTGTTTTTTGCTTTCTTTTTGTGTCAGAAAATCTAGAATGGCTGAGCTTAATTAAGCTGCATAGTTTTATGTCATTCTTTTCTCAATTATTAGTTTTAATTAAATAACTTAATTAGTATTTTAATTATTTAGTTGTATTTTGAAACCTTGTTATTCTTTAAATATGCCATCGCATCTTCTAAAAAATACTTTTCAAGTTAAAAATAGAAACAAAACCCCCCAACATTTATTGCATTAGGACAAACCTTGTATTTTTCCTGTGTTGGCTAGAAACAACAGGATGGAAAATATCAGTTGATATTTGTATTTAAAATTATTGGTAACATATTTCTTTGCATGATCATATATTTATGATTCTAACATATATCTATGATTCTATTTCAAAATCATTCATTTTGGAGTGTTCCATTTCAGGAACCCATCAAAGGTAGTAAATGCTGATTTAATTTCAATTACTTGTTTAGATATAAGCTAAGTAAAGTTTAACCAAATCTTAAAATTTGAAGGCAAAGGAGAAGTCAGTGATCTCTTGACCATCATGAGCATTTTGAGTTCTGCTTTTCAGCACTGCCCTGAGCTGTGGTTAAGCTCAACACCTCTACACTGGATGAAGAACAGGGTTTCAAGGAGAAGAGTTGTTGGAGCATGAGTGAAGGGGAGGACTGAAAGACAGTACATGTCCCAGTTAGGAAAATAAATAAGTATATTTTTGCCCATATATTTTCCCTTTGAATTTAATAACTTGGTATAAAATATAGACATTGTTATTTATATATGTAGACATAGTTAGGTCTACATATATGAGGTACTGAGCAAACCAAGGCTGAGAAAGACCACATTTGTTTATTAGAGTTTTACAGCTTGTTTTTGGTTTTTTTTTTTTTTTTTTTTTTTTTTTTAAGGAGCAGCTTATCATTCTTTCCACTGTAGTGAAGAGACTTTTAGGTCCTGATTCATTACATTCAGTTTTAGGGCTTTGATGTAGCTAACCTAAATTAAAAGCCTACTTGTTGTATAATTAATGGAAAGAGGCTGGAACATATATATATGTAAACAACGAGGCCTATTTAAGATCTCTATTAACCATAAGAGGTATTTATCTATTTCCAATAAAGAGGGAGAGGGAGCTGATGATGCCTTTTCTTCCTAATTTAGATGCCTTGGATAATTGTCTAGGCAGGATGACTGAGTCACTCTTTTACTTTCAAGACAAGGAAAAAGATCAGCCTGAACTGAAGGCATCTCCTCTTAGTGGATATGCTCCCTGAATAGCTATCACATCAAGCAGAAATGCAATTATTGAAATCCATGGACAAATATTATTTAAGTTCATGGACATATTTTCTGTTACTTTTTCTGGCTGAGGTTTGATGCTTGTTTGAAGTGTCTCTGTTTGAAAGAGCAATATAAATGCATTTTTTTATTATCAATACAGGCTCACACTCTCCCCACCTACAAGTAACCTAGTTAAAAAAGTCAAACTGTCTTAATATTAAGGGCTATGGAAATTAGATATTTAGTATGTGTGCAATTAGTGATAAGTCTGCAGTCTGTGGGTCTCTGCTAAAGAAGATCTCGTTCTGTGAGAATGAATTCTCACCACCAGTAAGGACAATTACACAGCTCTGATAAGCAAAAGATGTTTTAAATATGGATCAAACTTAATTTATAAGCATTTTCATGTATGCTTTAAATAGCCAAAATAATTGAAGTGACATTTATATAAATAAGAATAAGGATGATGAGGCAGAAGGAAGTATTTAACATGCAGCTGAGAACAGTGAGGTTTTTATATATATATGTATATATGTATCACTGAAGGATAAGGTTACCCAGTTTGTTGGTTTGTTTTTTTTTCCTGGGAAACATTAACATGTTAGTTTTAGCTGTACATTAGAATGAAAACTTTCCTGTCTTTAAGGAACTTCCTAATCTATACCTTTGTTTTCTTTTACCAAGACTCCCATGTTCAGAACAGCCAATAGTTTCAGAGTTAGGTCTCATCTGGGATATGAAGAAGCACAAATTCAAATCCTTATTTTTGTGTGTAAACTCTCTTTTCTGACTCATTCCACCCTGTATAAATATCAGTTGTGTCAGAGGAAATAAGCTTATAACTAAAAAAGTTGCCATGGTTCGATTCTGCTATTTAAATGTTTGAATACTTCAAGAGATCAACAATTAAAAGAAGTGATTCTACAGTGATTCTTCCTGGTAAATATCCCTACTTTATAGATAAAATATATTATTAATAAAATAAGGGAATTAAAAAAGGAAGGTATGTGTGGAGACCTCTAATTTAAGAACTCTGTACTTTCAAGTCTTCTTGCTTGTAGGAACTCTCAGTCAGACAAAACATTTTATATTTGTGCATGTGTAGCCACATACATACCTACAGTTATTCCCACGTGTTCATCCACACTCACCCACACACGCAAACATATGGATACACAAGTACTGAAATGGTCTTGTGACCTTCCTGGAGTTCTACCCTTGCAAAGAGGCATTAAGCAGCTGCTTAGTGTTAGCTTATTTTTCTGCCATAAGGTGGAATAAAATAAGCAGACTATTATAGCTTTCTGTCAGGAGTTTTAATTGGCATTAATTAAATTGGCTTCCAAAGGGCACATTATGTAGGGGACTTCCCCATTTAAATAATTAGTCCGTGTTTATCAAACACATTAGTTCTGGTAGAAAGCCAAATTCAAAAAGAGGAGATACAGACCAGGTAAGTGTTCAACTTAAGTGCCTCCTAATTGTTTTGCACTAATTATTGGGAGCTTTTATTATGCAACTGTTAATAGTATTGCAGCTTTCTTCAGTAAGAAGCGCTAGCACCATGCTTCTGGACTGAATACATATTTTACATTAACAAATCTCCTAATGAAAGCATGAAAAATATGTCAGAGTGTCCAGAAATTGCCTGGAGTCAATAAGTCTTCCTCTTCCTATACAACTCTGAAGTAAATGAATTCTCATTTTGAAAAGCCAGAAAGTAATTTTGTTAAAGCCTTATTTTGTTTAGCACAGAAACAATAAACTTTTATTTCACTAGTTAGTAAAACATGATGTGGAAACTCTAAAATATTGAGGGTCTGTGTATTCTACTTGACAGATTACATTACCATAACAACAGAACACCCTTCTTTTCCAGTTTGAGACCCAAAAAAATGAAAAAGCCTCTTGCTTTTTTTATTTTACTTCTCAAACTTCATTCCCGACTTAAAAAGTTTAGAGAATACAAAATATATCCAACTGCTTTTTGTTACTAAGAGCATTACTTCTACCTTGGCAATATCTCATTCACACAGCTTGTAAATGCGCTGAAAAATTATACCTTAAATGGTTTCCCTCCTCGCTCTCTGTCCAGGATTCCTGCATTAAGAGTACTTGTACTCTCAGGATTAAGAAGCTAGAACTGGAGTTGTCAGATGGATGGAGATCTTTCTTTCTCACGTAGACATAACCAGTGAAAACATTTAATCAATGTTATCTGATTGTTAAGACCTGGCGGGGTTTGGGGAATCATTGAGCTTAGTCATATTTCTATGCCTAAGACTTGTTATTATTTTTTTCTTTAAATTAAGTGTGTATACCAATATTTCAGAAGTGACTAGATATTTAAAAAACAGTAGAAGTTCTTTTGCTGAGGGTGTTGAAACCATCAAAACAAGGCTATGTCTCAGCTAAGAGTGTGGTACAAAGAACAGAATACAGTATTGCAAGATAATCTCTATTAGGAGTGAAGTGAATGGCTATAAATAAAATTCAGTAATTTTTAAGCATAATTTGAATGAAGGATATCTAAGTTAGAGAAGGATTAGTGTTCAGTGATTTTCCATATTTAATCCAAGAGAGGAAAACGTGGCAGCCTAATGACTTGTCAGCAGCTAACGGGACTTGCTTGCGTGCGTACAATAAAGGATGTTCGAAATTCAAGAATTTAAATCATGCTTAAGTCAACACAGGATGATTATGCTATTTTTCCTTTCTGGTAAAACTTCTTATAGCATCTAGCAGACATGCTTTAATCTGCTTAGCTTGTATTTACATTGATTTTTTTTCTCTCTTTATATCCTTTCTCCAATAAGTCTTGATTTAAGACAATAGGGATTGGTAATTTCACCAAGGAAAATCACTGTATAATACTGCACAAGAGCAGGAAGGCTGACAAAACATGAAATTCCTTAAAGTTGCATTATTCTGCTTCTGAAGTGTCCAGCTTTCAGCCCAAAGAACCTAGGCTGTATTCCTGGGCTGAAGGGACTGGAGCACAAGTCTTGTGAGGAGCGGCTGAGGGAGCTGGGGGCGTTCAGCCTGGAGAAAGGAAGGGAAGACCTTCTCTCTCTCCACAACTCCCTGAAAGGAGGGTGTAGCCAGGGGGCGTCAGTCTGTTCTCCCAAGGAACAGGTGATGGGACAAGATGAAATGGCCTCAAGTTGCGCCAGAGGACATTTAGGATGGATGTTAGGAAAACTTTCTCCACACAAAGGGTTGTCAAACCTTGGAAGAGGCTGCCCAGGGAAGTGGTGGAGTTGCCATCCCTGGAGGTATTTAAAAGACGAGTAGATGTGGTGCTGAGGGACGTGGATTAGTGGTGGACTTGGTAGTGTTAGGTTAATGGTGGGACTTGATCTTAAAGGTCTCTTCCAACTTCTATGATTCTACCAGCTTAAGCATTAAGGTACTTATCAGCTCCTGAATAATCTCTGCTGGCCAGTGAGGGGTCAGTCAGTCAGGTGTGGGGTGTCACCTCCCATAATCCTGGAAATGTCAGACCTTTGATCATGCTGATTTGACGTGTTCGAGTTGCCTCTTTTTCCTGAAGGTGTTATATCTTCCATGTCTGTGTGTTTTCTTCATGATTCCCTGAGCTGCCACCTATTGTCATTGCAGCAATTTCTCTTCTGCCTCTGTTATTACTTATTTCACGTGGCTCCCACTCAAGTACTCTCAGAGCTTCACAACAACCTTCCCAGTCAGACTGAGCCTAGGTCACGAGCTGTGGGGCACCAAGGGAGCCCTGGGGCCAGAGAGCTCAGCTTGGGGGCTGTGGGTCACACTCTGTCTATAGTGTAAGTCATCTAACTGCTTGCATTATGTAGCTTATAAATTAGCAGTCAGATATTAAAACTTCTGTAAATATTTCATCCTGTGGTCTTTATGAGATGGAATAAAGTATTTTATTTACAGGATATAGTACTGCATGATTATTCTGTCTCCAAAAAAAAGATAGAGAGAAACCTTTATGATGTCTGGAATATGAATATATGTGTATTTATTTATTTATACAAATCTTTCTTTGAAAGCATGCAGCTTCAGAGTTTGGAGGAGGGATTCAGATACCTTCCAGTGTTTTCTCCTGGCACTCACAGCACCAGAAAATTACATTCTAGTGACACAGCTCAATTGTGAACATGTTCAGTGATTTAGGGAGTGGATGTTAAGAGTACAGCACAATTGCTGCATTTCCTGAGCATTTTGGGCTTTGCTGAGGGGGGGTGGGACAGTAAAACGAGTGTGTTGCAGTTCTTAACAATACCCGCTTTTCCTAATGGTGATTACTAGATCCGATGGCAAATCACTTTCTCATAGGAGGAGGGGAACCAAGTGTTTTATACCCTATAGGTCAGTGGATATGTGTAAAAAGCAGGTACCTGAGAGAAAATATGGAGAGAAGAGAACTAGGTTTTGGAACGGAACACATGGGAACAGAGAGAGATATTTGGCAAGGGCTGTAGCATGTGCTGGAGGGTGAAAGGAAAAATGGAGAGAGAGATATCAAAATTAAAATGGAGAGAGAGATCAAAAGTAAAATGGAGAGATCAGCTTTAGCCAGAGTGGGAAAGGCAGCACTAGAACAGTAAGAGTTTATGCAATGAGAACAAGCTACATTCCAGAACCAGAAAAGCTGTATTTATATCACTTCAAACCGTTGGACCTAAACCATTGTCTTAAGACCCTTTTTTCCCCGTGGTTAAAAGACAGTTCTATGACATAGTTCTTCAGTGGGATTTAGCATGTGTCAGGCAGTGATTGCATATGCTTGTTTGTTTTCAGTGAGCACCAAACTTCCAGCCAAAGTTTTTGTTTTAAGCTGAAAATAAACCAGAGTCTCGGTGACATTGGTGTGACACTGGCACTTGTATCCGTCCTGTCATAACAGTCTGCACAGATTTCCATTTCAGCCCTTGGCAAAAGGATCTGCGTGCCCAGTTCTCACTGATCTGAATGCGCATCAGGCATCTGGGGACATTTCATGGGCAGAGAAAGTTGGAAAATAACTCCACAAATTATTATGAAAAATGAGGATGCCAGATTTGTTTCTTTCCTTTTTGAATTGCATTTCCCTTTTGTTTCTGTGATGAGATTAGTGTTTTAGGCAGTTGGCAATGAGAACTGTGGGTTGCAACTTATTAACTCATTCTAATTATATCACATAAAACTAGATACAACAAAGAAGTGTCTTCATGAAGACATTCATGAAGGAGGAGGAAGGATGCCTACATTAAGTGGGAAAAATGCATCTCCTTTAGAATCATAGAATTGTCGAGGTTGGAAGGGGCCTTTAAGATCATGAAGTCCAACCATTAACCCAACACTGACAAACCCACCACTAACCCATGTTCCTCAGTGCCATGTCTGCCCGGCTTTTAAATGCCTCCAGGGATGGTGACCCCACCACTGCCCTGGGCAGCCTCTTCCAATGCTTGACAACCTTTTCTGTCAAGAATTTTTTCCTAATATCCATCCTAAACCTCCCCTGGCACAACTTGAGGCTGTTTTCTCTTGTCCTATCGCCTCTTACTTGGGAGAAGAGAACGACCCCCTCTGGTTACACCTCCTTTCAGGGAGTTGTAGAGAGCAATAAGGTCTCCCCTCAGCCTCCTTTTCTCTAGGACAAACAATCAGAGAACATTTACAAGTAGATTTCCAGATTTTTCTCACTTTCCGTGCTTTAATTCACCTTATGGCAGGATCTTGAACAGTATGAACTGGATTTGTCTTGGGTGAAACTGAACTGGATCATGCCCCAGAGGTGCATTGCACATTGGTTGCAGCTGGGCAGGCAGTCAACAACTGTAGCCAGTTTAAAACAGACAAAGCCCAACAACAACCAAACAGAATCCTGAAATGTGCCCAGTGTTCGTCTCTTTGTCTCAGTCAAAACACTTTATTTCAATTCAGCCCAGGCCTCTAAAGGGCTGTTGCCTTGGGCAGCTGAAATTGTTATCTTGGCTAAGAAAACAACAGGAGTGAAATCCTGTATCTGTCTTTTGTGTTTATCTTCAAGAGGACCAACTGAACATCCTTTTGTCGTGGATGATGAGCTGAACCGTGCTGGCTGCGGTGCCAGAAGAAACACTGATCCATAACATCATGCCTGGTCGTGGCAAGGTCACAAGTCCTGACTTGAGCTCAAAAGAGCAAACCATAAACCAAATTCTGGTAGCCCATATCCAACATGACCATAAACATACATCAGATTTTGTGATGGTGTTATTTCAGATATATTCTCATCAGTTCTCCCTATGCAATTCCAATTTAAAACTGCCTGTTCACTTGTCAGACACCCAAGTTCACTTGTTCATAAATACTGTAAAGATTAATTCTGTTAACAACACTCACACTGCACTTCCTGACTGCCGTAATCATTCAATAACTTCTTTCTGAGCATCTAATGAAAAGATTAGGACACCTTCGCCTCTATCTTTTTGAGTCACAGATTGCACTCTTTCTTTTTTTTTTCTTTCTTTTTTTTTTTTTGGATACTGTAGATTTTAATAAATCATTTTGAGTAAAAGTCCTTGTAAAACTAATAAAATAAAAATCCTATGCTGATATTGTTTCTATAATGAAACTGTATACAAAGAAGAGCAGTACATTTCACCAGAGTATTTTTAAACCATTTTCTTAATGAAAAGAAGAACCCCAATTTATAATCTTTGCATTCAGGAGCAGTTTTCATTACTCATTTAGGAGGCCAGCATTAGATTGATGAATGTCTCCAAAAAGAGTGACAATAACCTTTCTATGTTTACTGTTCTCAAATTCTGCCCAGCTCAGGTAATAAATTCGTTATGACAAAAAAAAAAAAAAAGACTTTTGAAACTTTACACAAAAGTGCAGAGTAAATGAAAGAGAAGAGTAAGGAAGGGTTGGGTTTTTTCCATGAACAAGAAATAACTCCAGTGTCTAAAATTTAGGGTGAGAAACAAAGTATTATTCCATGAATCATATTTATATTAATCTATTTTTTCTTCAGGTGGTGGGATCTTGTACAGGGGGAAAAATAAAGTTAATATATGATAAGATGTATATGTATAAAACAGAAATTTACAACCACCTGACACCTTTTGAATCCTTTGTCTGTAAGTAGTAATATAAGAATGTTTTTATGGGTGGCTGTGGAGCTGGGTTTCAGGTCTGTGACTTCAGCTTGTGACTAATCATTCATGAATGAATATATTTATTAATCCAATTATAGATCATGGAGAGCTGCAGCTCAGCAACTCCAAAAAAAATTTATTTGCTCCTTGCAGATATGTAGGTATGAGATAAATACATAATGTTCATATGGATCTATAGAGGATTACACAGAATTACTGCTCTGTTATAGAAACTTGATAGCAGTAGATTTTTCATATTCTGAATATTACAGGTTTCTTTCTCCCTCCAATTTTTTTTCCTGTCATTCAAGTCCCTATAGAATCTGTCTGTACTTTGCCCAAAGCTTTCCCCTGTCCATGACTACCTGCTGTTTATTCCTAACTTTTTGTTTATAGGACATGGGGTAGGGAAACGCTTTTGTGCTGTATGACACAAAATGCAGTAATTGCCATGTAAGGAAATCATTCTAGTTAATGTGGGAAGTTTTTACCTTGGTAATCCTTTGTAATAAGTATTAATTATTTTAAAAGAACTATTTCTTGACATCACTGAATATTGCCCATGTTTATTACCTATTCTAACCTTGGGAAATCAGTTATGCCCACTAAACAGGTATGAAATGCTTGTTCCTCTGAAAGTTCAGATGCAACACCACCTTGGAAGTCCGATTTAAAATAAATAAATAAATAAACCTCACTGTAAGTCGACACTGAAAAATTTTAAAAACTATTTCTTAGTTTTGCAAAATCCAAAGAGGGTTAAGAATCCTCATGACACGTGAATTATCTGTTTTCTCAAAAATTTGGGTTCAGGCATTAAGATCCTGTTCCCCTAGAATACCAAATTGTAAATGGCTCTAGCAATATTACCAGACTGACATCCTTTTGATTCGTTGCAGTTAGACATACTTTGATCATGAAGGCTCTTGTTGCATTATTAAACAAAAGTATTGGAACCGTGAGGTAGGCAGATCAGAAATTCAACTCCAAGCAGTTTCCATAAACTCTTACTTGATGATGTGATTTCTGAACAATTTGTTAAAGCCCATTCTATGGAAACATTTGAGCATCTCATACTTGTGCTGTGAGGACAGGCTGAGGGAGTTGGGGGGGTTCAGGCTGGAGAAGAGAAGGCTCTGGGGAGACCTTAGAGCCCCTTCCAGTCCCTAAAAGGTCTCCAGGAAAGCTGGGGAGGGAGTCTTGATCAGGGAGGGGGGCCATAGAATGAGGGGGGAAAGTTTGACACTGAAAGAGGGGAGATTTTGACTAGATATTGGGAAGAAATTCTTTGCTGTGAGGGTAGTGAGACCCTGGCTCAGATTGCCTGTAGAAGCTATGGCTGCCCCATCTCTGGAGGGGTTCAAGGCCAGGCAGGATGGAGCTTGGAGCAACCAGGTCTGGTGGGAGGTGTCCCTGCCCATGTCAGGGTGTTGGAACTAGAAGATCTTTAAGGTCCCTTCCAACCCAAACCATTCCAGGATTCTCTGAAAAAGCCATTCGGACTCCTCTCCCTGCCATGCCATGTCCTGTGTTCCCACAATTCTTAAGCCAGGGACAAGCTGCCTCTCAAATCCTCTCTGCGTCTGAGAAGTCTCAGTCAGCACTTTGGGATGAATGCACTTGTCAGGTTGATGCTCACAGTCATCTTATCAAAAACAGTCGTGCGTGGATAAACCAAATCCAGAATGACGGTTACAGTTTGAATTCACAACAAGAAGTCATACGCTTTCCTTGCAGTAAAAGAAAAAAAAGAAGTAAAATATTTCATGGCTATTGAACTTCAATATTAATTAGGGAAGTACAGACACCAACGATCACAGAATGTGTAGGTTTGTGTGTGTATTTGATATTGGCTAAAATGTTGTATCTGTGAAAACCAAAGCAGCGACAACATAGTCTTAATACATGCAGTTTTTAAAAAAAGTCGTTATCTTTATGGAAAGATGATATATTTTCATGAAATTGAACAAACCTCATACTTTTAGCTGGTTTTGCAACTGACACCTTGGCACTGAAAAACAGGCAGGCTTAAGAGGGAATTGAAAACACCCAGGCTGAGGTGTCAGAAAATAATTGCTTCATCGAAATAATGTTTATCTCTCAGAGGTCACAGCTTTTCTTAAAAAGAGAACTCTCCGTGCCTGTTACAGGTGGCTTCAGCTCTTAAGTTTTGCTTTATGCACAAATGGTGGTATTCTTTAGATTATACCTTCCACCTGTGAGAGAGTAGAAAAAAAGTGAGGAAAAAAATAAAGGTATTGTATTTGTCCTGAAGAATTCACAGTAATGATCCCTTGAAATCTTTACATTGAATGAATGTGAGAGATTGACTTGCAATTATACATGGCTTTCTCCTTTGTATTACAGTTATGTATAGTTTTGATAAAAGTCAGGAGGAAAATAAATAAAAATAAATGCACTAGATGCTGTAATATTTAAGCTATTTAAGAAACACTGTGAACACTAAGGCCAGTTACCAGTTAGATGTTTTAGAGTACTGATTATCCAAACATATTAGAAGGTATCAGGTTTTGGTATTTTGTTTCTAGGGGTTTTTTGGTTGGGTTTTTCTTGTTTGTTTTTTTGGTTTTGGGTTTTTTTTTTTGTGGATTTTTTTTTCTTTTTGTTGCAGTTATTTCTATGTATGCAATATGATTCCTGCCTCTTTATAGATAGCAATATCAGAATATTATTGTAGCCAGTTAGGTTTTGAGAAATTTCACTAGTGAAAAATGCAGCTGAAACTGACTGGAGGAGGGACAATTCTTGTGGTTTGAAAGGGACAGGATAATATTGTCTGAACAGTTCGATGGCAACCTCTAAATGTATATTGTAAATGGATCTGAACTTTCTCAAATCAGCAAACTTGAAATAAGTATTCATTTTTAAAACATTTTTTTTTTTCAGCATTTAATTTAGGCTTTCAAAATCCTCAACAACTAATTTCACTGAAGTTAAAACAGTGTGACACTGCTCAAAACAGTCCTGAGCTGTACATAAAAATGAAATTAAGTATAACAGAACCAGTAGATGAGTAGCTCTACAGGTAAATGGGTTTAACTCAGCAGTAAGATGCACTGGCAAAAACCAAGAAGTTAAAATTCCACAAACTCATTTTGATCCCTTATTTTGAAGCAGAAGCAGATAGAACAAGAAGTTTGACTACAGGTTTATTGGTCAAAGGCTTGAGCCTGTTCTTTATCAAAAAATACAATGAAATTATAATGACATTAAATAATTAAATTAAAGCAAAATCTCTGGGAGATTAATTTAAAAGTAGCAAAGGATAAAACACCTGGTTGGTTTGAGGTAAAAATGTGATTGGATTTATATCTAGGAGTGTGTTACAGGTAACTGTCTCTAATTAACACCTCTCATCAAACCTGGACAAGATGGTAAACACGCAACCATTTGGGACTGATGTTAGATCCACAGAAAAATCTTTCTACCCTGGCAAGTAATTATAGAGGTGAAGAGAGCGGGAAAACTACCTATACTGAAATTGGCCACGCCAGTGAAGCCTTTACAATTGAATCAGCAGTTAGGAAAAAAAAAAAAAAAAGTAGACGGACCACAAAAATGAACGCATTTGTTTTCTAGTCATAAAGCAGATATTCAGAGTACTAGATGATCTGCAGAGTATTTAATTGCTGTTGTGGTGAGCATCTATCACACATTAGTGCTGTTAGGGACGTTGCTAAAGGTTTCATTTTAGTCAAATTGTATGGCTCTACTTGTCTGAAATAGATGATATTACTCACCTGACTAAGCTTAGCAATATTTGACCCATTAGCTCTTAATTTGTGGGTTAAATTTCTTTTCATAAATACTTTATAGGCATCATGTTGCTTATTGCACATTCATTTCCTTTTTCAGAAACTCATCTTTGAGTCTTGGTTTATACTGAAAGCAAATGGCCATTATTATTATTATTTTATTTTTTTTGCCTTCATGAAAAAATAACTAAGCACTAATTCTGGTTTCCATGGTTAGAGGTTGTCAATAAATTATTAACATGAGAACGACTGACCTTGGGGAAAAATGATGGCTGTAGAGTTAATGAAAAATTATAGGCTTTTTGAAAATCATTTTGAGCCATTTATGATTAACATTCCTGTAGATAGCTTGAAAGACTTAAGTTGGTTTTTCACTTTAGATGAATTTTTTATCCCACATGCATGTGTTTTCTTTAATAGTCAAATTTCATTGCTAGCATTGGGAACCAAGCTCCACTGACTTTTTCCTCCGTGGGTTATTTTTGCTCTTGATAGTTTGTGTATTCACCTAAAATAAAATAGAGAACAATTCATAGTTCTCTAAAATACATAAATTAAATATTTTCATGTCTTGGTTACGTGCACAGAAAAGTTCTATATAATTCTCTTTAGTATGTTTCTGCTTAAGTCCTGCAAAATGGCAGAGTGTTGACTTTGCCTAAATTATATAGCATCTTGTAGCACCAAAAACGTATTTTCTTCCTGAAAAATAAGTATTTGGATAAATATTTCTCCAAATTCCATAATGTATACAATATAGGTACTTAAGAATCATTGTCCTTTGCTTCAAACTCTGTTCCTTTATTGAGACCTGTGGTCTAAATCATGGATTTAGTCCTATTTATTGATTTAAGTGGGATTGTGGTGCAAGTGCATGTGCAGGATGTGTCTGAGTTTTGCTCTGTTCTGCATTTACCAGGTACTCGAGGTAACAGGGTGCCAAATGACTCAAACTGACGTTTCTTCATGAAGAAAGAAGATACTCCAGGTAAGCAGAATTTTCTATCTGATTGTAAAACTAGTTTAGAACACATCATAACAGACCCTGTATCTTAGTGCTGGTCTTTTTGATCAAATGTTTTTTCAGGCTGCTGAATATGAGCTATATTGCTTTCCAAAGGCTTTCACATAACTTGTTTTTAAATCTTGCAAAGATTCTCCCTTTCATTCATTATTTACTTTCATTTACCAGCCATTTTAGCAGACTGGTTCTTTGAGCTTATGTGACGGCACTTGTTTATCCATGACAACTCATGTTATTAATTTCACATATAAAACGTATCATTATGAAAAAACCTGCCAAAAAGCAGGAGTTGTAATCAAATGCTTCGTACAAAAATGAATTATGTCTCTGAATACCGTAAAACAGGATCCATTTTCAGCACCCAAAACACTTTAGAATTCATCATTCATTCTGTTTTCTTATGTACTGTTGATACTAAATTATTATCTAACAGAGGTCCTTTACAAATCAAATGTAAGTACTGACTGGTAAAGTTTTTTTAACCACACTATTTGAAAACAAACAAACAAACAAACAGAAGAACCAAGAAATCCAACAAACATTTATTTTTATGTGTTGGTAGACTGTAGGAGAGTCATATTGTACACCTTGACAACTGCTTATTCCTTTATAGACAAATTCCATTGGTTTTCCTCAGAAAACACATATGAGATAAATATGGTAGTTTTGCCAAGGGACAATCCTCTGTGTTTGTGGGACTGACGTTTTGCAATATGTGACGTGCCACACTTGCCATCTTCCTTCTCAAAGCTTTCATCCAGGTTTCACAAAGTTTCCTGCTTCATTCAATTAGAGCCATTAGCTTATCACTGAAGTAGTGGAACACGTGCACAACTGGTAACAATATACCTTCCAATGGATATGCTGTTTCAACTAAGACTTTCATTTTAAATTCTTTTCGGTTTTAAGCACCCTCTGGTTTTTCTTATTTTGTTAATGCAACATAAGGATGATTCTTTGTTGCTTCTTAGTGTAACCCACCTTAAGTGTACATGTGTATATGAGTGTACGTGCGTATATATGTGCAAAGCAGAGCTCTAGGCATTTTTAAAATACTTGGAACTCCACCTGCCCATGAAGGAAAAAGCTGTAACTGAATTCAAGGTACAGTAAGAAGAAGGGGAATGGGACTGTTGGATAAAAAAACATCCAGCTACCTGTGCTGCAGCAGGTATAGCTTCCACAGCAATGGTTTAGAGAGTAGAAGTAAGGGTATTGGGAAGGACTAATTTTAAAATAAAAAATCCCTGCCTATACCCTTTAAAAATGAGCAGAAAACTCACTAATAATGCTAGAGCTGCATTTAGTTCAACCTTTATATTATTGGGTTTCTTTTTAGCCTTTAACTGTTATTTTGAAAATTACCTTGAATTATGTTTGTATTTTTAAATTACTATTGCTGCTGTTTTCTTTAATTTGCGTCTACCCTCACTTTAACCAGCACTCCGGTCCTGCAATCAACAAAACTTTGAATTTTGGGGGAAATTGGTTGCCACAGAAATGTCATCATGTTATGATTAAACTGTTGGCAGCTCTGACAAGGAAACATTGTTACCATTGCCATGGCAGAAACCATGTTATTTAGTACTATAGGTCTTTGCTGTTTTGGTGTTTCTTGCTTTTATGTATTGCTTGAGCCCTGTGTACACAGAGATAGCATTCATATGTATGGCATCGCAACTCTGGCTTTACTTTGGATTTATAAATGCTTCACGACAAATTCCATCACCCTGTATGTCTTTGAAGGTATGGTATTGTATGAATAATCAAGTTCTTAAGGTAGGAGGAAAATTGTTGGACATTCATTTGAAATCACTTGGGATGATCAGTATTATACAGTTGAGGGTGATGACAGCACTGTGTGTTCTAGAGTGTGAGAATATGATAATATCATACAGTTATTTGAATAAATATGTTTCCACTGTCTTAACAACTGAAGGAATTTAAAATGTGAGTTCAACAACAGTAAGGAATCAGGAGGCTTAAGCTGAAGCAGAAAATAAAACCAGACAGCAACAAAAGACAGATAGAAAAGCAATGAACTGCACAAGTAAAAGATGGAAAAAGCCCTGATGTGTCATTTCCCAGCATGGCCTTGTCTCATGCTTATGAACACTGAGCAGTGTTCACGGGTATCCAGAGCATCCAAGCATTGTCCAGCAGCTCTGACATGAGGAATGGGATGATGCCAGGCGCAGGGGAAGTTACCAGCACTCGGACACCTCTGCAGAATACGACTGAGGAGGTTTGGAGAGTGTGCTTTTACTTCAGAGTATTTTGGAAATGAGCACTCCCAATCATCTGAAAAGCGGTTGGAGTGAAAGGAAACTCAGATGGTGATTTTAACATTTCTTTGCAAAGATGTCTACGTTTATAGAAAGCACTGAAAGGAGCTGTGTTTAGCTAGCGTTAGGATTGAAGTTTCAAAGAATGGTGTTCATTATTCTGAAAAGAAATCAAACCCTAAAAAGAGGTAGCTGGTGAGGTGACTACAGGAAAGCGTGTTCAGAATGGAACAAATACTAAGTGTAAATGTGGGAAATCCTTTGTCTATGAACAGAAGGGTCAGTTTTGAAATTCTCAGACAAAATAAATTAACATCTTGAGGAGTAAATATATGAAGAGCTTAATATTCTTTAGATGGTGTGATAACACTCTCAAAGGCAAATAAATTTTTGTAAGAATAGGAATAAGAATACTGTCTTTGCCATTAGACAAATTATCTCAGAGTTCACAAAACACAAACAGTTTCTAGGGATTGAATCATTTCTGGCTAAGTCCTTCAGATGCACATTTGTAATGCTTTATTCTGTTTCACTGCAAAGTTTTGATCCACTTTTCACTTGAGCACGTCTTAAATTGCTTCAACTGAAAAGTAAGTTTTGTAGGTTTACTGAGCTGGTATCTTAAAGACTGTCATATTAATTTCAGGCATATATACAAAGTAGGACCATAATTACCGGTCATTCACCTCTTATAATTGTGCATATGTGCCAGTGCATTTCGGTTTATAGGTTTTGCTGGCATGAAAAACAACTTTATCAGAATTTTTCCTGTTTTTTTTTTTTTTTTTTTTCTGAAATAAATCTCTTCATATTCAGTTGCCGTCACATTCCTGAGTGGAATGTAATATGGCATTAGGTGAGACTGAGTACCGAGAGCCAGTTCCTGAGGAGAACATGCTGCTGGTGTTTCCCTTCTTGTTCATGTTCTCTCCTTCACCATTAGTGACCTTTGCTATTTTGACAAGTGAATGAGCATCACCTTGTAACCCAGGGGATATTGAGGTACTGTTATAACAGGCTTCAGGGTGTTTGTGGAGCTCACAACACAGGCTTCACATGGATCAGGACTTGTTTTCAGCAGCTTGGAGATGTGTTTTAGTTTGTAATAGCAACTATTTAATGACCAAGTGATTATTGTAGACTTCCCATGCCTGGAGGTGTTCAAGCCAGGCTGGATGGGTTTTGAGCAACCTGTTCTAGTGAGAAGTGTCCCTGCCCATGGTAGGGGATTGCAACTGGGTGATCTTTAAGGTCCTTTCTAACCCGAACCATTCTATGATTCTGTGATTCATTTACTTTTGCTTGCTTTGGTATAACTTTATGGTGTAATGCCTTCTTACATACATTTTGTAACTGTGGTGGTGCGACCTCCACCCCATTTTCTTTGGCCACTCTGTGCTTGGTGCGATTCCCCATCCCTGGGCCATATCCCAACCTAGGAGATGTCAGGCATGAATTGGGAAAGACAGAGGACCAAAGCATTAGGGTGTTCCCTTAAAATGCCTGGCTTGTTGGAATCTCCCATTGTGAAGGGATCATTAGTCCTAATACTTAAAAACTCAGGTGTAAGAGAGTGTGTGACCCCTTAAATGCTGTGCGTTTGTATGTCTGTGCTTATATGTATATGTATTGATTTAGGATACCTTATAGCACGTTAGTATGAATCTTGCCCCCTTCAAATTTGTAATTAAGTTGGTGTTCAATTATTATGTTCAATCACCTTGTAAATCCTTAGATTGGTTAACGATCATAGTTCAACCATTAACCTAACACTGCAAAAACCACCACTAATCCATGTCCCTTGGTACCACATCTACATGTCTTTTGCATGCCTCCAGGGATGGTGACTCCACCACTGCCCGGGGCAGCCTGTTCCAATGGCTGTTCCAAAGATCCTAGGTCCACCCAGGAATTTAATACCTTTATAATGTATTCTGAAATCTCTTCTAGATTTAAATGAATTAGCTCATTCCATTAAATGATTGTGTTTCCCAGTGTTTCCAGACTAAGTTTTCTTGAAGTCTGAAGGTTTCTATTTACCATTCTGTCGACGCTTCTCTTCACTGAGTTTCGAGATCTGATTTTTCTGTATATATTCAACTTCTGTTTGAGCTTCTGCTAAAATAGCATAGTCTCATTTGCTTTCCCATTCAGACTAGTTTCTGAAGCTTAAATAGCTGTCATTCTGACTTGAAAACCATCAGTTTTTTAGAGAATTTCTTTCAGAACTTTCACCAACTTTTTTCCTCTCTGATTTAATACTTGCAAAGGCTTGCCTGGGATTACTGCCACCTCTACAAATCATTGACTGTAGGAAAAAATGCTTTCTGTGGCTTTGTGTTTAGACTTTGGTATATTTTGGTATGGTTTTCTATCTAAATGGCTGTGTAAATTGCTTCTTTTATATAAAAGGCATTCAAACATGAATTAAGGAGTTTAAAGTCTTTCTGTCTCTCCCTATTTATAAAATATCTTATTGTATATCATATACTATATATCTATCTATATGTCTCTACATGCTGTGGGGATTTAAATATTTTTTTAAGAATAAAATATGTTTTAGAAAACATCCTGTCATTGCATGGCAGCCTTTCCCATTCCCATCACATCGCTATGCTCAGTGGAGTAACAAGCACTTGTCTTCCAAAATGTACTCTCTGACACAGAACGAATGATGGGGAAAGACGTAAAAGAGGCAAACAAAACTGACATAGAGTCGGCATTTTTGGTGGTCTGAAAACACATGCTCTCCAGTTTGTTCTAGGCATCCCTCTCCCAGTTGGGTTACACACCCCTCCGGGATAGTCCAGTCACCCCCCACAGTCTATACATTCTCTTCTCCATGTTTGCCAAAAGAGGGGTCACAGGCTTCTGTGACATAGGCATTGAAAACAAAAAGGCTTTCTTCCTGGGAGTTCCACCCTATTCCTGATGCACCTTTTTATAATATTTTACCGTCTTGAACTTCTGTTGAATCCTAATACTTCAGACTCAAAATTGCTCACTAAGTTGTATTCTGCTCTACTGCATGGATCTTATATATCTATGTAACCTTTGCGTCTTTTTACCTGTTCTCACCTTCCTGTCATCATCTACAGAGACCTCTAACAGTGAACGTTGTAATTAAATTGCCATTTACCTCCTGAAGTCTGTCACTTAAACTCACCATAAACTCACTTTTTTTTTCATGAATTCTTTTACTTGTGCAATTATACAAATACTGGCCTGCATGAAAAGATAAAGGAGAAATTAAGTGAGACAGTAAGTGACACATACGTCTTTAATATACTATTTAATTATGTCCTCTCCCACTTTTATCTTCTCTGCTTACTTCTATTAATTTTGTAAACCATACAAGAAAATGGGATTGCAAGCTTAGCTTATTTGTGCCATATGAGAACAATTATTTGCTTGTACTACACTCATTAACAGGAGTATTATTTTTTAGTATGAACAAGGTAAGTTTTGACACTATAGGTATGGCTGTTACCCTGGACAAAAATGTTCATCCTTTAACCATACTTGGGTTTTTTTTTTCAGAGTATCTTCATTAAACTTCTGGTAATTTATTGTGATTCAATATTGGATGAAATAAACTCTTAGAATGATACCTATTATGCCAGGCTACATCCTATTTCAAAGAATTCTTTGCATTTCTTTCATTGCCATCACAGGAAAAACAAGCAAAATGCAAGAATTTTAATTAGAGGAAAAGCTGAAATTACTTCTGTCTTGAAGAATTAAGGGACTGGCAAACTGTTAAACCAGATGCACAGTCCATTAAAAGTAAAGTAAGCTTTTATTATCAGTATTTTTCAAAACCAGCTGCAGTTAAAGAAAAGTGTTATTTCCAACTAAAACTTATGAAGGATACTGAAAGCTGCCTTTGCATGTACTTTCAAGCGGAAGAAGCATTTTCTAAATATCAGCAGTGTTTGAAATACTGTGAAAGTTTTGCCAACAGAACAGGCTGTATGAAAACTGGAAGAATACATATCTACTGGGATAAATATTGTTAATGTGTTTAGACTACTGAGTTCTACTAACTTTGAACACTCACAAAACTTGTAATTCCAAGAAGTTTCCTTGAGCTAAGTGAACTGAGTTGTTGGTAGACTAAAACATAAGTCTATTATCTGGAAAACTTATTATCTTTTCTGCTGACTGGAAATGAAACACGGGATATTTTTCTGAGATGGGAATTTTGGCTTGTTAGATTTCTGATTAGTTAAAAATCACAAAGTTAAGTTGCAATATTGTGAATTATATATTGAGAGTGGAATAAATTAATTCAAGTGCATATTTCATTTTGCAATAAAAATGGAAACTAATTAAATAGATAAAAGTCATAATTAGTTCTCAAGAAATAGAGCCAAGGGAAAAATTTGGAATATCAGCAGTCTGTCAGAATCTTGGGAAACAGTATATATAGTTTTAAATGTTCTATCTATTGCAACTGAAGCATTAATAACAGATCTTTCAAGGAAATTTGGAGAAGTAGTAGAGCAAAACTGTGCTAGCTGCCATAATCAGCACTACTTCCTCAAAGTGAAGTTGCCATGTTATATATTGACTTCTGCTTCCTCATCAGGTTTGTTTAGGTGGAAGATATTCAGCAAATTTGCTTCTTTCACAATGGAATTCCCAAATAGTTTAAGCTCATGAAATTCTCCATAGCTCCCACTCTAGATTTCCAGCCTCTCTTACCTAATTAAGTAATAGGCTTTTTCTCCTGTGAAATTGTAATGAGGTTACTGCCTAACCATATTGCAAAATGTTGTGTGCAGGATGAGTCATTTTCATCAAATATCATGAATGGCATTAAAATTACCAAGGTCTTTTGAATTTAATGGAAAAATAATTCAGATTTTTACCATCATTCAGAATGTACATTTTAAAACTGTGTTGGTGCTTATTGCAGAGCCCGTATTGTTTTATTATAAAAAACAGTCATATAAACATCAGCAATAATGGTTCCCTGTTTCTTGTCTTTAATTTGGATTTCTTTATTCCAGTATTTCTTTGTTCCAATATTCCAAAATCTTAACATAACTTTCCTCTGATAAAATCATTCAGCCTTCAAGCCAAACATCAATATAAACCTTTTGTTTTGTTCCTTCTTTTTCTTTTTTTTTTTTTGTTAGTTCCCCCCAGAAGAAACAGGAATCTAAACATATTTCCAAGTTTCTTTTTTTTTTTTTTTTTCACCAGGATACGTCCAAATCTTCTGATCTTTAGAAATCAGAAGCTGATTTCTAAAACTTCAATAACAAAATGTGACAAATCACAGTTTTACATTTCACTGGTGCTTTCTTTCTCTCCCCTTGAAAGTGCATTTTCATGCGTTTCCTTCTTGGCCCTTCTTCTGTTCTGGACTTTTCCACCAAACTTTCTCACTTTCTCAAGCATAATCCTACTTCTTTTGAAAAAGAAATGATTTATTTTATGCTCTCAAGTTACTGGTAATACAATGCTTTCTGGTTCATATGAGTCTGTTGGCAATTAAAATTATTTTTGTATTTTAAAATATTTTTCTTTTCCTCAAGAGTGTGGCCATAATAAAATAATAAATTTTCTAATGGTTTTCATACTGTATTTGCCATGGAGAGAGTTCATTTTGAGTAGGTCTTCCTCTAAGAAAGGCCAGTCTTTAAAGAATATAGAATTTATTCCCATCAATCAGCAAGAATAATGTTGCAGTGAATTTTATCTCCCACAAGCAACTAACATTTTGTTCATTCCGTTAAAACTGTTCCATTTGATAAAGTTTTCTCAAAAAGTCTTTGCAATCTACTTATTATTACTCCACCAGTGGAAAATAGGATTTATTTCATTGTGTTGACTCCAGGTGGTTGCCAGTGAAACATACGTAGCTATGAATCTTGTCCAATCTTTTATATTGCTGTAGTCAGCACCCTCCTGTGCGCATCTTTTTTAAAGCTATGAAATCCAAGGGATATTCTAAACATCTTGAATGTTATGATCAGTAAGTGTTTTGCTGGAGGGTTGAAAGGCTCTGCAGAGGGATCTGGACAGGTTGGATGGATGGGCTGAGGCAAGTGGTATGAGGTTCAACAAGACCAAGTGCCGGGTCCTGCACTTGGGTCACACCAACCCCATGAACGCTACCGACTTGGGGAAGAATGGCCAGAGCTCCCCAATGGCAAAGGACCTGGGGTGTTGGTTGACAGTCTGCTAAATATGAGCCAGGAACACGCCCAGGTGGCCAAGAAGGCCAAAAGCATCCTGGCCTGTATCAGGAGCAGTGTGGCCAGAAGGACCATCCCCAGTGACCATCTCCCTGTACTGGGCACTGGTGAGGCCCCACCTCAAGTGCTGTGTCCAATTTTGTGTCCCTCACCACAAGAAAGACACTGAGGGGCTGGAGCGTGTCCAGAGAAGGGCACCGGAGCTGGTGAGGGGTCTGGAGCACAAGCCTTGTGAGGAGTGGCTGAGGGAGCTGGGAGTGTTCAGCCTGGAGGAAAGGAGGCTGAAGGGAGACCTTCTCGCTCTCTACAACTCCCTGAAAGGAAGGTGTAGCCAGGGGGGGTCAGTCTCTTCTCCCAAGGAACAGGCGATGGGACAAGAGGAAATGGCCTCGAGTTGTGCCAGGGGAGGTTAAGATTGTGTTAATAAAATAGTAATTAAAAAAAAAAAAAAAAAAAGTATTTATGCTGTTAGAAAACTACAGCTTGAAAGGTGTTGAAGAAAACCAGAGGATTGTAAGTAGAATCTCCAAAAGAACAAACATGAAATGTTAGCACAAAATGAAAGTGTAAGCACAGGGTGGTGTCAGAGTTCCAGGGATATAAATAACTCAAAAAAATGGTCAGTACTGTGTCATTAAAGGAATGCGATCTTGGGAGATGGTTGGGTTTGGAGTTAACTGTATGATTAGACTGTTTAGACTTAGACTAACAGTAAATACTTGACTTGGTTTAAAATTGCCTGGGTGTTTTATCTGGTGTTGGTGGCCTGGAGGGCAGGCTGTTAACGTGAATGCAATGTTGCTTTCTTGACAAGAATAGTATTTCTAGCAGGTAGCTCATATATTTGTAAGGAAAATGGTCAGGTCTGACCTTCTGGAAGCAGATAGCATAATTTGCCACAAAAATGGTGATTTCCAGGGTCAAGCTCCTCTCAAAGATTTTATTAAAAGAAACTATTCCTTTACTAATAATAAATATTTTTTGCTAAAAACTGATAAATACCAGGGCCTACAGAGAAATAACACGTGTTTACACGGGAAGATATTACTTTTCTAATCTACACCTTTTTCTCATTCAATCCCTAAAATTGTAATCAACCAGTTATAAAGATTCTAGTTCTTTATGATATGCAATAGAATATTTCTTCTCTTTTCAGAGAAGAAATGTTACAATGTTAGTGATTTATTTAATATTTTCATTTATTTATCTTAATTCAAAATATTGTAAAGAACATCTTTTGCGTTGTTTGGAGGTTTTTCTTTTGTTTTTATAATACAGAATTTGTAAGCAGTGGTCACCCAAATCCCTGACAAATTAGGAAAAAGTTAAGAAGTAACTCTGCAGTGGAATGCTGGGAGTATGGAGTTCCTCCTCCTGTTTTGAAGTAGGTGGTGATAACTAGGACTCCCAGGTGCTACATATTATTAAAAGCATAATAATAATATACTGCCTACTGCTCCAGAACCACCAAGAGGGAGCTTGGTGCTTGCTGCTTGTGTTTCAGCTCCACGGGGAACATGACAGATGAAGTGAGGAACACAATCTTATGAAAAATCTCAATAGAATTAGACCAGCTGTTTTCTATAAATATTCAATAGCATCCAATAAAAATAACTTCAGAATTTTTACATGGAGAGACAGTATGTAGAATTAAAGAGCAGATTGTAACTCTAGCAGGCAATATATTCCCGTACTGTTGTAAGGGAGCACTAACAGCTACCTCAGGAGGACACAGTGGGTAGTGTACCTCTTAACTCTCTCATGACCTCTGCAGATAGTGATTTATCTCAGGCATCCATTATAGTTAATTGAACAAAACAGATATCTTAAGTGACTTATCTGATTCCGAAATTGGTTTTTAAAATCACTTGTACTACAGAAGTAATTATCTCCTCTCCTGACTGTAAAAGGATGAGGAGCAGAAAAACAGCACTCTGTGATTTTTGTCTCTCTCATTTGTGCAAAGCGTTAAGAAATTCAGTACTCCTTTAAAGCTCTGCGTATTTTCCTGTGGGCATCAAAATGTTATCTGGAAAAGTAATTTCCTTTATGTATAACTTAATCCTGGTGAGGGTAACTTCATAGCAGCCTTACAATGTACTCTGTGTGTACTGCAACCAGCGGTTGCAATTCTTGCCAGTCCTTTGAGAGAACATATGAAAATAAAAGCTTTCCAATACTTCAGAAAAGGTTTAGAAAACATTAATCAGCCACATTGTAGATCGGTTTGTTGTTTCCTTTCTTTGTTTTTGTTTAACATTCGGAAGTTGAAAATTCTAACATACCTTTCTACGAGAAAGTTGTGCATTTTCTACTCCAGCATATCAATTTAATCAGAGGTGCTTATCCCATTAATGAGCAGACAGTAAGGCCAGGTTTCTATACCATTTTGTCACATCTTTTGCACTTACTGGACCCAAATGTCACAATTTCCTTTTGTTTTGTTCCATTTGTATGTCTGAAAAAAGCACAGGGTATATTTGTCTGAAAGCAAACTTTCAGGGAGGAACTCTGTTTTAGTGTTAAAAGAGGAAGAAATTCCCCATTTAGGCTGACAGGTTGTTATATTTATTAATTAAGAATAATGCTAAAAATATTTGGCTGTATTTCCAGCTTCCATTTCTGTGAACTAGTATCACGGTCGATTGTTCTTCTTAGACCTTGTTGTAAGATTAAGAGAATACAAATTCCAAATATTCATACCAAATCCACAAAAATACATTTCAGAAATACCGTCTTGAGTACCGTAATACTAAACTGTTAGTGTGATGCTCATTCCTTGACTTTAGATGTTGAAATTTGAAATGGTTGTGTTAAAACTGGAAGGACTACCACTTAAACTAGAAGAAATAAAAACCAGTAATATAAATTTCCTTCTATGCAAAAATCCCTAACTCACATTTATTTACAAAACATTAAGTGAAAAAAATGTCTTTTATTGTAAGGAACCTTAATTTGAGCAATTTATGCATCTGAAATTTCTTGTTAAAGCTGGGAAAGTGCTGATGAGCCATAATGCATGAAAATTCTACTTTTCTACTGAGGGAGACTTGCTACTTGGACACAACAGACATGTTTTTCTGTATCAAAGCATGTTTTTCATGGGGTGAAATAACTTGACATTCTGTCCTAAAGTTTATCAAAGCTTTTTTGCTTCTTGCAGGACAAGCCGAACTGCTTAGATCTCTAAAAGAGATACAAGGTTTCAATCTGTGCTAAGTGTCAATTACTTTAAAAAAACAGAATTATAAAAATAAAAAATATAAGGAAAAATAAAGGTCTGAAACAGAATTATTGAAATCTCAAACACTTAAGAACAATCCCCAAACCTAAAAACTAAGTTCTTAAAAATATTTTTCCTTGTTCAGTTCAAAATAAAATACGTTGTGGGTACTTTTATGAAAAAAACAACTTTCATTTTTTAGTTATCTCTGTTCATTTATATTTTATTTTAAAAGATTTAGGATATCAATTCATTGAGATAATTGTCAATAACTTTTAAGATTTGTCAGTTAGCAGCTCTTAACAAATTTCATGTTTTTAATGTTCTGGAAATGCAATACGGTGCTTATTTTTAAATCAGAATGCTATTAAGTGCATTGTGGAAATCCCAGTATATTGTATATTTAGCTTTGTTTCACATCAGCTATTTAAAAAAACAACTCTGTTGAATAAGATTAAATATGTTGCTATTTTAAAATCTTTTTTAATTGAATCTTGGACCCATTTTTTCATCATTTTACCTCAGATTTGATGGAACAGCCTGCAGTTATTGGGTCATTTTCCTTCTCTTTTAAGTTGTTGTATAATAACATCAGTCTTCAATCTGCTGGAAATTCCGTGATATTCCAAGATTTATTAAAAATTTATATCGTCATTAAATGTTTACAACATGTAGATATTGTTTTATACCTCTTTGCTTACTAATGGACTGGAAAGCACTTTATCTTCCTTGTGTGATAAGAGGATTTATCATGCTGTTTCCTCTGAGTAAAGAATAGAAATATATATTGAACTCTTCTATTTTCTTCGATCATTAACTGCATTACCATTGTATTCTAGTAATTAGTCTTTGTTAGTATGTTTTTGCCGTCATATTATTCACACACTTATCTCTGTTTTCCCTGGTCCTATAGTCCATGGGTTTCTCTTTGGTAGTATGTGCTCCCTGTATCAATTTTATGAAGTGATAACCGCATGCCCTTTTCTAATTCCTGTGTATTTCTTAATTAGTCGCAGCATTTACTCTCTACAGAAACAGGTTGAGTATTTAGATAATGGTAGGATGAGCAAGATGTCTTGTTTAGGTGTATTTTTATTGCACATGGTAAAATACCTGATGCTCCACAGCTTGTAATACGATTTGATTTTCCAGGGCAATTTCGTACAGGAACAGGGCGAATATTCAAGGGTTCTTTTATTTCCAGTTGAAAATACACCTTGTTTCCATTTAAAATACATTGTCTCCATTTAAAATACCGTTTGAATTTTCTTTCTTGAAGCTGCAAAAGATTAAGGATATATTAAGGATATGAAACTGTAGTTCTCAGTCTTCTGTACTTGCAAAAATCTAGATTAATTTAGAGCGAAAGGAAGAAGATTGACTCTTCTGTGTTATAGGCCAATTGCAAATTCGTAACAATGCAGTCTCCTTTTCCCAGTTTCTTTGCAAAGTCCCTGAACGTGGTGAATACACAACCAACGTGGCAATCTTCCTTCCTGCTTTATCGAGTGAGATTCTGCTATTGTATGCAGGATAAAAGGAACCACTCCTAATTAAATCATGGGCAGTTAAAATTCTATTTAGTATTGATCATGCATTTAACAGCAAAGACTCCAAGATACCAGATCACTATCTATTGACATCTGAGCCCCTTGAGAGGTAATTAACAATGAAGCCAGCAGTATCGGATTAAACATTTTGCCTGTGGTTTATTCTCTGTGCGGGATTTTCTTCTGGCCTTCTTTGCAATGATCACACATGGGAATAAACCAACAATTTTAAGTTAAGGTGCCATAACTGTCATATTAAATAAAAAAGACTGTCATTTCTCTTTGCAATGATTAAATAATCTTGAAAATTTAAAGGACTTCTAAAAAGTATTTTCAACTAAGTTTGTACAAAGCATCTTCAATAAATAACCATCTGTGTAACTTCTAAACATTTATGTCTGAGAATAACCCTAATGAGAAGAAATTAATTTTGCATTTAGTAAATCTATTCACAAGGTTTTTTTCAATAATCCAAATGCATAATTTTAAAGTAGCACTGTCAGCTAAACAATATATATTCAATCATTTGTTTATTTTTTTTAAGTGAGGGATGTTCACTGATAACAAGAGAGAATAGAGTCCTGTGATTTCCTTTAGCTAAATTTTGACCTGTATTGTTTTGTGATTAATTATAATATACTATGGAGAAAGAGGAGCAAATATTAGAAAAGTGAGACAATATTAAATACTTGCTTCATGACAGCAAATAATATAGAATTCAAAGCTTCTAATAGTTCTTTAATGTGTTTAAAATAAACAGTTTATTAAGAAGATATAAATTAACTTTTCAATCACACCTTGCAGAATACTTTGCCAGTCAAGAACTGGAACTTCAAAACCTAGGGTTGGCTTTTAATAGTGACCAAAAAACCAATATAATACTAAGGACTGAAGGAAATGGAGAGCAGAACAGGAAACAGGAATATGTCACTGAATAAATTCATAGTACACTTGCAACTTTACTAATATGTGCCCTATTGAAGATGATGCAGAAATAATAATTAAAAAAAAAAAGAAAAAGAAAAAATACAGAAAAAGATAAAAATTATGTTCAAATGTAAAGATCTTCCTGTAAGGAGTGAATAAATTAGTTTAGACTCTTCTATATGGAGAAAGAGAGGATTCATGGGAGGGCATGAGTGAAAGCCATGGAGAAAGAGAAGAGGACTGTACTGTTCATTGACTTTTCAGGAACGAGGTGTCACTTCATGCAATTAGTGAAGGAGAAGTTCAAAATAAACAGGCGGGAGCTCTTCACACAACATGGGATTGAACTGTAAAGCCATTGAACTGTAAAACCATCCGTGTGGATGCTACCACTCAACACAGTTTAAAATTATGAAAGAAAAATCTATCCAGATTTAAAAAAAAAGGATGACATGTTGCTCAGAATCACTGAACTGTGAATTTCTGGAGGCTGAGAGAATATTCTGGGGAAATATCATTACATGCTTGTCTTGCTATACTTCTTTCTACACATTACCCACTGGCTAATGTAATATTATGGGCCCTGAAAACTTCTAGTCTGATGTGGGCATTCTTGTCTTTTTATATTTAAAGGATCTACCGAACAGAGATGTAATTATCACTTGCTGAAACGTTTGCACAACAGTAGGTATCTGTGTGTGATGAAAAATCTACCAAAGTCTTTTAAAAGAAGTCAGCCAACAAGCTTATATCTGAGTTCCTGCAGAAACTTACCTCTTTGTAAAATTCATCTGAACTAACTTCAATGGACTCCATATATTCTTCAAAAAAACCCTTAACCATACTATTCCCCAAATAATCTCACAAAATTTTAAAAACACTGACTCTGTGCCAAATTTATTTACAGTTGACCAAAATACTGTAAACCTCTTGAAGCATTGCATTGCCTTCCCAAATACATTCCATTTACATGATTAGATGGCTTTTAAAGGTCCCTTCCAACGCAAACTATTCTATGATTCTACTCAGTTACCTTGGTTTTATTCTTCCACCATTCTTCCATTTATATTATTGATGCTTTCTATTTTCCACCAAATGTTTAGGGTATTGGGAGGCCAGATACACCAGTCCAAATCTACCGTGATTAAAATCCAGAGAACTTTGACTTCAGTGGAGTTTCTGCATTTACAGCAGAGTATGCAACAACAATGAATATTATTTTTTTTTTAATCAAAAACATTCTTCTTTGCAAACTAAGGTGACTATAGAGAAAGGAATCAATTAATTATGCAATACATTACATTTGACATTCATATCTTAGAAGTTTCATTGACTTCCAGAGGAACAAGTCGCCTTGTGAATATATTAAATAGGTTTTGGCCCAATCTAGTACATTTTTTTTTCTTTGTAGAGAAATATTTAAATAACATTCCTAAGACATTCACACAAAAGGGAGGGTGTTCTAAATAAAGACTTCCTATTGAGATTTAATTCTATTGTTCTGAGACATTGCAGCACATATTATCTCTTCCTACTGAGATTCCACTCTCCCTCCTACTGCATTTTCTAATTGAAATCTTTTTCTGTGGAAAAAATGACAATTCTGTATTATGCTTGTAATTTTGAATGTCAGCAAATTATATCAGTAAGCAACCTTCAGGAGGGAGTTTGCATTAATAATTGTGAGTTTCCTATGAATTGAGTGACGTGTAAGTATTTGTCTGTAACTTCTTTAGATTATCAACAATGCCAGTTCAAGGATTAGCACTCTCTGTTCTCAAGATTTGAGGAGAATTGGTCAGGAAACAATTTATGAATTTTTTTTTAGTTTGACATTTTGGGGCTGTGACTGCCTGTTGATATTCACAGCAATGTCAGTGGCCACCTCGTGAGACAGTATTTTGGTTACAAAAACAAAAGTAAGTGCACTTCTAGAAGTATTCAAAACTATGTCCCATGCATGGAAATGGTGGTCCTACTTTCAGAGAGGAAGGCAATGTATATATATTTAAACTAGGTGTCAGTGAGGACATGACACACTTTGTGTGTCACACTTTGTGTGTCACATCTCATAGGCATGGCCTAATGCAATCCCTGGCTGTATAAACAGGGGATAGCACCAGGAAGGCAATTACCTGGTTTTATCTCTAAATATTTATACATAAATATTGACTACATATTGGCTTACTATTCATATATAGTATAGATCAGGCCACCATTGAAATCTATTTGAGATGATTACCATTAAAAGAACGAATAAGGTAAATAAGGAGACATATGGACATTAGTTTGATAGATTTGGAGAGACTGAAAGCACCCCAACTATTTATCTTGTCAAAATGAAGAGGTGATTTGATTACAGTCCATAAATATTTTCACAGGGTGAAAATAAAAGATTCATTAATTTAGCAGGAAAGGGCATAACGAAGACAGCTGGCAGGAAGATGAACCCACACAAATTTGAAAAGAAAGCTAGAATTTAATTTAGAGTATAGTTGATTCTCTGTTAGAGTAGGTGGAGAAGCACTACCTCCTATAGCCACCGTGTTTTTAAACTTTTGTTTCAAGCTAAACTGAAGGGGAGTTTTTTGGGTTTGGTGTTTTGTTTGTTTGGGGTTTTTTTCTGTTTGTTTGTTTCTTGAGTAAAACAATCTGTTTGCAGCTGAAGGAAATATTTTATATAGCCCATTTAGTTTTTTAGATTTAGGAATATGTCCTCGTTTTGGTTGGGATAGAGTTAGTTTTCTTCCTAGTAGCTGGTAAAGTGCTGTGTTTTGGATTTCGGATGAGAACAATGTTGATAACACACTGATGTTTTAGTTGCTGCTAAGCAGTGTTTACACTAATCAAGGACTTTTCAACTTCTCATACTGCCCTGCCATCGAGGAGGCTGGGGCTGTTCAAGAAGTTGGGAGGGGACACAACTAGGACAGCTGATCCAGCTTCTTCTTTCTCTTCTTCTTCTTCTATTTTATTTATTAAACTGTTCTTATCTCAACCCACGAGTTTTGTCACTTCTACCCTTCCCATTTTCTCTTCCATCCCAGCAGGGGCAAGGAATGAGCAAGCTGGGGTTTAACCACAGCAGATCATTAGATAATTTTGACTTTTATATTTTAATGTCATTATTTTCATTTTGTATTTTATTGTTCTTATTGTATTTTATTATTTCATGTTATATTTTCATCTTATTATTATTTTGATAATAATCTCAAAACACATTATTTTTCCATTTAAAGATTTTTTGAAAAATAAAAAAAGTAAGTGGTAAGACAATTTCTTCTTTTCTTTTTTCTTTCCTCTTCCTTAATCACTCCAATATCAAATATAACTGAAGAGCAGAACAAAATAAAGATAATTTACCAGCATTGAAGTGTTTTCCTTTCTTCTGAAAAAGAGATTTGACCAAAGCATTTTTCATAGTCTGAATTCATTAAAGTTAGCATTCAGTTTGCAAGTTGTTAAATGCAAACTGGACAGAAATTTAATAGCAAGAAGTCAAGCTAGTCAAGCTTTAAGAGTTTCATTTGGAAAGTGGAAGAGTTTGTACCAGAGGTGTTATTAAAACCTAAAGAGTGGGTGACCCCATTTCTGGAGATGTTTTGTAGGATGATCTAGTCTGATCCTCTTTGGTTAGAGTCAAGGTTGGGAAAGGTTACAGCTCGGCTTCTGGAAAGGCTCAGGCTGTATGTACCCAACTCATACTTCTCCAATATTCAGCCAGCCTTTCTCTTTCATCTTTTAACTGGAAATCTCAGATAAATTCACCTCTCTTTTCCTCTCTTCTGAGTTGCAGATCAATACAGCTGAGGGTTTTGTTTATGAAGCTACTTGTCAAATGGGCTCCAGATAATGCTGAGGCACTAATGCCTTTTTAAAATTCTGGTGTGTTATATTTAGTTAATAAACTTGTTTAGTTGACAATCAATACAGATGAAAGAGTGTTTGTATGATGCTTGCTAAGTGTTATTAAAAAAAGATGCTGAGTGAGACAGAGGAATGGATATTTGGTACTTGTACCTTCCAGAAAAAAAACATGGGCCAAAGTAACATCTATCTGTGGAGATAAATGTATAATTTCTCTTTCACTGTAACATTAATCCCAAATTAAGACAATGATAAATCTTGAAAAAAATAAAAAAGCAGCCTAACACATTTTTGTGAAGAAGTCTCTTACTATTTCTCAAAGCCATCACAATGGAAGAAGTTTTTGCATGGAATTTGCAAAAGGTACAGAAAAGAGAAGGTTATAGGAAAGAAGGATTATAAGGTCTCGCAAGGATTTATTTATGGAAGAAACTAAATTCTGGTTTTCAGTGGAGTTGCTGTATTCTCCTCAATTCACATTCAGTTGGTGCTTTTGTCCCCAGTCCTTTGGTCACACTGTGGACAACATTTGATTTTCTGTGAAAGAGAGTTAAGACTGAATGCAAGAGAATTCTCTAAGTAGACATCGGAAAACATTAACAAAAATTATAATGGCACATAATCTACTTCAGCAAGTATTAGTTATTAAATTGACAAGTCAATCAAGGTCTTCCAGGTTTATGCCAACGTAACTGCACACACTCCTGAGAAGATAATTTGGGCCGTTAATATATTATCTTAGATGAATCCTTAATGCAAACACGTAAATTGCCAACACTGAACCACATTAATTAAACTACATCTTATTAATTACTTGTAGACTTCTATAAAGGCAGTCAAATGTTACAGACGCCAGTTTATAATCTTTTATGATGCCCTGTTATAGGAGATCCCATTATACTGCCATGATATCTTCTATAAATTGGCTGCTGAGTTTAATCGACACAGCAATACTGCAGATCCTGTGCATCCTGTTCCAGATTTCTGTTCTTTAGACACTTTGTGTAGGCTGAAAGGAGCATTCATGGTAGAAAATCTTTTTGACTTGAGGAGTATTCTACATCAGACACTCAGAAGATGTCACAACACTGCATATCTCCCTTTCAGCCCACTGTACCCAAAACTACCCAGTTTTCCCACCCTTTTTCTTTGTAAGAGAATCTTCAAGTATATAAACTAAGAATTTACTGCTATTACTCCTAAAAATCTGTCAATGCCATATTTCCATGATGTCTTTTGAAACCTGTACTCTTTTTAAATACCTAGGACATTTTACTATATTATGGGATAAATAAGAAGAATCTAATTTTCCCCAACTTTTTTCAATATACTCACAGGCATGATTTGAAGTTCTTAGCTCATAATTTCTCACTGCTTTAACCTTCGTGTTCCTTTCCCCCATAGATTCTCTCAACACAAGTATGCAGTATAAACTTTGCCATTTTTAATTTAGAATGTAAGATCTGAATGACAGAGGTCTGTCACTTTTTTTCCACCTGAAAGAGACAGCGTGCACCTGGGAGACTAGAAATAATAAAAACATATAATAAGACTCAATATTAACATATATTCCCAGGTTAATTTCCTTGTCCCGAGACGTTTTTGGCTTCTTATCCTTGAACAAAGGAAAACATATATCGAGATTACCTTGCGTATATATTTTGAAATTACAAAGTACCTTCAATTTAGTAGCAGATATTTCCTATTGCTTACCTTGTATTTCTGAAGCAAAGTGCCAGCAACAGTTAGAAGTGATAATCAGATGACAGAGTGGGAAAGAGGAAGGTGCCCAAAATAGAATTTATTAGGTGCTTTGGGGGACTAAGAGAGAAATTTTTTAGGCAGGAAAAATGAGCACAGAAAAGAGTTATGATTAGGGGGCAAAGGATGGCATATTCAACTACAGTTAGAGAAACATTTGTGTGACAGAGTGGGGAATAAAGATCCCATGTATAAAATAGTCATTACAAAATTATTAGCTATAATGGATTCATAGAAAAAAAGAATAAGGATGGGGAGAGGGAAAAGCTAATTTTAGGTTGCAGTTTGCATTGAAAATTTAGCAGCAATCTTGCTGATTCTGTGTGGTGGAATTCCTATTTTTATAACTTGAGCATTCACCAAATTTTCCAGAGTTCTGTGCGTTGTGATTAGTTTATCCCTTTCAGAAATACAGAGCAGCATGAGTCTCTAGTCCATCTACTGCAAGCGAAAATTGGTATTGATGAAGCAGATTTCATTGATGTTAATAAGACCTGAGATTTCAAGAAGTGGGCATTATTTTCCAGATCTCTGTAAAGTATCTCATGGCCACCTTCATCCTTTACATGTCTAATTAATGATTAATAGTCTAGCTGCCAGTAAAATTTCCTTTTAAAGTTACATTAAGTAATATTTGTGTTCCAGTGCCAGCCACACTATTTTTTGGATTCAGCAAAGATGCCTCTGGTACGCTGAAGATGATATGTCTCTTTTAAACTTAAAGGCCTGGGCTGTAAAATCGGAACAGACTAAGGATAAAGCTTTCTTAGACAGACAAGAAGGACAAGTATACAATCAAGTGTATACACTTCTTTTAGAGGTTTAAGGAAAAACAACAATAAAACCCCAAACCCAACATTGCAGTATTTGGGGACCCATGCAAAAAATTGCGTTATTACGATGGTTGGACTCGATGATCTTAAACGTCCCTCTCAACCTAGAGGATTCTATGATTTTATTTTATTTTTTTTTTTTGTGTTACAATTATATCTGGACTAATAATGATGAAACTCTTAAAGTTATCCTAACAATAAATTTTTGGCTTTACTCACATGTAGGGTGTGCTGCTTCTTTGCCCATGAACAGCTTTTGAGCTTAACGATTGCTCTAAGGGTCTGATCTTGTAAATCACACTGAGCAGCATAACTGATGTAATAACTATATGATTACATCACACATTGAATATTTTTATAAATTATTTTAAAACATAACCTAGTACTTTCAAAAACTAATCTTTAGAAGTGCAAAACATATTTTTTTAATATTTTTTTCTAACCTTAATGAAATTAGTTTTATTTTAGTCTATTCAAAGTCAGTGAAAACTCTTCCTGACCCTAATGAGGTACTAAAGATAAAGACAAGAAGGAAATATTTTTCAAGGTTTCAATATAGCGACTTATTCCTTTTTGAAATATTTGCATTTCTTTCCTCTTCTTGCTGGAACCTTCCTCTGAAAAAGCACTGTGAAAATTTTCATTTTGGGAAATGTAAGATCAAAAGAGTAACTTTCACTGTACCATAAGCACTTCCCTTTCATGCACTTAAAACCACTTACATACACTTAAAAACACTGACTAGATCATATTGAAAAAAATTTTTGATATAATAAAGCAGGTGAAACCCAAAGTTTCTGCCTTTTTCTGAATGCTGGGTAAAGAGGATAAAAGTCTGGCCCCTGCAGGGTAATATCCAGGCTCTCATACTATTTCCTTAACAGCAGTGCCTGTTAAAAACGTGAATCCAAATCTGTTTAAAGTATTTTTCCTTAGTGTGGTAGCACTTCAGAATTTTGCATAATGCTCTAAAGATGCAGAGAAGTATTATTATCTTCATTTTACAACTGGGGAACAGCAATACTGACACTTCACTGAAATTATGCATAAAAACCTGCCAGAATATGGAACAAAAATTAGCTTTTTTGAGTCCTCCATTAGCTTCTTGTGTGGCACTAGCAACTAGTTTTCAAATCAATGTGCTGAGTTGCATTGATTGTGGTGTTACATTACATCGTCTCCAGAATCAAGATCAGGATAAAAAAAAAAAAGCAGGTATAAACTATGTGAAAAATAACACACTTGATGCGCAGTATGGAAGAAATTATTCTTCTGCTTAGCTGCAAATACAAACCAGAGGTTCCCGACCCACTGCTGATCCACTCAAAAAACTCACCTAATTCCACATAAGCCCAGGCTAAGAGATTTTTATATTATTTTGTGATTATTTTTTTTAACTGTCAGGTGTCAAGGAAAAGCAGATCGTCCTTGTACATCGCAGGGACTGCCACTAGATGAAGTGGAAATGAAGCAGGTTTTGCTCAACTCTGGTGTTGTTTCTTCTCATGCCGAAGAGGTTATTATATTATGTTAAAAAAATCAGAAAAATAAGGTTGGTTCACTGTTAATAAACTAGACATGGAGAAATATTTTGACAGGCATTTAATCTGGAGCTGATTCACTTATGCATGAGAACTCTACAGTGGGTTTTTTTTTATGGATTATTGGCCCACTACACTGGGTTTATTGCAGTGGAGTAGAGGAGCCCAATATCCAGGCTTCTATTAAACTAACCTATTTTTTTTGCCTTGTTTTCTTTTCATTTCTCATTTTGTTGTTTTTTAGAAACCAGGGCGTTTTTCCTGCTTCATGTTTTCTTCTGCTTATTTTCCTTTAATATAATCCAAATCCCAACACTTTGGTTCATTTCCTAACTCCCTTTTTTTTGCGGGATTTTTTAAGGGGTTTTTTAATTGTATTAAGGTATTAAGGTATTAAGACACAGTAAGTTTTAGTCATAAATTAAACAATATCATTTTTATTCTCCTAAAGGACTTATGTCAAAATTTATAACCTTGATCTTATTATCAGTGTCATATCAGCCTAGATTAATTTACAAGATATTCTCAATTTGTAATTTACACTTTCAAATAACATACTAATTTTAAATACTGCCTCATCAGGATTATAAATGAAAAAGTACTTCTTCAGTCTATTGTTGTTGAATAATAAAAAGCGAAGTGACGCGTTGCTAGTATGATTTTTGACAGCATTTTTAATTAGGAATAGTTAATCTTATTGTAGATTCAGTAGATCATGTGTGTGAATGCTACTGTCATAGTTTAAATTTCACATTAAATCTAGCTGATTAGATAAAATAAAGTTAATACACTATAAAAGGAAGAAGTTGTTCTTTTCCAGAGTAGGATAGAGGTAGAGTTAATTATTTCCTTAACTTGTACATTATCAATGAAATTCATAACACAATGCAAAACTCTCAGCTTCATCTAAAGCAGTTTCTTTTATTTGCCCAGTGAAATCCTGACATTGCCAAATGGATCTATCAGTTTGCAATGGCAAAAAAACAAGCAGAAAAAATATACTTTGTTTTTAAATCACATATCTAACAGTTCCTTTTTAAAAATTGCTTAAGGCTTTCATTGACATAATGATGTAAAGAGTGTCGACTAGATGTAGATCATTCTGCATACGATCGCGTATACATCTATTTATTTTGAGTATGAGAGTGGGAGGAATTATCTGGCCTCAAGGCTACTCTTTTGATCTGGAATGAAATTATAGTTGTAGCTGTAATCTTTGTTGTCAAAGTATATTTTTGCTTTTCATGAAGTAAAGAGTGGATGGATCACATAGAACAGTGGCAGATTCATGGGATCTGCACCTGTTTCTTCCTCAATTAAATGTACTTTGGCCATTGTGAGTTCAAGATGACAATGTCCAAGAATTTAGAGTAATGGAACTAATAATCCTTTCAGGTAGCTCAAAGTGTCATTTGAACTATAGTTTCATCATGTTCTTCTGTCCAGTCAGGGAGACATTGCATTAATCTGTGTTCAGAAAAAACTTCTTTGCAGGCAGAAGTATCATTCTTTTTTTTTTTTTTTGATTCTTCAATACTGTTGTTAGAAAGAGAAAATGTTGTTAAAACAGATATCTCTTTCACTGTAATAAACCAGAAAGCACCACTGTCACTAATGAAAGAGGTATCTGTGCTCTGATTACAAAAGTATTGTTTTGATTCAATGTTTTCTGTCGGAATTCTGCTTTGGATACTGTTTTGGACTTTTCTGAAGCCCTTGAAGTAAAAGCAATATGTATTTATCTATTATTTTTTGAAAAAATACCTAGTTCTACGTTTTTATTTTTTTTTCTTTTTCATTTAAACGAAAAAGAAAAAAAAATTGTTTGTGTATTTCATTTTTCTTGGACAGTAGCAGGACTGACTCCTAAACTGTGGACACCAATGTATATTTTTTTATGGTGCACTATGCCTTTTTGGCTGCCATCCTGAGAATTCCTTGCCCCGGTGATGGAGCCCTGAGCCCTTCCCTTCCTCCCAAAGCCGCAGCGCTCACAGTGTCCCACATTGGCTGTCCCTGCTGGGAGCACACGGCTTCCTGATGATGGAATGGGCTGGGGATAGTCCATGTGTATTTTATATTGGTATTGACATCAATAGAGGTCTTTAGTATTATTAATGATAATGATTTAGTAGTGTTCTATTAAATCTGTTTATATTTCAACCCTCATATTTCCTTGCTTTTGCTGATTCCCCTTCCCAGGTGGGGAGGGGTCATTGGGTGAGAGAATAATTGTCTGAATGACAATAAATTGTTGTGTGTTCTTCAAACCATAGCAACTATTCTCCCCAGCTGTTCATTTGAAGCATTCCACATGATCTGAAGAAATCTGAAGTACAATCTTTTCAGCTGAGGGACCTTGGTCCGGCTGAGCTGCTTCCACAGAACTTCATTGTCATCTCATTGGTAGTTTGCGTCGCTCCCGTGTGCGCTCAAACAATTTTCTATGGAGAGCTTATTTAAAAGGCACAATACAATGTTGAAGCTCTTTGTCCTTTGGAACAGGAACTGTGTCCTTTACAATGTGCACCAGGTTGGCAATTCACTCACATATCACGAATAATTGTAAGCCTGTGAGAAAGAATGTAATCTTTCTGTGCAAGAGAGGCAAAAAGCAGTACAATTAAATAGAAATTGTAAATGCTTTGTAAAGCGGAGAAAAAATATCATTTCAGTCAAGCCATCTCACTAGCAGTATCAAGTTAAAAGGGTATTTTAAATGTGGTTAGTCTTCTCTAAATGCCTCTTCTTGCTAGCTGAAGTATTTAACACTTCAGGCATCACAACAAAGCATGTATAATAACAACCATTAATAAATTTCCTTATGAGAAGCCAATGAAATATAATTATATATCACTACTTATTCATTGAAATTTGTCACAAAAAAGGTCTGATTGCTCAAAATCACAATTAAATTCTTAAGCAATTCCAAAATTGTATGATTTTATGTTTTTTTGGGTGCACTACTGTGTGCTGAACTTTAATTTTTTTATGATGCTGAATTTCAACCTCACCAGGTAGCATTTGGCAAAGGGCATGGCAACTGAACAGAAGTACTGAACAGAAGTACTGAACAGATAGTTTGGTGGCACCACCTAATGGGAAGCATTTGGTTTCTTTTTTCTTTAAATTTAAAATTATTGCCTATTTTGACTATTTATCTCCTACACCAATCCACACAGTCTCCTTGTCAAAATATCTCAGGGACCCTAGATTCCCTGTAAAATAAAAGGGAGCTGAAGATTATTGCCACTTTTCAAAAGTATCTTTTTCTCCTTCATGCTTCTTCCTTAACTATTTTACACTTAAAACCTCTTCATGTTTCAAACCATGCATAGAATCTTGACTCTGAAGAGGCACTATGGGCTTAAAATCCATTTCTTGAAGTCAGATTGATACTCTAAGAAAGAAAGTCCAACAGGCACTAATGATAAAAACTTCTCCTTTTCTTGCCAAAGGCCTGAGCTGAGCCAAATTTCTCTGCAGAGGAAAGAATAACTTCTGAGTCCAACTGGTCTTGGTCCTTTCCTTGGAGATTCTCCACAAGGGTCTAATTGAGGTTCCTCTACAAAGCTAAAGATTTTACCCTGTGAGTTCTGTACATGAAGACTGGAATTTGGCCACCAGTTCATGTCATATCTGATCACCAGTCTCCAATGGAACAGCCAGTCGAGTATGATGGGAAGGGATGGACATGAGAGGAAGAGCTGATGCACAGGCAAGAGCTAACTGATCTCTGATAGGAGTTGGCATGTCTTCCAGTTACACTGAAAAATGAACGTTCACTCTGTGCTACTGCAAGATAAATGGTGACTCAGGCAAAACTGGCCAGAGAAATCCATTGCATGGTTCAGAAGTAACAGAGCAAGAGCAGCCTGATCATTCAGGTCCCAAAATATGTAGGGCAAAAAGCAAGGCTATAGATACAGATTATTTAAACCATGAAAAGCATCAGCTGGTAACTTTGATCCAAAATTGTCTTTGTCAGCTAAAAAAAGCTATTCTAGATTGTAGCTTGTGAGATGAGATCTTTTGCAAAATACTTTTTCTCATTAGGAAATAGGAGTCCATAGTGAAGTATTTAAAAAAATGGACATTTTAAATTGTAACAAAGTATGTTTTATCAACAACATAGTTTCAGTGATGAACAGAATAGAAAAAAACCTTCAGTCCTGAGATCAGAGGATTCCATTTCTAAAGGAGGCTTTTATGAAAGGATGTATTTCTGGAAAAACAAATGAATCTGAAAAAAAAAGGAGAGGTTCTCGGAACAGCACACCTCTCAGCTGAACGAGAATTCACATTAGGATGTAGTGGCACACCTCAGCCAGAAATAGAGATTGATGTGCCAAACAATTTCCTTGCTTCTCCTCTTTAAACTGTATGTGGAGAAAGGAAAGCAACAGACTGGAACCTCAGCTTAGATCTTTGTTAAAGCCGTTGTAAGTGGTTTACTTTTGTTTTCCGAATGTTCCCTCTCTCCAAGCCTAACTTCGCAAAATCCCTATGAAAGTCTAATTATCTGAAAGATATTTTTATTTTTCACCTTTCTTCTTCCTACTCTTTTTCTTCAGAGTAAGAAATATGTGGAAAAATACGGAGATGAATATATGATATAAGCAAAACCTTGTCTTTCTAAATACACACATGTGCAAATGCACACATTAGAATCCAAAAAAAGGTGCATCAATAAATTACAGAGATTTTTTTGATTCAGGATCCATATTAGTCCAGAAGTTCAATGTCAGACTTTATATCAGAGTTAAAAATCCTATTTAAAAATACCACTTAAATAGCAATGACAATCTCTTCTTCTCATTCCACCATGGAATTTCTTATTAATGGATAAGAAATTTTCACCTTCACCTTTTTTTCTTCTGATTTGATGCTATTGACACTAGAGCTGAAATTTTGTTCTTTCTCAGTAGAGTATCTCACATGAATCTGTGCAGTCCCAGAGCTAAACTTCATCTAGTAGCCAAATTAGTTAATCTAATTGTTACGCTGGAATCCACTTGGACTTCCCTATCCTATGTTGTACTATGGGATTGTGTTTGTTTTGGTGTGTATCAGCTGTAAAATCTGTTTACCTGTTAGACAACATAGAAGAGAATAAATTCAATATTGTTGCACCATGAAGGCATTACGTAAATGGAGCACCTGCTTTCTGCCCTGTGCAGTATTAGGAAGACAAAGCCAATTAACATATTACATGCAATTGCACTCAAACTAAAATATTAAAAAAATTACCAAGACATGGAAACGTGTTGTGAAATGCTTACTGCTTGATGGCTAATGCGCAGAATAGGCAGGCTTAAATAATTTTACAGTAATTAGAAAGAAATGACTTTGAAAAGGGAAATTCTTTCAAGGATCGAGACTTTTTTCACTCTGCCCCATAGAGCATCATATCGGAGTGTCTTTCTATATTTGTAGAACCCTAATAAAATATTAGAAACTAGAAAAGCTTTTCTGAGGTTAAGAATCTGAAGGTGTTTTTAAGGCTGAGCAAAATAATTGTAACTTAACAGTATTTTCATGTTTCTGAAGTGGGGAAATGCTGAATGAAGACCTATAGGTTTCAGAGAGAGGCAGATGAAGCTTTCTCTCTGTTGATACCACATTGTTCCTTATAGCCCTTATTTAGCTCATTCTCCTGTTATTTGGGGCAGACCACACAAAATGAAGCTTACACCATTCAGAACTTTATGAATCAGTCAAGACAAAGCCTTATGGGGGCATATATTCTGGTAATAGTGTTACTTTATCCTTTGGAACAGTATGCAAAAAATAGAAATAAGTCAATGGAGAGCAACATGGTCTTTGCTGGGAATCAACTGTCTGAGGAAGGAGAATAGATTCCTGCAGCCCTTGATAAGGTACATCTTTATTATTTCTGTCTGACTGAGATTTGTTCTCATGTTTGCTGCCAACTACTACCCCTAAATCTCTCTCAGCGCAGCAGCTTTCACAGTTCCTCCCAGTCACACTGTCCTGGTTTTAGTTTATTTTTCCCCAGATGTTTAACCTGTGCTTTTCTACGTCTCTCTTGTTATTTCCTGCCTGTGTTTCTCAGACTTCTCATGTCCCAGCTGTTGTCTGCAGATGTGTATATAGTACTTCCCAATTTAATACTGTATGTGAATTTAATTCTGCTTTTTGCTTATCTTCAAATCATTAATGAAAATGCTAAATAACAACAGACCTAATATTACACCTGACACAAAGTGCCCAGGAAAGTTCATGTGACTATTCATGATTTATTATCTATTTAAATCATTACAATTAGTATTAATTTTTTGTTTCAATTACAAAAAATTGTGCAGGTATAAAACTGCACAGATGTTATCTGAATGCTTACAGTAAAGATACACAAATATTTTAATACTTCTGTTTCTGTGTCCTAAGAAAAAAAATTACCTGCTTCTGGATAGTTAATTGAACTAGTAATTACTTTCTAACATGTGGGTTGGTTGTTTCCTGCTTGAAATAATTACCCAATGAAGCCTATACCAAGGCTACCAGCAGGAAGCTAACAACTGTTGTATTGGTGAAAAGAGTTTATAAAGCCCTCTATGCATTTTGTTTCTTTTTTTTTTCTTTTTTTTTTTTTTTTCCTTTTTTCTTTGCCAGACGGAGGAACAGATGGATGTGTAATGTACACAAAAACGAAGTACATGATCTCAGCTCTCAACCACCAGCCACATTAAATGTACAAAAATCAGGTGTAGCTTCTCTACAGTTGTTGGCTGCAAAGGGATTGACTCATTCCTCTAAAACCAAATTTCTAAAGTGAATATTTTGCTTTTCAGCTTCCAAAGACTCAATTAGAAAGTTCATTTCTGAGCAATGGAACTATCGCCATCATTAGCGTGATTTATGGTTGCAAATCATCACATAAGTGATAGCACTCTGCTTCATTAATTCTTCAAGGTTCATTTTATGGCCTTTGATAGGTGTTCTGTACTTGTGCTATGTTCTCTGTCACACTTCAAACATATCTGTGTTTAGTATTTATTTGTTCTTCTCGGTGGTACTATGATTAGAATGCTGATTTTCACTAATGATAGTTTAACTTTCAAGTATAATTATCTATGTTAATTTTTTTCTCCTATACATGCACTATTCCCTCATTCCCAATATAACTGACATTTCAGTCTCAGCACAGTAAGAACACAATCACAGTTGTAAATGCATTGTCAGATTGTGCTTTGGTTTGCCAAAACGGTTTCTATATTAATTTGGGGTCGTTGACTGTTAACAATATGAAATGTCATGAATATGAACTAAATCAATGTGATTACCACAGTGGAAAAATTAATCACCTAGCTTGTCTTTATCATTTGACTACCAACAGATAGGAATCTATAAACATAAAGGCAACTAAGAAGTATCCAGGTATGCTCTTGCATATTTATCCTCTTGATAATAATATCTTTGAAAAGAAGGCCATAAGGGACACATGTAACTTCTAATGTAAAAAAACCTGAGAAGTGAAAAAAATATTAAGTAAATGAACATAATTTACAAGCCTTTTTGTAACACATAATAATTATTCACAATGTTAAGTCACAAAATACTTCAGGAAAGAGTCAAAAAATAAGTAGGGGAGGTGTAAGCAAACAAACCAAAAGCAAGCCAGAAGGCTTTTATGTTGGTAACATGGAGCCTTTTTTGTTTTCATCATCACCTGCAGAAAAACTTGAGATACGCACAAGAAGACATGATAAGCATTTAAGGGGATTATGTTTGGAAAACAAAGCCAAAAGATTTTGGTTGTATTTGTGTTACAATGGCTGTTTGAAAAACAAACTAGGGTAATATATTTGAATGTGCAAGTGAGTTGTAAAGCTGAGATAATAACACAGAAGTCAAATGAGTTGATGAATGATTCTGTATAAAAAGGAAAGAGACTGTGAAAAATAAATGGTAAACTCTCTAAAAGACAATAGATACTGGATTCATCACAGGTGCCTAAAGGTTCATTAATATTTTCTCTTATTTGCATGTGAAATGGTATATTGTTGTTCGCATCGCTCAGTGATCTTTTTTGTAATTGGTTCTCATCACCATAAAACGATCACGTCCTACCTTTCAGTGCAACCAGCTCAAGATCCACAAATACTGCCTGAAATGAAGTTTCAAAGTCACACCAATGACTAAGCTACAGGAACAGATGTTTAGGTTTGAAAGCGGGCATTTCCTGGCAGAATTGCTATCAGGTTTATTTACTATAGGTAAAGGAACACTGTAATTTGACATCTGAAGAATCAAATAAGTGTAGAGTTGATATAACAAGGTCAATAGTACCTACAGAATTCTTTAGAATGAAAAAGAATAGGAAAATGGGGAAGAAATCAATGTTATTAATAATATATTGTTAATATTCCTAATTTGGATTTCAGAAGTTCCATGTGTGACAACTGTTCTTGCTGAGAACAGAAACTTATGCTAAATGTTATGGTTAGTTGGTGGCAGAAGATGACATTTGGATGGGAAAAAGCTAATTCATACCTGTGATTTATTGAGTGTTGCAATTTTGATATGAATTTCCTTTACACTTCCTCTTGAATATATCTACGACTAACAAGGTCTATTTTTGTCCCATTGGCTTTGTCAGCTGCTTGTAGCTTGGGTTATTTACAAAGGTTCAGTTTAACGACACTCCTTTTCAATAATTCCCACTCTCCTTAACTTCCAGTAACTTTAATATCCCACAGAGTCAACTTACATGGACAATCAGGGACTAGGAAGAGGCTAAAAAAAATACAAATCTATATTTTGCCATCAACAAATCCCTCTTTCATATATAGACCAGTATGTTTTAAAAAATACCTTTGTCCATTCCTAGTTTTATTTGGCTTAGAATGTTTCCTCTGTTAGTGCAGGTTTTGATAGCTCATCTCTTTTATAACTACTAAAAGATTCAATGGTTTTTCTGAGTACTACATTTATTGTCAGTCTCCAATATCACCAATGACTCCAAGAGGTTGACCTAATTACTCCCTAGATCAGTTCCCGACTGTGTGAACACATTCACAGATCACCTCTTAGACATACCTGAAAATGCAATATATGAATATAATAATCAATAAATTTCTTCCACAGAAAAATCATGATTGTAATTCAGCATAGTTCCATTATGACACCCAAACCCAGGATGTGAAAATGGGATTAACTTTGGTGGAAAAAGATGAGAAAAGAGAAATGAAATATTTGTAAATAATTTGGGGATTTCGCAACGTGGATATTTTTGGGTCTAATCATGAATTAGTACACTTTTTTATTAATGATTTGGTAAACTGAAGAATCCAAAATTTTTAATATACTCTGAATTTACTGCTACTGTAGGCTTATAAGTTTTCCAATTAAAGAATTTAAGTTCAAAGTAGTACTTAAAAAATAACTAACATTAATGGAAAAACAACCCTGAAAGGCTTATGAAACATTGGAACAGGCTGCCCAGGGAAGTGGTGGAGTTACCATCCCTGGAAGCATTTAAAAGACTTGTGAATGTAGTGCTGGGGGACATGGTTGGTGGTTGGACTTGATGATCTTAAAGGTCTTGTCCAACCATAGTGATTCTATGTTTCAATGATTCTATGTTGATGAAACTGAAGAGAAATATGGAGGGAGACCATTTGGGCTAGGAGGTGGAAGGAAAATGCAAAGGGGCAATTTTCTCTAACACAGAGCAGGAAATTAATTATAGGAAATACAGGTCTCTTTGAGCAAAAAGGTACATTCATGAAACCAAGCAATTGGACTAACATAACAAATTAAAGCTTCTATTCTGTGCATTCAGGTACTTCATGAAGTGGAAGTGAACTCACAGAAAGGTTCACTTCTCTTTGCACACTTTTCCCTTTGTAAAGTGCATTGAAAATTTTGAGATTAATATCCAGAGGATTTTCTGTAATCAACATCATTTGGATATTTCCAGTTGGAATTTCTTTTGTTCAGTGTGAAGACCTTATACAGTAGTCTTAGAAAAATAGTATGTACATCAGGGGCAAAAGAAAAAAAAAAAATCTTGGTCATTTTATGCTGGTTTAGTTAATGAAGGAAGCCAGGATATTCCAAGGATGATCTTTGCCGAATGTATTTCTCTCGTTCTGTCCAAGATACAGTCTTCATCAGTAGTTGTAGTACATGTTGGACTGTGAAGACAATAGCTCCTGTGTAGTGACTTTCATTTAGAATAGAAGATACTCATCACTGTTATTTACCCATAGGTCATAAACGTAAAATTGCTTAGTCCCATTTGTGTCATATTCATCAAAAACATTTAAATAGCTGACTCCTTGATTGCTTGGACATAACAAAAGAGACAGATGGCAAATGAAAATACATATAATGATTTTATATGTTGTCTTATTAACATTGAATTTCTATCTGAAGTCTTCTACTACTACAAAGTACTTTCACTTGAATAGGGAATTTCTCAGCAAATAACTGAAGTAAATTTCTGCTGTTGTTTGGAATCCTTCTTGAGTATTCCAAACTGATGTTTTTGATGGGCTTTCTCACTATTTGTGGCTGGTTAATCCTGATATTTCTCTAACAAATGTAAACTCAAATTCCATTTTAAGACTGTAATACAAATGCACACAAAGTAAAAGAAAATAAAAACCTATATACATTAGTATTGATGGAAATTAATGACTAAGGAATACAGTTCATTTTTCCTTTGAAATGTTCTTTGCTGTTCACAGTTGTCTGTCCCATCATAAGTCTTAATGTTTGGTCTCACTGTTGCTGAGGGCAAGCATATTTCAAAGACTACAATACTGGTTCTCCAAGGAAGCCATTTTTCTGTTTTAATTTGGAAATGCTGATATTTTGATTTTTACAGCTTTTAAAAACTTTATTTTAAACGGTGAAGGTCAGTTTGATCCATATTAAAAACTGATTGTGAAATACTGAGTGATAAAGGTACATGATGAGGAAAACAAACAGGATCTACAATCTGTCACTTCTGAAATATCTTAATTTTCTGCTGTCTTTTAAGAAATACTACATAATTTTTTGACAAGTGTAATATTGCTTCTGCTGCCAATTGGGTCCAATGAACAGACTTTCCACATTTTCTGAAATGGAGTTCCGTATTTGCATACATAAATTAAATCCTTGTGAGATAACTGCATGAAATTCACCATATAATTACATGAACTCTGGGTACAGAAGTAGCTGAGAAAATGGAAAAAAAATGGCAATTTGCTGGCAACAATCCAAAACTAACAAGAAATGCTTTTCAGAATTTACCATATAGAGAAGTAAGTAAATATCATGACATTCAGGGAAAACAGATAATAGGATCTTTCAGCAAAAAGTTTGCAATTACATATCTATAGAAAAAGACTACGCCTACCTTTCAAAATCAAACATAACATAATGTATTTAGTTAGAGGAAGATTTTCACCTAAAAAGTAACTAATGCTACTTTTTTCATCTTTCTCAGTAGAAAGATTTTAACAGTGTGACTATCAACAACTTAAAAAATAGAGTAAATTCCTTATTCAGAAGCTAATAAAAATATTGAATAGTACTTCATAGAAAGTAAATTATAGAGTAAAGCATTTTGTCATACAGGGTTAGCATCATCTCTCTTGATATTTTTTTAAAAATATATTTTATAAAGATAACAGTAGGTACAGATACTGTGTTTTTATAAATAGTGCATTTCATACAATATAAACTCCTAACCCCCCAAGCTGAAGAATAATCTTTTCTCTTTTATAACATATTTTTATTAATGTAAATTTGATCTGAACTGCTTGTATGAAGGACAGTGAATTAGAATAAAATGCAGAGAAACTTCATGTTTATATAGTACTTTTTTTTCTTCTTCCTTTCAAACAAAGCCAAAACAGAGCTCCCTTTCCTCAAACCAATGTGACTAGCTACTGGTGAATCCTGTAAGATCAACAGAGGGATACTGCAGAAATTATGATTTATAATTAAAAATACTATTCAATTATTAGGAATTAATTAGATTTCTTGTGGCACAAATTTTGATTTAGATTTTTGTAAAAATAAAATTTGTTGGAAAAAAAATAGTGCAGTTTGAAATCCTTTAACATCTTCTATTCAGCTTAGGATATAAAGTAGGGCTGATGCAGATATTATATTTACTTCTAGTATTAATAGTGAAGGCTTCTTCATTTAATTTATGCACTTTTCATGTTAAATGTTATGAACAGTTTTAAAGTGTAAGCTTTTCTTCTCTTTTTTTAGCTCTTAACTTTCTGGAAAGTAGCCAGAAGTAGATTATTGGTAGTAAAAAAAAAAAAAAAATTAAAAGTTATAACACCTGAAACAGTGTCCTTCTGCCCTGGAGACACTAATTAAAGAAAATATTATGGCAGTCATTCAGGAACAGAAGTATGTTTCCTTTAGGTCTACAGAATATGTCATTGTTTAGGAACCATAAACTCTAAGAAATAACTTTAATTAAATCTGCATAAGTATTCCATACCCGGGATGATAATTCGAAAAAGGTTATACTTAAACTTCAGTGAGGTGTCTTTCAAATCAAAAGTTATTTAAGGGCTAAAATCAATTGGCTTTAGAGTATCGTGTTTTCTGATGGGAATAATAGAGAAAAGATGACTGGAAGTTGTTTGTTACAGTGATAAAATGAGTTTTTACCTCTGGTTATTATCAGCCCATACATTCATCATTATATACTACTCAATTTTTTTATTATATTGATTTATTTTATTGCCCAAGACAGTTTGTACTTGTATGAAATTCAGAAAACATTGATTTACTTAAATTATTCAATGCTTTAGTGTATGGCTATTATGTCATTTAACACTTTAAACAAATCAATACACTTTTAAAAATTGCTTTGCTTATTCAGAAGGTTTGCAAATGTACTTTTCTGGAATCATTAGTTTGCTATAAGGTGACGATGTTTTATAAATAATCTATTTTAAAACTATAAGGGGTTATATATATGTATACATGCATAAATAGTTACAAGTGAAATGAATAATTTAAGTTTGCCTAAAGCATGCTGTGGTGTAGACTATGCCTCTACATTTACAACATTATTCTCAAATGTATCATGATATGGCCATATAAAACTTTTTTTGTTTAACTAGTAATCATTGCTGGATATTAACAATGTTTCTCTCAGTACTTTAGAGACTGGAAAGTTCGGCTGTTGGGCACAGAACAACCTTCAGTTGTCTGCAGAAAGGTCTAAGGCAGGGGATAAAACTTGAGCATTGATAAATTTTACTAGTTGGGTTACAGATAAGAAGTATATGATCAAATGTGACTGGTGAAAATATCATCTACACGTAGGTAACTCAATTTTAAGAAAAGAAAAAAATCCATTTTACAGCAAAAGACATTATTCAAATCTGTTTGGGATACTTTTAGCTCCCTAACTGCAAAAATATCCAGGAAAAAAAGAACTCCTATGTTTGGTTTCTTTATTGGTAACTTAGTTCAAAATTAGAGTGCATGCTGACTATTTCTTTTGACTGGATAGTTCAGACTTCTTCATGCTCATGTCGGACAGCTGATGAAGTAGCAGGATATCTTTTTTTCCCTTGTTTAAAGATCCTTATTTCCATATATCTCCTATTCCAATTACCAGGGAAAAAAACCCTCTGACTAACTATTACCAGTTTTCCTTTATTTGTCTCATCCCTTTCCTTAGCAATTCTAACTCCCACAGACTTGTGTTAACTCACATTAATCATCTGGAGCTACATCTCTATCATGAACAGCAGTACACAAGATTATTTCTGAAGCTTAAAACTTTACATACAATCCATATGTATAATTCATTTCCATAGAGGTTTAAAGTTCAAACTTGCTGCATTGTAAGATTCCTTCTGGTTTGCCCTAGGATCCATGGAACTGGTTTAGATCTTGAAAATAAAAATACTCTGTAGGTAGCAGTATGGATCAGTTTGTTCAATAAAAACAGTATAATGTAGTTAAGAAAAAACTTTAAGGGTCTTAAACCACTCCATTTTTAGAGGTCAAAATGAATTTACATTGAAATAATTAAAATTGCCCTTCATTCTGAAGGAATTCTTTAGGGGTTTCTACAGTAACATACACGTTTTCTACAGTATTTGCCATATTACTTATATTTTGTCAGATGTAGAAATGCTTTTGTTGGAAGAACGGATGCTTGGGAATTATACAGCTGTAATGCAGGAACATATCTATTTACCTAGTGAGGTGCTGTAAGGAAGTACTCTAATATTTAAAGTATTAAAAAAAGATTGTGGCAATTCTTAGGCTCTTACTGTGCAATAGAGGTGTTCTCAATAACCAGTGAAAGATGTCCCTGCCCATGGCAGGAAGGTTGAACTAGATTATCTTTAAAAGTCCCTTCCAACCCAAACTATTCCATGATTCTGTGATTCTTTGATCTATCTTCTGGCCACAAGGAAGTTTTGTCCAACCTGGAGGGACACAGAGAGGAAGGTCCAAATGAAAATTCCTACCACCTTGTTGGTGCACTAAAGTGTGCTCCTAAAAAGTCAAGATACACCCTCTTCAGTTAGAGGATCCTATCTACCAAGGGATAGAAGATATAAGATACAAAGTGGGTATATCATGAACTGTGGGAATTATATGCTTATATAAGGAATTTAAATTTAATAATAATCAGTCTAACAAAAATCATGCTGCCAGTTTTATACCATTCCAGGAGAGACACACAGGTTGTTTGTTGCTTTGCTGGGCATGTCTTTCAAACAAACAAAGAATATATAATCATATATAGTGAAATATCCAAAGATGGTCTCAGAGAGTTTTTTGGCTTTTGCTTGCTTAATGATTGGTTTCAGTAGGAGACTCTAAGCAGGGGGTAATGATGGTCTTGACTGATTAAAACAGAAAAACCCACTGATGTGTCATGGTGAATAAAAACATGAAAATATGAGAAAGCAAGCTGAAACTATCAATCTACCCTATGGTGGTGTTCCCTTATTTTACAGACAGGAATACAAGGCTCATCTGACACATTTAGTAGAGCAATGGAATAATAATTTGGATTTAAAACATTGGGAGGCATTTTACTGGGCAAATCAAACAATGACACTTAAGTCCTATTTCTTGAAAATCCTTTCCTTATAACCGCAGTGTTTTGGTGGCCTGAGCCACCAACAGCTTGGTTTGTTTCATATGTAACAATGAGGACCTAGTGCACCTAATTAATAAACAGATGGCAATAGCCCTGTGGGTTCTGAAGTCAGTAAAGGCTTTTGTGCTCCACTGGTTGTGTCACAATATCCTTTCTTAAGGGATGCATATGCCAAGACTGGATAATGGCACAGCAGATGCTTCATCTTGATTTTAGGATGGTGGGAAGCCAGATGAGATCCCAAGGTAGTGTCCAGACAGTTATGGAATGAGCTTAATCTTGCTACAGTGGGGGGCAGAGTTTTCCCCAAGAGGGTTGAAGAGAATAATCCAGGATGGAAGTCTTTTTGAAATTCAGAAAGCAAGGATTGTAGTGGGGTGACCTCTTCAGGTAACACTCTGCATGACCAACATCCTATAGAAAGGCTTGGGCACCTTCCACTCTGTTGCATGTTCTGGCCACCTTTCTATTTTAGCTCTGTCTGATGGCATTCCCAGACACTTTCTGGGGACAGCAAATAAAAAGCAGCTTGCAAGTTCCTGTCCAAAGACATGGGCACGAGGATGTGAAAAAATTTGTTCTGCAGTGGTGAACTTCTAGCTAAACAGGTATTAATGGCACGAATGCTACCTGAAACTATAGCAGAAAACAATATTATTTCATTTTACAGTGTTATTTTTTGGCACACTCACTCATGGTATATAATTTCCTTAATATCGGTAAATGATAATTTGGGTTGAACCATGAGTGTAAGTATTATGGTATGCATAACAACAGAAACTTTGATCAGACATACAAAAATTTACCAGATGAAGGGCTAGTTAAGTCTCTACTTAGGTGACTGCTGTACATTTTGACATTCAAGAAATTTGGGGATGCTAGTTATCAAGTTGTGTACTGTAACAAAACCCTGCTTTGCTGATTTCAGTTTCTACCCAGAAGAAACATCTGCAAGTGAGATTAAATCCTTATAATGTCAGCATGAGTTCATTCTAAAGCCACCTAGGGATCTCAGTTGCCTTCTGTTTGTTCGCAAGAGATCCATCTTGTCGGAATGGCCATCTAGTTGCTGTAGGACGTGTGTTTGATCTATAATCATGCCTGTTTTATTGTAACAGCCCATGAGAACTGAGGTACACTCCTGTTTCTGGCCATCCTGTAAGTGCAGAAAACAAGGCAATGATCAGTAGCTTAAACATAAACAAAGATATCTGTAATTGTTTAACCCAGTACAACACCATGATGGACCACATTTTCTGGGGTTTACAATAATGCAGGCTGGATATGGATTTTCCCAAACAAGTAGAAAATTATTCTTGCTTACTACTTAGAGCCATTTATTTATTGTTCTGACATTCACAGATATATGTTGTGTTTTACAGTCGCTTTTCATTAGATTTTTTGAGTAGTTGCAAGGGGACAGAAATTAAGCCAAAATGTAATTGATTTAGGCAACTACTTTGCTTTGTGGTGAGCTGAATTAGTTTGGATAGAGAAACATCTCAATTAGGGAGAAGTCTTGCTACTTACCATGCCTGCCATGACTTCATTACTATAGAATGGGCAATAAATAAGGAAGCTGAGCAGAGTGGTCTTACAATTTCTTTCCATTTCTTATCGTTTCTTGACTGAACAAGACCATGATCTACAGACTACTGAGTTCACTTGATACAAATACCATCTGCAGAGTCACGACTGACAAATTAGATAAGATATTAGGAAGAAATTCTTTGCTGTGAGGGTGGTGAGACCCTGGCCCAGGTTGCCCAGAGAAGCTGTGGCTGCCCCATTGCTGGAGGGGTTCAAGGCCAGGCTGGATGGGGCTTTGAGCAACCAGGTCTGGTGGGAGGTGTCCCTGCCCAGGGCAGTGGGGTTGTAACTGGGTGGTCTTTAAGGTGTCTTCCAGTCCAAACAATGTGATTCTATGATACTAAATACTATTAATGCCATAGGCTCCAGTACTACAGAGTGCATGCCTTGTCCTTTCCTTTGCTCTTCAGGGAGAAGATTCCACCCTGTCATATTAAAAATCCTTTTATAGGCATGGAAAATTCTGTCTTGGTTCTTATAATCTTTCTGCTTTAATTGAAATTAATACTGTTGACCGATTCTCTTTAAAAACTCATATGTGAAATTGGCTTATGAGACAGCTTTTGAGATCTGAAAATTGCTTAATGTAGCATTTAGGCACAACTGACTTCAGAATAGTCCTGTAATTGCAGGGGAGGATAGAGTCAGTCACTTCCCTCCACTAGAAGTAATGCTGTGCTTTTTCTCTTCTACTAATGCATTAAAATCGGAAAAGGAGCTCACCTATCTGGTTGTTCCTCAGCAGTCCTGGGGGTGTGCCTGCACTAATGGTTTCGCTGAGATCAGGAGTGCAGTTAAGAAACAAACGTACCCACCATCACATTTAATGTGGGATGTGTCATAACACCCAGCAGCCACAGAGGACATCCACCAGGTTGTTCTGGGAAGAAACTCAACTGAAGGACATGTTCTCTGAGCACACCTACTGTGCTTTGACAGGGAGTCCATCCACAGGACCAGGCTGGCATTAGTCTGAAGTGATTTACTCTGATTCCATTTTCACTATAATGCTTTTCCTGACCTTAATGTTCCCTCTCTGGTGTCATGGTTACATGTTTAAATCTTTTTTCTTTAGTATCCTTTTGGTATCCCTTTACCAAATGCCAATGTGTGACAGCGGTCCTTTGCCTACTGCCTTGTTTCAGATGGTATCCCACAGTGAAGAAAGCTTTAAAGTCCCTCGCCCAATTGGAAAGGTCAAATCTCTGAGTCATCATCTGATTTCACAACTTTTCTTCGATCTAATCTTTCACTTCATGTGGAGAACAGTCTCCTCAGCTTCCCAAATTACGGTGTTGCAGTTTGACTCTTCTGCCTGCCCACTAGAGCCACTGAAGACATCAAATTCTATGGGAGCTGGCACATAAAAAAGGTACTATCCCCTATACATTCTTTTCTGCTGTCACCCTGTGCTGCTTTTATTTACATTTTCTTGGTGACTTTTAAAATCTCCCCTTTTTATGTAGTACCAAACAATGTTCTCTCATCAGTCACCAGAGGACATAAGATAAAGGTGTTGCAAAGGCAGGTCGATGTCACCTACATGGAGAACATCTTGAACAGGATGCCGAAGGGCAAGGTTCATGATTACCACTGGTGCTTCTGCAGCTTAGGAAAGAGCATATGTTCTGTAGCAGCCCGAAGGAAGACAAGGAGAAGAAAGGGGATTCTGAGCCATAAGAGCCAAAATATTCTGTTAGATGTCCGGTTTTGGCTGTATGATACAGATCACTTCAATGCTTAGCTTTAAGTTCTTCAAAGCCAGATTAAATGACATTTCAAATGCTTCAAGTGGGGTGAAAACTAACTCACATCCTAGGTAAAGGGCTCTACAATCAGAGGAAAAAAAGTCTCTAGTGTCAATCTCTTTTGGATCAGTCTGGCATAAATAGGCAGAGAATAAGCATGACCTAACAAGGCAGAAACACTCTCGTGTGGTTATTTCATGAAAAACAATGCTCCCAAACTGGAGGTGAGTCAGGATATTCATAGTATGCTGGCTCCAGCCTTCACAGCAATTAAATGCATCATTGAATGCTATTACAGAAAATTTACAAGAGATATGCTTTGTGCCATGTCTCCTAATGATTGTTTGGGCTTATCAATGAGATAAACACAAGATCTTCACAAAATTTCTGCTGTAGTGTGCCTGATGTCCTCTACAGTTCCTAATAGCAGGACAATCTCATGGCTGAAAGAAGCTACTTATAGCCAGGTTCATTTTTCATAACAGCAAACAGCATATAGATAAAAGGTTTAAACCACTGATGACCTATATCTATTCCCCCTTAACTCCAATTATACCTTCCATTTTAAAGCTCCCACCTACCTCCATTTCTGGTTGGCAGAGCTGAACACAACCTCTCATTGCAATGTATATTTTTCATACTTACTGTCTCTTCTCCTTATGTGTCAATGTCTCAGCGGGCTGGGAAATAATTTTCCCTTGCCCTTCCTCTCCAATTCAGCAGATTCAATACTACATTTAGTATTCCCTTTGATTCTTGTACCTGCAGCATCCAGTACCGGGTTCCAGACAGGAGCTGTTTTCTGTTTAATTATTTGGTTATCATTTTCAAATGACGTGATGCTCACATAGATAGAGTATTGGCAATATTCTACATCCTGTGGGTCTCCTTGTTTTTTGCCTCCTCTGATTTAACACAATACATTATTATGTACATAATAACTCAGCCTTAAGAGGGATAGAGAATTCCTTTGAAATTAACCTTAAAATGTTTTGAGCACATTTTAGTTCTGCATTCTGGCATTGTGAATGTATATCATTCATTAATTTAATTTGTAGAGGGATTACTTGGGAGTAATCTCATTAGAGATGATCATATTACCAGATAGCCTTACATAAGACAATCTTATTAACTGTGCCTCAGGACATCACTTTAGATATCTATTTTGTACCCCGGATATAAATTCATTACATGCTTCAAATTAGCTTCAAACCTTGAACTGGCAAGTGTTCTATATGTTGCATGTTAAACCCATGTTTATAATCTTTGCTTTTGTAATTTGTAAATATGTTTACTGCAAATCTGTTTGCAGTAAAATTCTAAAGAATTTAAACCCAAGTAGGTGTTTAAAGTACTGTGTAACCATATACTGCAATTATGCTCTATCTTAATTAAGGTATGTGATTCATACCTTCCAATGATTTTAGATGTTGTTGCTCAGACTTAGTTTTTCACCCACTTTTTATACTGATGCAAGTATCTAGTATAGCTGAAACCATTAATAGACAATTCCTGTTGATTTTGAGAGGATTTAAAATTAGCCTTTCTTGTTCCTGATTGTACAAAGATAGATTCAAACAAAAGATTTTTCCCTCAGTTTATTGTAGGAGAAACAGGTTTCTGTCTCAAAAATTGTGGTGAGGAAGGAAGTGTGTTCTGTATAACTATAAGGAGCTTCAGAAATGTGACACTGCAAATGAAGAAGTGATTTATGTGTAGTTATCATTCCATTTTCTGTACATTGGGTTTTTAAATGCAAGAAGCCAGCTGGCTGTGCCTTCTGGAACAAAGAATGGTAATGTTTGGATGCAAGCTGATGGAAAAAGAAGGTTGATACAGACATAGTGAAACATGAAGAATTCTTTCAAGTTCCTTGATATGACTTTTCTTGAGACCTTAAAAATATTTCCCTCATCATTCAGTAAGCCTGCCAGTGAACTACAGAGTTAAACCGTTCTGCCAGTTTTTGGTGCCGATTGAATCTTTGCTGCTGATATTCCTCCTTCACTGAACAGGACAGAGAAGGTTTCTCAAACTGCTGTTTCGGTTCCCTTAACTGCCAAATAGATTGGCTTCATTCCTTCATTCCTTCGCTATTGTTCATTCAACCCAAAATGATGGTGCTTTTCCTCTTCCTCTGTCCCTCCTTTCCAGTACAAACTAGTACCCACAACAAGGATGTGCTATTTAGTTTTGGCTAATTGCCACAAAATATAAACTTTTTTTATTGGATGAGAGTGCATTATATTTAAAAATATAAAAAATTAAAATTTTGTTCAAGTTGTATTTATGTCTTGTCTGAAATATATCTCCAGGACCCTGGAAAGCAGTGTGAGGCTTGCTTCCCTAGAGGAGGAGAGTTCGGGTGTGAGAAATTGCTTATCTTTAGGACTCCAAAGTGAGATCTGTGGTTTTAGGCTGTCGTAGTGAAGGTCTACATGCAGGCAGTAGGAGAACTGTTCAAGTGATGTGCAGTTGAGTGCCCCCATTACAATGATAACATATAGCTCTGCTTTGTCTTTATCTCACATAAGTCTGCCACTATCACAAAAAATGGTTAAAAGTGCTTGAAAAGCTGTTCTTGATGAAGAATGGCAGACTGAAGCACTATCTTTGCAAGACAGTGACTATAGTGGAAAACAGAGGAAAGAAAAATTGCAGAAAATTGTCTAATACCCTGTTTGGAAAGCACAAAAAAGCAGTTCATTAATTTAGTTTAAGGTTTACATAAGACAGAGCTGCATTCCAAAGTAATGCTTTCTATCAGTTCTGGCTGGCTGGGAGACATAGCTGCATTCTGGAAGCCGTCTTTGGTTTATGTTATTTATGTTTGTTATTTTGTCAATTCTTGGCAGGGCCAAAGTAATGCAACACAGTAGAATTTGCAGCTAGGATGTTGGAGTTTATCCAGCCATCCCGGAGGAATGTGAGGACAGGGCAGCAGAGACTATCATTGCGGAATATTTTAGCCAGTGATGCTGCTAGTTTAAATTTGTAACACGTAGTCCCCAAAATTCACTTTCTTAATTTATTTTATGGAATGGTATTATGAATAAGAATTTTACTAAAGAATGACTCAATGGTGAGATTTTCCTACCAAGCTATTCCAGACAACTCCAGCAGCATCACGCTGGGAAAGACAGAGAGGCAACTCTGAAACCTTATACATTTGTGTAACTCCTAACAGCATCCTAAGTGTACAGCAAATACTCAATAATCACAAAAAAATCAGTGGTAACTTAAGAAATGTGTGTGATGCAGTATGAAGCTGCTTAACATGTAAGTTGTATTCATCACTAGTTCTAGACTCTGGATTTACAAGTGCAGTCTTATAGCCTTAATGCAAGACCGGCAACAGAAAGATCAATACTGGGAGAAAAGACTGTAAAGTATTACTGAGTTGTAGAGAGAGCTAACTGAAAGAGGATGACCTAAAAGCAGGAATATTCAAACACATGATAAACTCCATAAAAGTGTCATTGAAATTAACGCATGTGTTCATGGGAGGAGTAATAATTTAAAATTATAAAAGAATTTCCCTCTTTATTTTCTTCAAATTAACTGATTTAAAATTGTAAGATGTTACCTGCAAAATGCTAAAAATGCATGAAAACTATTTCTTTAAGCCAATGACTGCTATGAATCTCTGCATCTGACTCGACAGTGAGGTGGGGGCAAAGCGAGACTTGCGGTCCCCACTTACACATAAAATGCTTTTTTTCTCACAGTATTAGGAAAAATGTATGTCCACATTTGAGAGCAGATTAGGAACATTTGCCTCTTGATATGTGATAATGCGTCTTAGCTTGTTATGTAATTGTACCTTCTAATATACACTGGCTATCACCAATTTGTGTTACAAGGGCTTAAGATCAATGGGTTTTAATATACAATTCACTAAATTAAGCTCAAAGTTACATATTCAGTTCTAGCCCAGAGTGCTGGAACTTTATCTGAAATATCTGAGAAAGTCGGAATGTCAAGTTGGATGATACAGAAAATTAAAATTATATTACAGAAAGAATTACGGTAAATGGAGATTTGTATAAAATTATTGAAATAAGGTTTACAGGAGAAAACCAGTTAATTGTGATACTGTTAATGATGAGTGTTGCATTAAAAAGAATTCAGGTCACGAAGCTGGACTTCTTACTGAGCTATGTCAAGGGTAGTGACTTTTAGTCCTTTTGAGATGATGGTTAACTTTGGAACAAATGACATGGTTTTGTTACTCGAGTTCTGGTCAGCCCAGTAGAGCTGTTCCTTCTGGTTCAGTACGGCCCTGTGTGCTGAGTAAAATGTATTAACATTGGCCTTTTTATTCTTTTGCTTAAAAGAACTGACGTTGGGACTCTCAGTCCTGCCATTCACCCTCCCTAAGTGAGAATACCGTTGCTACAACAATCTTACACATTTGGAAAATGCCAGAAAATGCATTGTTTTTCTGGACTGTTTAGTTGTAGAAAATGGAATTTTCTAGTTCACTAAACTAAAAATATGTCTAAATGAGCACATAAATTTATTCAGTAATTTTTTGGGACTGGGTAGCGTTATTGTAAAAGCTTGGTGAAACTGTTTGCTTAAGGGTTCTGATGAGATAGTCTTTTGCTGCACTTCCTATTTTTTAGCACAGAGTTGTGCAGTAATTACAGTATATCAACATCTGAAGAACGGGCTGGGAGCAATTGCAGTTTTCCCTGTGGACTTGATAAAAAATTGAGAATCACTATCCAAAAAACTATATTACCTTTCTTTACATCTGCAGAATTTTCCTATCTATCCAAAATGTCAAAAGGAAATACCTTTGAATTTGTTTCTGCTGCTTTTAATAATTTAAATCTCAGAAATATTTTTATAAATAAAACAAAAACTGTAGCAGAATACTGAAACTTTAATGTTATCGTACAGTGGGCTCAGTCGAACATACTCTGTTTACACCGCGCTGCAGGAATTTTTATCTTACTCTGTTTCTTCCTGGGCAGTAGGGCAAAGAAGGCAAAGAGAGAGTTTTTTCAGAAGTCAAACTCCTGCCCAGTCTTAAGCTTCCTCCCAGGTTTTCCCCAGTTCACTAATATATACCTTTATGGTTATTGTCAGGAGACTCCATGGCTTTGTTTTCCTGTGCTGCATCAACTGAAATCCTATGTTTTTCGGGTTTTCCTACTTGCTCAAACCTACTAAGTGCTTTTTTCCATAGTAAGTAACAGACTGACATCGTATTTCCAGAAGAATAACCTTGGTCACTCATTTAGCATTTAATTTCCTTTGTGGACACTACAAAGCAGAAGTCATATTTCTGCTTTATACACCAGCAATGCCACCTTTTCATTCTCACGCCTGTTTGTAGTTGGCTGGATTAGTACATTTTGGTTAAACTTTATTTATTTATTTATTCATTCTCCCTGTTTTCAATACTGCTTTCTTCTTTTCTATCACTAAATTTCAAAATTATTCAACACTTTTTATATGTTTCTGTTCAATCGGAATATTGTTTTTTACATTTCAGTTCAGCTATTTCCTAGTCAACTGAATAAGCGAAAAAGGAACAGTGAAGTCTTGAACTGTCATAAAAAATACTTATCACAACCTTAGGTTTAACATTTTGGGAGACATATAAATCAGCACTTTTCCACTGAGATTAGAGCTCAATCCTGGATCCATAGACTAAAAATGAAATAAAATTAAAAAAAGGTGTTCTGTGAAAGTACATCAGAGCAAACAATATTCCTGCGCTTTTCTATTTTCATATAATCTAAAAGAGTCTAATGAATCTAAGACTAATGCATCACTGTGGCCAATAAGAGTGCTTTATCTTTTGTGATCATTTTGTTCATGGTGGTTTTTCCATGTATGTTGTGAAACATTTAGTGCAATTATAGAACTGAATCCTTACACATGAGAAGATCCTGAAGCTTCTAAGCTAAATGTTCTTTCTGTGTTAATCTCCAGACTTCTCATTTACTGTCTGGTAATTTTTGGTATAAAATATGCGAGTTAACATGGACATTTGTGTTGATTACTCATATAAAGAAAAAAGCAACAAATTCCCAAATTATCCATCTTGATTCCTTAAAAACCCACACACAGGAATATTGTCTGTATTAAATATTTGTCTGAAGAAAGAAAGATTGCATATTTTACTTTCAAATTATTCTGGTTTGGGGATTTCTATTAATTTATCAAGTCTATATTTGCAAGAGGAAATACTTCAGCTGCTGACAGAAACAAACTTTCAGATCCAACTGCTGTAGTAAGAGATCTAACGTTTTCATCTTTTTTGGCTTGTAACTAAACCTTTCAGGCAAAAATTCTCATCTGCACAGCTTTGTCCAGAAGGAAGGAAGGAAGGAAGAGAAAGCTGTGCTGCAGATGGAATTCTTGCAAGGGAATCTAAAATGATGAAAAAAAATCTGCAGATTGTCATCAGTTTATCTGTTCCACAGCACAGGGCTGCAGCTTTAGCTGAGGTACACATCCGATAAAGCTATCGCTTCTGATGATAGATTTCATCCTTTTATAGACCACATATTCCTTCTATGATCTTGGCCATTTGTATGGGGTTATCAGATTCCCAGCACTGCTTCACTAATTGTGCAGCCAGGTATGTGTATTTTTTTGCCCATGCCATCAGTTTCTGAATTATAAGTATTCCCACATATGCAGGCACTCTGGTGGTCAACAAATTAATATTAGCAATATATTCTCAGTTACACTTTCTTTTGAAGAGGTTGAGTCATTTCATTTCTGGACTCACAAAGGTTATTTGGGGGAAGAATCAAAATGACTTTTAAAAGAGTAATACAAGTTATGCTAAGGTAAAAGCAATAAGAATATGTCTGGTGGTTAATGTAAAAGTTGCAGAAAATTTTTCATTTCCCTCATGGTACTATTTCTCAGGTAAAAATTGACTTTTTCAGAGACTGCTTAGTCTTCTGTTTGTATTTATAGTTGATAATATATAATTATTTAGTATATATTACTTGGCAGCATACGAAGCACAGGTAAAATGTTTTATTGATTTAACTATTTATTTCTTTAAACCTGCAAACTTTATTCACATGTAAATGTTCTAGAATCCAAAGTTCATTTCCAAGAGAAAGAACTAGAAAAGAGTGAAAATATTGTTTGTAAATAAGTAAAAGTTCCCTAGTCCCATGACTTCTATATTTTCTTCTATATGGTTTTCATTACATTACTTTAATACTTTCCCCAAAAGAGAATAAAATAGTGATTTGGGATATTTTTTTTCTTACCGTAGAAGAATAAAAATTACCTCTTTTAACAGTGGATCAATCTAAAAGAATTAATAAATAGGAGAACTTACCTAGATAACCTTACACATTATATTACTGTTACTATTAATTACTATTACTATGACTATTATTATTATGGTGTTTTTCTCTGTAAAATTTGAAGGAAGAAATGTGAATGGAGTTAATTATGATACACTTTACAAATATTACATTTAAGTTATGCTTCAACACAGTTATGTGAGACCTAGAGAATGAATTGTTCTTTTGAAGTATATTTTGAAGAAAATTCAGAGTGTTTTAAAAGGATACATGTTGACGAGTGTGTCATCTCTCTCTTCTCTAACAATCGCTATATGAGACTTCTGTTTCTGGATTCTACTATAATTACTTTACTTAGGTGACAATGTATTTTAACTCACATTCCTATATTATGATTTTAAGTGTTTTAATATTTCTTCACTTCAGAGGAAACAGAGGGGAGCTTATAGCATAGCCGTGTTCCTTTTTTGATTTCTGACAACAGCCCACCCATTTCCACCCCCCATTGGAAATAGGAAGGATTGTTTAAAGTGCTCTCAATCATTCACAAAATAAACTTTTTTTTTGTTTTTTTTTTTTTTCCCTTTGGGATACTTGATAAACAGTCTGCAGATATTTCAGAAAATTAGTATTTTACTGAAGTTATAGGACAAGTGTTATTACTGAACTGTTTGATTGACGATCATAAATTAATTCCTTTAATGACAGCAGTATTGTAGATATAAGCCACTGAAGGCACTTACATGTAAATATGATTTTCTTATAGTCCTATGCAGTAGTTAGAGCTGACTGTAGTCTTTTATGTACATTATGTTTAGAAATACACAAATACTTGAATACTCCAAATTTTCCTAAATGATACAAACATGAACAAAAACATCACCCTGAAACCCATTCACGCTCACAAGAGACTTTTTAATTAGCATTCACATCTGTGCAAGAATACTATATTTTGCAAAGTTAGCAGCAACCTAAACTATATTATTAAATTTTGAAAGAGAGTTCAAATCTCAGTAGACCTGTTTAACAATTCAAGAACTAGTGTGGAATGATACCTCTGGCCTCCTGAGTCTAGTTTAGAAATAGCTAAATTTTCCATAATGATGTCATTAAATATTTAATAGTATAATATTTTGAACACCTTTCCAACATAAATGACATTAAAATTTAACCTGTTTAAACTGTTAAAGGTTATCTGAGAAAATTCCATTAGAATACACTTTCAAAACCAATTAAAGATGCCTTGATATTAAAAGATTGCTTTTGTGAGGAAATTGAATTAATGTAAACAATAAAAAATTAAGATCAAAGTGAACAGGGAGATTCTTTCTGAAGTATCTCATAACATTATGGCGTAAAATTCTAAAAAGCATTTTAGTTTGCAACATGGTACCATTGATCCCACGTAATTCTGATCAGAGCCTAGCTGCAATCCTAGCTCAATCACTCTATTAAATCATTGTAAAAGTTGTAAATATTCATCAAGGTATGAAGAAATATTAGCATTTTAAGAAAAGGCAAAACTTCATTATATGGACAAAAGGTCTAAAATATTAAAGAGAAATAAAGCTTTGAATCTAAAGGAAAATACTTATTCTTATGTTATGGCCATACATTATCCCCTTGTTCCTGCCTGCTACCAATAGATATTCTAAAGGGATGCAGGGAGGGAGAAACAACCACTCAGCCACAAGAAGCTGAAGGCAACATTTTCACTGGGCATGGGCAACGTTCTGGAGGACTTCAAAGACCTGTGTCACTTTGCAAATGTGACCTTCATGCTGAGCTCAAACACTTTATGTTTCAAAGCAAACATCAGCAAAAAGTAGAAATCTTATGGCCGAACTCATTCTCTTTTAGAGTTTTGCTCATGGAGGAGAAATAGAAATTCCGGAGACTTGAATTTGTTTTGTTTATTATTTGAAATATGGTAGTATGTATTACCAGGTTGACTTATAAACTTATAGTGGACAATTAAGGCAGTAACAAAAGGCAACCTTTGTAAGATTTCTCTTCAATAAGATTAGCGGTTTATGGCTCTCATTCTTCAAATATTTCTGCATAAATTCAATCAGAATAATTGTATCGTCTTTAATGGGGTAGTTCATGCTTACAATTGGCAGAATTGGGTTTTATTATTAAATCTGTAATGTTGCCCAGAATGCATAATGTTAGGTGACATATAATATAGAGAATGTTACAGTCATTCCTCTGAAAACAAAACACTGCCTACTACATTCATTAAAGGTCCCTTCCAATCCAAACTATTCTATGATTCTATGATTTCTTTTTTGCAGTTAAAAAAAAGAATAAAGCATGAAAGGAATCACAGACCATATATCGCACCCAATGCGGTACCAAATTACTCTCTTTCTGAAGCTCAGATAAAATAATTCCCTTTAACTGGGAAATCAATCACAACTTTCATTGGTCTACTGTTGTCTTTAACTAAACAGGAAGAGAGCAAGGGGAGGAAAAAGGTTGTGAGACTTCCTTGTACTTAAAAATATATGGTGCAGTTTATATCCATTCACTATGGTTCTTTGTATGAGAATGCATGGTCACTGATTTACAAAGGAGATCTGAGACTGTGATAAAGCATGTAGCTGTTGCACTAGTACTAACTTCGGGTTTACAACTGCTTGGTAGCTGGAGGCACGAAAAATCACTGAAGGAACATGGCTGTTTAAGTTCATCTTCACTGAGAATATCCAGCCTCTAAACAGATTTGATTTTAACTGAAACAATGTTTTGTTTTCCTTTAATATACTCTAATTTGATGAAATTATAAATATTCCTATAATTTCTTGGATGTTTTGAACATGCAACCCATTTAAGAATTGAGCATGAGCACAAAATCTTGTTGAATTTTTAAGGTGCATGAGAAATTTGAGTAATCTTTCTATGAGCTCTTTCCTTTTATCCTTAGTTTTACTCTTGCTCAGGAAGCGTCTCCTTTCCTGTGAAAAGGATTTCCTTTCCATAGGCAATCAACAATTGCCTGTGATTTCTGTGTTTTGCACTTTAATTCCTAAATAGAATACAAAAAGAAATGTTACAACAGATTTTGATTATGAACACTCTCTAGATTTTAAGAGGATCATTTCCACACCGATTCAGATTTCATGTCCATCCCCACTATCATAAAGATTCTTTACTTTTTACTTTTCAGTTATTTAAGTTCTGAATAACACTAACCTTTCTGCAGCATTTCTGTCCTTGAACCATCTTCCTGTTTCTTAATGGGTGGTTTCTCTTCTATACCCTCTTCTCTCCATGATCCTTTATGTCATTCACTTCAGATTTTCCAGAAATAAATATATTTAAGACAAAACTTGAGACATGATAGTGCAGCATTGGTAGAGTTCAGATCAAGCAGTACTGTCAAAATTCAGGCTTTTAATTGGATTCCAACTTGGAGCAATAATATGAAGAATCTAGTCTGTTCTCCCTAAAGTACTATTTTAATCATAATTGAAGTAATCATTTACTCTGCTAGGACCTGATTCTTCAAAAGTTACTGATTGCAGGAAGCGCTACTCATGACAGTCTCTGCCAGATTTGGTGTTTAGTGTGAGAGCTTGCCTTTAGCTGTAATTCCTTCCATTCTTCTCTCTCTCTTCTTCCTGCCATTTTACAGAAATATTTCAATCTGCATGCACAACCATCTTCACATATAACTTTTCACTTATATTTCTTGTAAGTAATTTTCCGTTATGCAATCTGGTCTTTTTTATTTTTTATTTTATTTTGTTTTTTCAATGTAAGTGGCTTTTATTGTCCCAAGTTAGCATTTACCTTAAGATTAATTCTAAGACAGTAAAAAATTGTACTCTTCTTTCATTAAGTAAACTCCTTTGTATTTATAATGTGTGGTATTAATAATTTATTAGCTAACATGTCATATTTTAGTCCACAAGAAACATAATGAGTTTCACACTGGGGATCAGCATGGGTCTCGCCTAAGGGAAACTGGATTATTTGAACAAGACAGAAGACCTATTGATTTAATGTTCAGGACTCCAACAATTTCTCTAGAGCATGATATTGAAACATTGTGTGAGGCTCGACATTAAACTGAACACTAATCTTAGAATTAACCAGCAGGCACAGGAAAAAAAAAATCAGGTTCTTTATTACCTCATCAGTTATGTAAGTACAGTGCTCATTCACTTCAGCAGAAGTCATATATGTAGAAACAGACAGATCACATGGGGTTTTAATTTTGGTTTTCACTGTATGGCTATCTTTATTGTTGAACTAAGCTTTTATGAAAAAAGAAAAATGTGCTTTGGCTTGCTACTGATGAGTAGGAGAAAATATTTGTGATGTTTTGCGATTATTTGCCAATTTTGCAAAGAACTGAAATATTTTAAAGCACAGTTTAGCTTAGGTTATATTTAATTATTTGCAATGTTTAAAGAAGAACAGGTTCCTTCTAGAAACAGTTGAAGGTATAGGTGTAAGTCTCCCACTCTCGTTGTACAGCTGTAAAACAGACATGGAAGTAACCAAATCCCAAATGAAGCGTTGAGGAATCCTTGCAAATGGTGGTGGAAGGCATCTGTGTCTTCTCCCTCTTTTATTTCTTTTTAGTCCTGAGAATGATGGAACTAAGGAGAATGGGGATTGCAGCTTTAATAACTAATCTAAGTAGGTAACTTTACCATGGGGTTATTAGAACAAGACTGTAATTAATTTGGCTTTTGAGTATCACTTGATTGACAGATTGTACCTACACTCATTTTGCTCTTTGTTCCTGCATCTTAGAGAAGATGAATACTCAGCTATAAAGGAAGATACTGATTTCTTCTTTCAACCAATTCAGCCTCAAGGATTTGCTCTTTATGAATGGAACTCTACACATGCACAAATGTTTTCTTAAATCATTGACTAACATACGCTGTTTTTAGTAACTGCTTCTTCACACTGCAACTTGTTAATTCATGACTTGGTTCACTGAGTCTAGTGCAACAGATCCACATTGGTCATATCATCTCTTGAAAGAACAGAACAACACACACCATCAGTCCCAAGGCTTCTTCCTTTCTTCTTCTCGTGTTGGAATTCAGTGCCCACCAAACTTCGGTATAAAAATGATTCAGACCTTTTTCATAGATCTAGGCACCACCATTAACACTGCAGACAGTAAATTACACCGCCTGCTATCAGATTGACTAATGGATGTTCTGCTAAACCATCTGGCATGCCTCTATTAAAAAGGAGTTGCTTTTTTTTCAGATGGAAAAGCCTTTCAGAAAAGTCTATCCATCATAGCTGAGCTCACTGCATCTTAAGTTCCTAACTATTGTATACTTATTCTTTTCACATTTTTTTATATTTATTACCATTCCTAGACTAAATAACTCTGTATTTTATATCTTTTGTTGTATATGCTGCTAAAGACTGAAATTTTTGAGTGAGGGAGAGGGCATTAGGGAATAAAAGTAACTTTGAAAATGTTTTTTATTCTCCTTTAAGGAATTTTTGATGTAGGTATACAATTTCATGTGGACAGTTATCACAGAACATGACTTAGCATGCTTGGTTTGTTTTCCTCTGGCAGTGACCAGCTTGCTCAGCCAGTGTGACCTTAACATCCAAGCACTGTGATGCACTAGGAGGAGATATCAACCATGAGGATAGTATTTTGTCCTAACTTGTGTTTATTTTTAAAATATTTTAGTACTCCTGAATTTTATCAGCATATCCCTTAATATATTTTCCTTCTTTTATTCTTATTGAAAAGTAATAAGAACTCATTTTTCTAAATATTTGTGTAATAATAGGCAACCTCTGGTATTGTATATCTGAAGACTTCCACACTGTAAATATGAAATATATTGATCTTCATGCGTTTCAGAAAAGCTTAGTCTGACAATTCAGTGGCTGTTTGAAAAGTAAAATGATTTCAGGTCAGAAGACAAACTAGGACTAAGGAAGGAGTCAAAGAGAATTTGTTTCTTCTAAACTATGACTCCAAGCATGGGCTTGATCAAAGCTTGTAACCCTGAGACACACAGATGTTGATTCTTTGGTTTCTTTGAAGATAGAGAGAAGCAAAATCTAAAAGAGGAAACAATCTAACTAAGATTTTAAAATCAGGAGGAGACAAGGCACATTGCATCTACCATGATAGAACTGTCTAAAACTTGGACTTTCCTTTACTAGATTAGTATTTATTAATGAATACAGCACCTTGGCTATACCATACACTGCAAATGTGCTATTTGTAAGATATTACAAAATAGCTTCTTTCTTACCCCAGATGACATCTGTCAGAGCAGCAGAAGACAGTCCATCAATATATTTTGGAATGCATTCATACAAGCACAGATCTTTGTGTTTCCTGGCTTCCCAACTACAATTGGGACTAACAGTTCAGATAATCATTAAAATAGTTATCTCAGCCAGCAGCTCCTATGTTATCTTTCTATTTGAATAATGGCACCATTTGGGATTTTCTGTTAAAGATTACTTAGGAACAGACGTTACCGATGGAAAAGGTTAGGAATGACATTTCACCTGTCTATATGAGCTGTGTCTTAGCTGTCATGACAATGCACAAGGTTATCTTCAAAACCCAGTTTCATATTGCCTAAATCTACCAACCAATGGGTTTATGCCCCTTCAAGAAAGCCCATCAAGAGTTTGTCAGGGATGAGATACACAGTACCTTTCCTCAGTAGCCAGTTCACAGGAGAGGTATCTTCAAAAACATGCATTAGGAAGCTGTGTAAAACTTTGGTATGGTCTAAAATATGGAATCCTAAATGCATAGAATAATTCTTCACAATAAGTTTCGTGTTTTGTGTTAAGTATGTTCTACCAGCTGAAAAACTCGGCGTGCTGCTACGCTGCCACACAGTTACAAATGACAATGCATGAAATTACCAGTGATTGTACACAGTGGGTGATGGCACAGATTGAACATTTACCACAGAAAGAGAGTTTGGGGTTTTCTTTCCATTTTGAGTATATAAAATGTAGCTAAGGCTGCTGTAAGAAGGAAATACAAAGATGAGTAGCCAATTCCCAAGCAAAATATAGACTCTTCTTCTGCTATAATGCAGAGGTGTTATAGCACTATTTTTCTGGTGCAACAGATATTTTCACGGAGATTCTTGCACTAGGCAACCACCATTCATTTTGTTTTGACAACGCCAAAACCATGTAGTTCCAAAAGCTTTTTAAATCACCTCCCCTGTGCCACAGCATTCAGTACTTCCGTCTCTACATGTGCTACTTAAACATTCTCTGAATTGTGTTAAGACAAAGTTTGTTGACAAAATATAAATACAACTCACGCTTCCTAATATGTATCTTCTAAGCAACATATAATTTCATGTGCTGAGCTACAGAAGGGGGGAAAGATATTGCTTTAGCATAGAATGAGAAGTTTTACTTTCTGTTATTGCAACACAATACCATATTTCCTTAGTTGCAGAATAGATGGATATTAAAATAGATTAGCTTTCGGACTCAGCAATTTCACTGTATCCCTGTGTTGTTGGGATGGTTGCTGTAACTACAAGAGTAAAAGCTAAATTATGCAGCATCAGCATTGCTCTATGGCACTTCTCTGATGTTATTTTCCCCGTTTTAACTTTTACTCATGAAATGCATCTTTCTTTTTATATATCTGTGTGTCTTTGTATGTATATGCACATAGTCAGGAAAATTAACATGTTATTTCTAACAAAAAACCAAAATATATATTTTTCAATGTCATAGGAGTTTGACAACCCTGTTGCAGGATTTCTCCCCTAGAAATTAATTCCCTGGTTGCAATAGACTCTGGAAAGATGATAGAACAAACAATGAAGTACTTCTTAATCTTTATTTTCTTCTACCAAGAGCATATTTCTAACTCACATTTTTTTTTAATCTTGAAATACTCTAACTACTTTAACAAAACATAAAATGCACAGTAACCTTTGGGAAAAAGTGACCGAAGTCACATTGCGATTTGAAAGTACGGCACTTAAATCATTGCTGGATCAAAGGCTTGATCTCTTCCTGCCTCTAATTTCATCCTGGTACTTTATAGTCAGAGGAAATTGAAACTCTTCTGATACAGTCATTTATCTATTGTAAGTAGTTAAGATGCCTAGTAAAATAGTATCTAATAACATTACCTTAAAATATTTTTAGTTTAAATAGATACAGTGTCCCACTTAAGTTAGAAGAGCTGGATAAACAAGTGGAAATACTTCCAAGGAAAGGAAGAACCGGATTTTGCAAAAAAAGGAAGTCACCATTTTTAAGCGGGTGATTTAAAAATTACCCAGTTTTCTCTGCAAAGTTCAGCAATGCATCAGCTGATTCCCAGGCATCTGTTTTCCAAAAAGGAATCGCAACTTCCGTGTTGGGTTTCCAAGCATCCTGGACTGTGCATGCAGAGATCTGGGAGTCCCCATGATGCAATTCTTATCCAAATCCAGCACTCTAGATGTTTAAGCCATTTTATCTGGCAACATGAGCAAGTGTTAGGTAGAGGAAGATTTCAAGTACACTTCCTTGTGACTGACTTTATTGCCTTGCAAGACCTTGTAAGAAGTTCTTAGGTTAGCTCAGAATTCAAGGGGCTGGATTTAAATCTGTTCCTTCCACAGGAAAGCGGAAAGTTACTGTTTTCTTTTAAAGATTTTTAGGGGATGGTAGCACAGCTTCCCCTTCTGCAGAACAAGCTGGTGTTAGGCCATTCTCACAGGCACTTCAGCGCCCTTCTCTGCGTTAGGATGTTAAAAAACAGTCTGTCATTTCCTCAGAGAGTACCTAATGATTAAGCTTCAGGCAATTTTCCTCTCAAAGCTGTGCCACTCTGCAGAAATAATTTAAGACTCATCAGACCATAACTTTCTAGCTCAGTGAGTAGGGCACTTACCTGAGAGAAGGATCGGCTCGGATTAGGATTTCTCCCCCAAGCTAGTTCGTGTGATTTTTCATCAAATAAACATTCAAGAAAAGACTGAAATGCACATGTTTGAAGGATCAGAAGCTGAGACTTTTACATCAAGGCCAAGAGCCCCCTCAGTCAGGCTGAGGCAGGTTAGCAAGGGTCCCTGCTAAAGCTGGGGAAAACAGCGAATCTAGGTTGTCTTCTACCAGGTCAAACTCTCTAACCAGAATGTTGTGTCAAGAAAAGAAGATGAAACCCACATCATTCCTCCTAGTTTGGTGTTTGGGGTTTTTTGGTTTGGGGTTTTTTGCTTTGTTTGTTTGCTTGTTTTTTTCCCAATACAAATCTTTAGCTGCATCTGTAGTCCAGAGTTCAGTGTTTTTAGGATGCTGCAGTTTTTCAGAGCAAGTTAACTGCTCGAACCTTCAGAGGGAAACAAAGAAGGTTGCCTACTTTGAAAATCACAGTTCTCAAAAAAACCATGCTTTTAAGACATGGAAGGGATCCTTGGACACCGACCTTCAGAGGTATTACTAGATAAAACTTGAAACAACAAATCTTGTGGACATTTAGACCATAAAGTTTTCCTACTTACATACTCTTAACATACCTAACTACTTTCTGTGATTTCGGGCTACATACCTAATTCCCTTTGACTTCAGCAATGTTCAAGGGCACTTAAGAGGGCAAAAATTTGTCCCAACTACACAAGTATTTTTTGTAATTCAAGGAAGACAGTAAAACTGCTTCTTACTCTCAGTGTGGTGATAAGTAGCAGGGGTATGCTGAGATTTCTTTAGAAATGATTTTGTTATTTATATCTAAATAAGTAATATGACTGCAATTAGGCATATTAACTTTCAAAGTATATGAAAAATTCCATTTCCACTTAGATTAGTCACTAACTGTAGCTACACACAGCTCACAGCTGCAGAACACAATGGCTTCCTTCCAAGCTTTCCCTGTAGGACAGTAGATGAAGTGAACAAGCAATGCCTGGAGGCATTAACCGGGACTCGGGACATACTAAAGTTGCACTCCAGAAGCAGTCAAGTAACCTTAGATACCATTATGTACAAAAAGCCTACACTGAACCTTTTTAGAAACCTTTTTATAAACCTTATCGTCAAATGTATGGTCTGACCCTTCTCGGAAAAATAGCCAAGCTATCATTTAGACACAACATTTATGAGAAAAATCTTACTTGTTCATCTAATTTCTATGTGCCTGGGAAATAAATAACTAAAGGAAAGAAAAATCTGGAAAGCAGAAAGCGGTTCTTTCTGCATCAGAAATAATATGTCTTTCTCCATGATGAAAACATATGATTCTTATGCGTAGCATGATCCTAGCTAGAAAGAAAATTAAAAATTCTGAAACTGATATAATAACATAGTAACAGTGTTTTATCACCATAAGTGTTTAGGTAAAACCTCCTTTTTTTTTCTTATTTGTAACCACCAATAAGTTGTTACTCTGCCTATTGTAATTAGATGTTAATTTTGTGTGTAACATTCTTGGCCCAAAGTTAACAGTGGTGTCAAAATTTTATATATTAAGATGGTATTCATAAAAACAATCTTCTTTCATCTGGAGAGCTTTAAAAGCAACAGCCAAATGTAAGATGTGAATTCATGTTTCTGAAAGCAGGGATCCTTCTGTGTGAATATTACAGTGCGCCCTACTCGAAGAGTTAAAATGCTGCTACTGTACTTTAGGATTTTATGGTTTCTGCCACAAGTACAGGAATTTGGGTAGTCCATGCTCTGGTTACTCCAAGAATTGCAGTCTGTCTTCAGACTGAAGGAGGTCAATAAAGGGGAGTATGTTTCTGCACTCCAGAAATCTGCCACTATGTCTATTTCAAGACAGGTACCCTTAGGCACAGTATGGCCCTAAAATATTAATTCGTAGTAACAAACTTGCTATTTTGAAAGTCCTTTTTTTTTTTTTTTTTTATATAAGATGTCTAAAGCTGGGATCTCCAAAATAAAGACATCTGAAATTACACACAGAGGTGCCTTTATTTTGGAGATTCCAGCTTTAGTACAGTAAATTAAAAAATATAGCAATATACTTGTAAATTTGTTTGGACTTCTAATTGTTCTTGGAAGTGCTTATCTCCCTCATATCTATCTAGTTATTGAAGACACACTTCAAGATGTAAACTCAACAGCAAAGAGCATGAAGAACAGTAATTAGAACTATTAGGGTTGTCTCAGTTTCCCTCTTCATTTCCAAGACTACACAAAGCTCCCACTGGGGAGTAGTGCTTGGATGAAGAATAATAGGTAATATGCAATTTAATTACATTGAGAAGGAAATGTTTCATATTGCCTTAAAATTACACCACATCTTTTGCTTACGAAATGCCATACCAAAGGAGAGTCACCCTATAGCTGGTTATCTTTCTATAAATTTTTTCAGAAATTCAGTATCATGTTATAAGAAGAAATTATTATCTTATCTGACATGAAATTGATCTACATTCTCAAAAAGTATTTATTGAGATAGGAACGTACCTTTTTTTGGTGATCATTTCTAAGTTTTTCCAAGACAAATGTGCAATTAGTGTGTTTAGTAATGACAATTCTAGAGGAAATTTTACTAATAGACAAAACAAACACACAAACAGTCAAAAACCTTGACCATGAAATACGATAAAGTAAATAAAAACTTCTTTTTTCTTTTAGATTTCATTCTCATTAAGGGAAGAGGTTTGAGGGATTTAATTTTTTTTTTAATTTTTTTTTTTATTATTCTGTGGAAAGCAGGGTGTAAACAACCAAAGTAGGGAAAGGTTATGTTAAAGTTTCTTAGTGTTTTCTTTTTAGAAAAACTAGAAAAACATTCCAAAGTTGTGGGTACATGTTTTTCCATACTTGATTTATTTTCCCACCCACCCCAAAATTATTTTGATAATAAGTAAAGAAAAAAAAAGGAAAAAAATGAAAAATAAGGCTATCAAATGTTTTCTGAGGACTCTTCAGGAAGCACAAAATGGGGAAAGGATTTCTACTACCTGGGAAATAGAAAAAAATTAAAAATTAGAAAACACAAAAATGACATTTTTACTACTTATTTTGCTTGTTTGCACATGAGATGTCTTTAAGGCAGTCAAGAGACTTCTGATTCTTTCTTGTTGCTTTTTTAGCACCCAAATAAAATAGCTGTGGTATATTTAGCTATCAGCCATTCTCATAGTCTGCTGTGTTTAGTTTCAGAATTTGTGTGTTTTCATTCAGTTTTGAAAATAGTTGTAGAGTAACTTCTTACAGAAAAATAAAAGAATTTGTGGAAGGCAAAAAAAAATCCACACTGCCTGCAAATTGTAAGTTAACTGAACTTTTTTGAAATAAACATAACTTACTCAAAGACAAACCTTTTTAAAAGATGCATTAAGCTGAAACAAAACGCACATTGCATGCAAATTTAGTCTCTATATACACAGAAAGCCTGATAGAAATCAATCTTATTCTTATAAAAGTCATTGAGCTGTAAATGACAAAGGCCCCCCCATCCTGGGCTGCATCCCCAGCAGCATGTCCAGCAGGGCGAGGGGGGGCTTCTGCCCCTCTGCTCCTCTCTGGGAGTCCCCCCTGCAGTGCTGCCTCCAGATCTGGGGCCGCCAACAGCAGAAGGACATGGACCTGTTAAAGCAGGGCCAGAGAAGGCCATGGAGATGCTGTGAGGGTTGGAGCTCCTCTGTTGTGAGGACAGGCTGAAAGAGTTGGGGGGGTTGAGCCTGGAGAAGAGAGGGCTCAGGGAGACCTTCGAGCCCCTTCCGGTCCCTAAAAGACCTCCAGGAGAGATGGGGAGGGACTGCTGATCAGGGAGGGGAGCCACAGGATG
>JAHREE010000217.1:2097062-2179724 GCA_033628505.1 Tringa tobata
GAGCAACCTGGTCTGGTGGGAGGTGTCCCTGCCCAGGGCAGGGGCTTGGAACTGGGTGATCTTTAAGGTCCCTTCCAACTCAAACTGTGACTCTGTGATCGATTTCAGATTTGGTTTGTTTACATGACTTACAACCACCAGCAAAACATTTAAGTGGTAACCCGAGGTGGGCAATAATGGTATGACGTGCACATCAGCTTTTAAACTGAAGGTTCACTTGAATCTGAGAGATCCAAACATTTATTTAGGCATCGAGATTTAACACGACAGCATTCTCATAGAGGTAACCTGCCTGTTACCACTGCTTGTCTTCCATCGTTGTAAAGAGATGATGGCAATTATTAAATGAAGGAAAGGAGAGAATTTTTAGAATGCATTTAGCTATTTCTTTGGTATTTAGATCTCATCTTGTGGAGAAGTGATAACACTTCACGAATAAATCTATGATTTTGTAATACTTACTATAGTGTCTTTCTGACAGACTTTATTACTGTTGGCACAGAATCAAATAGGAACATTTCTTTGCTCCTGTCCTAACACTTTGTTCCCACTGCTTTGCAAGATATTGCACCACAAAATTCATGAAAGCTGTACTGCTACTCACATATCCTTTAAAGCTGGATCTCCTGCTCAGGCTGAAGTGACAGAGTGAGCTATGTACTTTGAATCTTAATATAATAAAGTTAATAAAGTCAGTTCTGCTCATACAAGAGGCAACTATTGGTGGAGAAGGTCACTGTACACTCAAAGCTCCTCTTTGGTGGTGGAGTGTGGAGGAGCACTAATAAGAACTGGGATTGCTGTGTCTCACCACTGCTCTTATATTCCACCTGAGGGACATTATGTCAAAGAATTCAGGCAAGATAAGATTTTTGTGTGCGTGCATTGTGTATGCAGTGGCAAAAAGTATAAATTCATTCAATTATAAATTCATTCAGTCAGAGAAGCAATAAAACAGCCAGTGTCGAAAAGGAAAACACGATACTGTACATTGAACAACACTGTGTGGCACTTCACTCTGGTGACCACATTACCCATATCATTCTGCCGACATTAGTCAGAGCTTGAGCTACCGGCTGCATAAATGCTGGAAATGCAAGTTAAACTTTCTCCCGGGTCAGGGTAACTTGCTTGGCATCCTTTTTATGTTAGTTCTTCAATTTGATCTGTGAATGAACATTGTACCTTGCCCCACCACAAGGAGATCAGGCTGTGATTCATGCTCTGTAACAAAAGCAAAACCAGAAAACTCAATCTCAAGTTGATAATGAACATGGTACACATTTTGCACTGGGGACTTTGAGAACATGGTTGTGGTACTGGCTTTTTCTGTTCAAGCAGAAGATTGAACATTTTCCTGCATTTTCCTGCACCAGACTTATTTTTTCCCTACAGAAAGTGTGCAAAGTTACTGCCCTGTAGCCCAAAATCCATTCACTGTCATTCTGGATAAAGGACTAAAACTGGGTTTTTTCGGAAGGTCTGACAAACGGAAAGTTGGCTGCCTTTGCCGCTTGGCATCCAAGAAGACAAGGCAGTGATTCTTTTCCTGAATTCTGTCAATATCTGGTGGCAGGGCCTTGTGCATGTTGTTGGACTCCCGGGGGCTGGTTTCCACCTGCTGGTTGCTTAGGGAGGGAAGAGAACCTTCTTCAGCCTAGGGAAACACCTCATTTTCTCTATGTTCCCTTTCCTATAGGACTGAGAATTAGTAAAGCTGGCTTTGAGGAAAAATAAATGTTTGAGTCACTGGTATGCAGTTAGGAGTGGAATAGGCTGGAATTCAGATGGAGGTTGAAAGTGATCATCATATTTTGGGGGGTGTGTGTGAAATGTGAAATAATAGTCATGATCTGTTAATAAATAGGAGGTGTCTTAGAGGAACACGCCACAATGGCCTTCAGCCACAGAAACTCCAGCAGTTTTTGCAGGGGGAATGTGAGGAGCTGCCTTTCCTGATGCTTACATTTTGCAGAGCCCCATTGAGAAATAATGGCCTACAACATTCTTTTTTGCTTGCCTGTACCAGCACTGTCCCAGAGAAAGGATGTCAGACAAAGGGCTTTTAAAAAAATCGTACCTAGTAGCATTAACATTTGCACAGGTGAAATGTGAAATGTATAAATAAACACTAGAAAAGCATTCTTGAGTACTGGCTTCTCTATTTGCAGGTCAAATTTGAACAATGTACACAGGTTTTTTTAGAGTTCCATTTTCAAATGTTTTTTCTTCATTGCATTATATCTCTAAAAACATCTGCAGTTCACTGTAGAACTGCATATCATCAAGGTCACCTTCTCAGCTTAATTAATATCTGTTAATATTCCGATGCTAACTTTTTATCACTCAATACCATTCTCATAGATACTGAGATACTTGATACAAAGGTCATTCGATTTTCAAATTTTTGGCATATTTTAGTATATTGAGTGTTCTTGTGAATCAAATAATTTAATGTGGTGGGTAAAGCTTAATGTGAATGCAAACTGCAGTGTCCTAGCTGGTTTCTAATCAGCATTAGAGATGTGCCAAACTGTCAACAGCTCATGAGCAATATGAACACTATAGCTCTTCACACCCCTTTGAGTTCATATCAATCATTTGAAAATAACATATTTTTTTTTCAGAATGAGCTGTCACTATCAATTTGAATAGTGGCTGTTCAGCTGGAATTTGTCCAATTTTTCAGAGAGCCATTTGGTACATTAGATCATGAAGCAAACAACTTGCAAAAGCAGATTCTTTTCATGATGCTTATAGGACAGAAATGTATACTTAAGTGTTCCAAGCTTCCTCTGCCAGGTGAGACTCAGCTTTCATCTGTGCAATCTAAAGAAGGTTATTCAAAGAAAAGAGACTTCTGAGACTTTATCTCATGTGTTACGGTCCACAGAACTTTACATATGTTTTTTTCGATATATAATATTTGAGAGAAGTAACAAGGTAATGATCAAATGAGATAAGAACTCCCTGAAATGGTAGATATTTCTTCATCTTGTGCAGTAAATAGTCTGTGTACTAGTTTAAAGATCAGTTTAGCAGACACTTCCAACCTGAAGAAAAAAAAAAACAGAAGTCCTTACTGGTCTAGAAAGCTACCTTCTAGGCTTTACTAACAAAAGGTTGCCATTGACTCCTAAGGCATTTCTGACCCACCATAGAAATAAATCATAAGCATCACACCTCTTCCTTCTTTCTCAGCAAAGAAAGAAGGGATTTGGACAACAGCAGGAACTGTTGAGGCTTTTTACCCACCCTCATTTCATTTTGTTCAGCTAAATAATCTGAGAGGCTGGGAGAACCACAGCCAAGTGAGGAAGGAAGTTTTTCAAGGACATGAAACTTATGACTGTTCATTCCCTGGATACCTCATGGATATCTCAGCTAACTTCTGATTAATTGGTTTGATTTTTTTCATTGCTAAATCTATTTTCTCAAAATCTGAAGAAAATGAAGCTGTAAGTGTTTTACCTCTTTCTGTTATTCCAAAAGAGAAAAGAAGGGAAGGGAAGGGAAGGGAAGGGAAGGGAAGGCAAGGCAAGGCAAGGCAAGGCAAGGCAAGGCAAGGCAAGGCAAAATAGATATTTGACTACTAAAACTTCAGTTAACTACAGAACCTCACAGGATATTACTGCATTTTCATAATTTTCAATAAAATTCAAGCTAGATTGTATGAACTTGTGAAAAGTGGGTTACCGTTATGTACAATATTTCAATAAGCAATTTAGGGCTTGATTATGCATTACTTGTAAGTTCCAATATCCTATTTACCCAATGAGAATAAGAAGTGCAGCATGAAGCACAGAATCAGAATTGAGCTGTAATTTTGATTGCATCTATACCAATATTTAATTTTCTAGTCTTGTTGACCATAATGTCAAGGTTTACTGTGCGGTTTTTATGTTTCTCTTTGAGTGGAACATAAAATTGAATGCATGAGAAATTATCATATCGGAAACTTCTCTTAGGAAAACTATGAAGCACCCAGACCTATTGAAATACAAATGTTAACACCTATTGTTAGAGTATTTCACCAAGTCGCAATCCAGATTTATCTGGTTTTCAAAGTGGGAGCTTCAGTAGAAAACAAAGTATGTGATAAAGCACACTAATTAATAAGGCTCTGTAAGTGCATGCATAATAAGAGTACCTTTTATCCTCCCAGCTCTGTCCTCTGAGCTTATGAAAATATCTTCAGATATTTATGCCAATTTATTATTGATTTCATAGCATTTGGCTATTTTTTCAATAAATATTACAGTGATTACCAGGTGTGACACCTTAAGGCAAAAATCCCCTGCATCTCAGCTATTAGATATGATTTGTATATCATCCATTATTGATTTACTGTTCCATCTAGATAGTGTAATAGTTGATTTGAAATCTAGCAACCATTATGAAATTTATTACTGTCAAGAGAGTACAATAAGTAATAGGAAACAGCTTAGTCAAATAAAAGAAACAGTCTGCACTTCTTCGCTAAATGAAAATTCCTGTAACTGCTTTTAAGACACGATTGAGTCATGGGTAAGGTCAGACAAGATAGCATCATCTCCAACAGCTGAATGCCTGTATGAATAATATAAACCAACAAAATGCCTGTGCTTGCTGTGGTATCTGAATTTAAACATGATGTGAAACTAAAGGAAACTCAGCAAACATGCAACAAAAAAGGATAGATATTTAAAAGCCTCTGAAACAAAGAGCATGTTGGTGAAAGCAGCAGAATGGTTTACGGTGAAATTCTGAGCCATGTAAGGACTTCAAGAGGAAAACATTAATGTAAAATCACTGAATTTTCCCACTGCTGCTCTGAATCTTGGTTTCAAGTAGTTCTGCAGATTCTACTGTGCCCTTCAGGTACCGGCAGCCTCTCAGAATTGACACAAATAGGAAAATCCTTGTGCCGCCTCGGTTTTTCAGGGGATTCCTTCCAGCATTTGAGAAAAAGTGGAATTACTGTGAGCCAGGTCCTGTCCTGGTTCTTTTTTGTGGGAAAATACTTTCGTGTTACAGCCAGGCGTTACTGTGTGGGGAAACTGTCAGTCTTGCCTGGTTGTTTCATCTTTCCCCGTTCTATTTCTGATGGGGAGACTGAATAACACTTTCTTTTGAGAAATTAAATATCGCTGTGAATTTCTTGCTACAAATACTAATATTAGCCTGACTCCGCAGGCACTCTACGTGCAGAATTCCTTCTGAAAGAATGGAAATAATTGTTCAGAATTGTACTCCAGTGGAGTAAAGACTTTCATGAGGCCTCTGTAAGTCGTAATGGATCCTGGTTGACCAGAGTCCGTCAGGGTATTTTGCTATTATCTTGGGACAGTTTATCATTACACAAGGGATTTATAAGGCTGATAATTAGAGGTATTTTAACACAACTGAGATTCTTTAACATCACACTGTTTTGTCACAATTTATAAAAATACCTCTGGAAGAAATGTAGAAAAAAAAATAAGAGGTACTCTCTTCAGATTCTTTTTGTAGCATAACTAATCCTTTGCCTGCTATTTTAAGGTCAGTTAGGAAATTGCACCCTGATTCACCGAGCATCACTGCGTTTATATAAAGGCCCTAGTCACTGTTCAACCAGAAAAGATCTCTGTGACAGCTTTTGGAGAACTCCTTTAGGCCAAGGGATCTGTTCATACGGTGGCAGCATACATTTTTATAGCTGTATAGCAAAGGGATAACAGGATAAAAAAAGACCTGGCAGAGTGGTATTGTTTTTCCACATCATATTAGGCTACATCATTCAGGTTTTGTTGTGCCAGAGTCATCACAAATTCTTAAACATATCTCTGAAATGTAAGAAATAATTGTCAAATACACATATTAACCTTTTGTTAGTGCTGATCAACACCTTCTACACCCTGATTTTTGTAAGGCTCTGCCTTGGAGGGTACAAATGCTTATAGACCTGGGCTACAATGATGAGATTCCAGAAAGGTTTTTGGTATTTCAGTGCAGATACAGGTTTAGTTGAACACAATAACTTGTTATAATCACAGCCAGAAGTGTGATAAGATTTTTAAAACATCTCATCCACAGAAAAATTCCCTCTTTTTCTTTCCCACACTATTAAAAGCAACGTCTGTTTACCTTATATCTTTTTCAATTCTTGTAACACTAGCTTTCAACATTCTTTGCTCTCCAGACTGCTGTTGTATGTGTTGTTTTTTTTTAAGGTTGCTCATTTTCCTAATTCATTGACAGTTATCTTCCTACATATATGCCTGAATCACTATTTCACATAATTACCGGAGACATAGTTTGGCCTGTTCTTGTCAGTCATCCACTTTCACTGACTGCCTTCATCAACATTTATGAGCTGCTGGTGATTCCTGCTCTAACCGTGCCATGTCCAATCTTTCCAAAGCTCTGTGTGGATGTGTCCAATTGTTCTCTCTGTGTCTCGATGCCTAGCAGTCTTGTTCTCTAAACTTTAACATGTTATTTTTCAGATGCACTTGCCAATTTGATCTAGCTTGACCGTTTTTGTTGTGGTTTTTTTTCCCATTTGCCTTGATATTTTCTATTTGTGCACCTGTTGACTGTCCATCTGTAGATGCAGTGCCTCAAGCCCAGATTTGAGCCTCAGATGATGAGACACAATTCCAACTATATGGCCCTGTAATTTAATGGATACCAGAGATGAAAGCTCCCTGTCAGGGATTTCTCATATTAATCAAAGAATGTTCACGAGCAGCTGTCTTTACTGGAAAAAGATAAACTCTACGGTATCAACTGATTGAAAATCGTTGCTGGTTTTGCTTACAGTGGTGCTAAAAAATGTGCTGCATTCGTTACGTGGAATTTATTTAAGTATTATATAAAAAAAAAAAAGGAAAAGACAAATCTTTTTGTTGCAAGGTAGCTGGTGAGCATCCTGGAGGTATTGAGCAGCTTCCTGAATGGTGATGTATGCACAATGCTTTGAGAACTTGACATGAATTGGAGGGTTACGTTTTTGGTAAAAGTAGCACAACTATTAAAAATTGGTTTATGCTCAGATGCTGCAATTTCCACAAATGCAAGAAATATTCATAACTCCACTTTAAAACGAAAAATAAATACACTATGCAAGTTCCTTGCCCATGTTCACTGTCTCTTGTTTCTTGTGCAGTTTATATTTCATAATAAATTCCGGATATGCTGCAGGGATACCAACACTGTCTTTAATGTAACATTTCTCTTTGAAGGACTGAAACCAAGTGGTCTCTCCAGGGCATCATAAATCTTATTTTTCACTTGGAATGTAGAAACCGTAAAAAATATAAAACAATACTTAAGCTTCAGAGTAGATCAATTTTCAGTATAAAGTGGGATTGTTATGACAGTAAAGAAATGAGCAGAGGAGAGTAAGGATCCTCCAATTTACAAATCCCTGCCAGAAGGAGCATACAGAAAACTCTTGAACCCCGGGGATCACCCATGATAGAGCAGTGACCAGAAAGCTTAAATGACCCACAAGGATTCATTTATCTTTCTAAGGAGCGCATGTCCATACAAGTATAAAGTGCCTGTTAAAATACTGCACTTAAAAGTCTAATGAAGAATATAAACAACATATATTTTCTATCACACTGGAGTACAATATGATTTTCACAGATCAGAGGTCAGTATGTTCAAAAGAAATAAAAATATATATACCAGACAGTTTTATGGAATTAGGTCATTTTAAATTCTGTTCACTAATTGCAGACACCATCATGATAAATTTAAGCCATTAAAGCACAGCAGGAGTCTTCTGAGACACAGCATTTTCTGTAAGGCCTTTGAACAACTTTGCTGTTTCAGAAGCTCTTGGAAACTCAAGAAAAATAAGGGAAAACAAATCTTCAAATTGCTCGGGTCCCCAAAGTTCTGTCGCGTTCTCTTTCAGAGACCCTCCAGGGTTTCCAGCAGAAAACAATAGTGGACAGGCTCAGAGTCATCAAAGGAAAGGCTATAAAAAACATCATTTTGATAAGATAAGATAAGAAATATGCTTATGTTTGTGTGAAGTGTAGGCTTATGACTTAGCACCGGGAATACTTCTAATAATGGTGTGTGAAAAAGTATGTGTGTGGGATGGGGCAGGAGTAGGCTTCTGTGAAAACCAGTGACAAACCCACCAAGTTTGGTTTCGTTTTGTACCTGGACATCTCTTTCCTAACTTGTAAAAGAACCAGAATCATGAAGAACTTAGGTTTTTTTATTGATGTCAAACCTTCCTTGGGTTAAAAAGTTCATTGATAAAGTAGTATGCACAAGTCCAGTTTTCCACCCTGCCCAGAGATAATTGGAAGCCCTTGGCCAGCAATATTTCAATCACTTCCTTTCCACCACACTGAATTATTTATTTGCATTGAAAAAAGCATTGAGAGTTTTAAAAGGTTCCAATAAATTGTCTTCAGACCACATGAAAAGGTACTATTGATTCTAAATTCTAAATACTGCAAAGGGGACAAACTCAAAGATTTTCATTTACAATTAAGATTATAGTGGTAATATTCCGTTTGTTTAAAAAAGAAAAACTGGAGATATATTACTTCAGTGGCAATTTTTTTTGCAATGAACTAAAGCAATAAAAACTAAAGCAATGAAGAACTGCAATGGCATCATGCATGAAACAATAAAAATTAGAAATGGCTGGGCTGGATATTCATTATCATTTTAGATATGAGAGGATTTTTGAGACTAAAAATCAATTTAAAATCAAACATATTTATGAGTCTGTATTAAGGACCTGAACTATAGTTTATAAAGAAAAAACCCCAACCAACAAAACAGCCAACAAACTGAATGAAGTAAAGAATGCAGAGGAAAGAGTAACAGATTTTGAGAAGCTATTTCTTACTGAAATGATCCAATTTGGGTTGGAATGTTACCCATACGATCTGCAGGGTGTCTGTAAGAAACAGAGCAACAGCTGAATAGGAAATGGCATCTGTGGCTCAGGGAAAGACTTGGCAAGAAAAACAAACAAACAAACAAAAAGGTTAAAAAATGCTAAATGGCCATAAAATTGCAGTCTTCTGTGAAGCATAGGGATAGTTTAATTTCTTAATTTTATTTTCTGCTTTTAAGTAAAGACTGCTAGATAGAAAGTGATTCAAACTGCTATTTCCACAGAAAAAAACCAAACAACCCAAACATGTTTTCTGCAAACACTTTATAAGTTTTATTTTACTCTTGTGTAGAGTAAGTGCATCAGTAAGGAATGCAGTTCAGTGGCTGGAACTATAAAAATTGCAATTGCAGTGACTGTGACACCAGGTCATTGTGGATGGTTAAAGAGTGGGGGGGAAGGAAGGCAAAGCATAATCAGGTAAATCAGTGTATATAAAGGAGGAATGAGGCAAATGGTGTTCCTACAACCATTCCTAAAATCAGCAGAATGTCCATAATTCTAAGCTGACCTAAGATCCAACGCTACAAAACACAAAATCTTTAAAATGCCCTTTTTCACATTAAAAAAAAACAAGAAAAACAAACCAAGAAAGAAAAAATCTGTAGTAAACATACCAGCAAAAGTTTAAATATGGTCATAAATCAATGGCTGCGAGATGACATTCCCTCATTTCTTTGGAGTTTAGCAGATTGAACCTTGGAGGGCTAAAACCAACGCAGTAGTGGTGTCTGAACAGAAGGTGAGGAGACCCTCCATTTTGTTGTAGAGGCCAGGCAGAAGGAAATTGGGATAGCTGTGGTGTGGTGTAATGAAAGTTCACATGAAATCCTAGGTATGTTGTATATCTCACCTAAATTCAGCCATGTACTTATGATGGGGGAGGCAGAGAGTGTTCATTCAGTCCACGTATTGGAGATATCTACATTGGGATTATATTGACATCTTTGGAGGGTCCTATTCCTCTACAGTGATGCGAGAAATTGTACAGACTAAATAGGTAATGGTTTGACTGGGATTCTTTCTGTTTGTAGTTTGTAGTTTGTAGACTAGGTCTGAATTCTTATAATATTATGTAGTTGGCTGCAGAGGTAGAATCATAGAACCGTTTTGGTTGGAAGGGACCTTTAAGATCATGGAGTCCACCCGTGAACCCAACACTGCCAAAATCACCAATATCCTTCTGATGACTTTTGGCAGTAAATACAAATAAAAGAAGGACGATGTATATGATCCAACAGCAAGTGAATATCTGCATTATGAATGAGCCTGAAAACTGAGACAGAACCCCAAAAGAGAGGCCAATTGTGTGATAAATGCAGTGTTCTGAAAAAACAGAGAACAGATAGACAAAGCCACTGTGTTGATAATTTGACATAATCCTGACATAATCCTGATATTGACAAATGTGGAGATGAATTCGTTAAAGAAATGCTGTTCGTAGATATGTGAACTATGTCACACACATGACATTTATGAAAAGTTTCTTATCAACCTGGGAATTTAAGCACTTAATGAGACAAACAATATCATGATGGTACCATGTAAATAATTAATTCATAAATTTAGTTTACAATTTTTAACAAAAAATTACTCTTCAACAAAGACTGATTTAATGTACTTAAAATTTGTAACTAACAGAAAATACAGAGAATAGTGACAGAAAGTAAAAGTTTCCTAAATTCGGTGAATGCTCAATGTGTGAAATCCTGTTGTTTGGTCACTGGTTAACATCTCATAGTAAGTCCCTGTTTCCCTGTTTGCTGGTGGTATGACAATCAAAGAAATTGAGAAGGCCAGGAAATCACAGCCCTTGCAGACAGCAATGGTTTAACTGCATGTGATGAATGGCTGTGGCAAAAGGTTAGTGATAGCATAAAAAAAAAAAAAAAATCTAGTTCATTTAACTCATGAAGTTGGTAGAAAAAAAAATAATAAATCTGCAGGCTTCTAAGCAGCTCCATTATCATCTTGGCCATGAAACTGGCACTTGCCAGTGCATGAAACATGCATTCACATTATGGGAAAAGGGAGATGAAAGCTGATGGCTGTCTGCCATGTACATGGAGCAAATCTGCATGACTCTTACAAAAAGAAAATGAAAAGAAAGTTTCATAGAAAGAAAATGCACAAGACATGTATAGGCTTTTTTTTCTTTCTTTCAGCCTTTGTTTTCCAAACTGCTAAACGTTAATGGTAAATGGGCAAGGAAATCCCATTGTTTGTGGTTTCGGGGAATTTTTTTTTAAGTTGGTGTGTGCATTTTTTTCCGTATAAGAGCTACCTCTTTATATTACTTCCTATCTTCTCACAAAAGAGAAAAGGCTGCAGTATATTTCTTTGGCATCTTGACCCCACCTATAGTTAGACTATTTTTATACTTACACTGGTGTTCTATCACTGTCATAAGTAAGCCTTATGTAGTAAAGAAGTTATACTATCTTCATTTTTAAAACAAATAAACAAGCAAATAAACCAGAGAAAGTAAGTAATTTCCTTGAAGTTAAGACAAAAAGTTTATGGATTGATTAAATTTGATTTTGAATCTTCCAAAACACAGACCAAATTATAATGTTGTTCAACAATAATAAAAGACAATAACAAACAGTGTTTGTAAATGACCAAAGAAAAAAACTCCACCACAAACCAAAAATCTGTATCGTGAATATTTGAGTAAATTAATACAGCAGAGAGTTCACAAATAATCTATATGCATAAATATATTCATATGCAGAATCCATCAAAGAATTTTAAATAACAAAGTGCATTAGTAAAATTCATGAGTGCTCATTGACAATTTGCAACCACACTCAGAGGCCAAATTCAAAGGATACATTGTTTTCAATGAATAATTCAATATATTCTCATTGTAAGCTCTTTAAATGCAATTTTATATTATGACTAGATTACTGCTTTACAACAAATTTTATTTCATTTCTTATTTTTAACTGCCTGTAAAATTCAAATTAATCAGTTCTATTTGAAAAGCAGTAAGAAAGACAAAAGCAATAAAAAGTTTCTATTTGTCTTAAGTTCTTTAATAAAAGCCACTATTTTAAACAGTCCCTAACAAAATTTATTCCTTAGAGATAAGTATTTACACATCTAAGTATTTTAACAAAACTGTTTTTTAATATTTGAGGCATTTTTGTGAGGTGAAATGAGAAGGGTTAGAATTTCTTTACATTATTGCTTGTACGTGAAAGAGGCCTAACCTGCTGAGTTCTTTAATTAAATTTTTATATTTTGTTTTGAATGATGTTTGGTTTTAGTTTTCAGATTTTTTTTACTTTAATTTGACAACTGATCATTCTAATTTTATTATTATGTACATAGCAGTAACAGAATGCAATTTATAGAATGCCCCCAGCTCTAACACAAAGAAATTACAGAATTTAATTTAGAAGAATGCAAAGTTGTGTCTAATTCATTCTTAATTAGACATTATACTCATTTTTATCACCACGTTCCTTAGCTTCTTGATAAGTCAGTATAATTTTACTAAGTCCATTTGAAGAAGAGAAAATCCAAAGCTCATTGTACATGAAATTTTTCCATACTCTACTGCTCTTCATGCAAAATTCTGCCGTCACAGTAAAATTACTATGTTTTCATAAGCTTTTAAGCAACTTCCTGCATTTTTTTCCTTGAAATAGATATAGTAAGCATATTTTTTTAAATTTTATTTACCAAGGAAGGTGAGACTGGGTTTGAAACTAGAAAAAATACCCCAAGCCAGAACACACCTGAGATCCAACCCATGATACTTTGTGCAGGGTGGCAGCCAACTCCATCCATCCATACTCAAAACTAAAGCAACATTCACCGCCTCTGATCAGAAAAATATTTAAAGACCCTCTGATTCATTTCTTAATTAGATGGACAAGTGTTTTCTGGAGTGGAGGAGGTACAAAGGAAAGACCACCATGACATGCACGCAACTTTTAACACATTTCCCAATGAGAGTCAGGCTGCAGGAAAGAATAAAATATATTTGAATAAGCAAAGCTGTAAATGTGTAAAATATATTACATGGATTCTCCTCTAAAAGGAAGAGATTTTCAGATTTTAAAACCAATGTCTGAATATTGGAAAAAGCCTCTGGGGAGTAAGAAACCAAAACTGTGCAATGAGAGAAAAAAATAAATAAAACACATTGTGGTTTTAGCAATTAAACTTAATTTATTTTGAGTACTGGAAATCATGGATCAGATGATTAGAACCATAAAGCTGAAAACAAATGCTTAGAATTGAAGTCGACATAAAAACAACAGCAACAAAATTTTGATAAGATTGTTTCAAAAAATCTCCAATAGGACTAAGTCACCCTTAACCATCAGAGTGACTAATGGACATGTGTATAGTCTTTAAAAAAAAAAAAAAAAAAAAAAAAGAAAAGAAAAGAAAAGAAAGGAAAAAAAAAAAAAGAAAGGCAAAGCCAGAGACAAGTGCCTAGAAGACATTATGCCAGTAAGTGACATCCCTGAAAAGTTTTAAACAAAGACGATCTGACAAGAGTAACAGACCAAGCAAGCTCTAAATCAGTTAAGTTCAAACAAATCTTCTTGCAACTCGCGGATTAAGCACCAATATCCCACTGGGAGGAAAAAATATAGAGAACAAAGATCAGTTAACCTACCTGTTCTGCGGTGCCCTAGCCGATGGAGCCATTAAGAATGAAGTGATGTTAGCATTAGGAAAGCAATATGTAGGGATGAAAAATCGCCAGTACTAACATGAAAAAAAGAAAAATTAATTACATGCCTTAAATGTTACCTCAGTGCTAATGTATGAGATGTGCAATGCTTGCAAGATTTCTGTTTCAGGAGAAAAGGAGACAACTACAGGTAGAAACATCAATAAAGCTTTTTGAGCAACATATAGAAAATGCCAGTCACTAATGAAGAGTTTTAAAAAATCACCACCATGTCCGCAACAGAAAGGAAGCGTTTGGGACGGGCACTTCAGAAATAGGGTACCCTCTCTCAATGATGCCATCGATGGAAACCAGCCAGTACACAGAAAAAGTCATTTAAGAGAACTAGAAAAAAAGTATTAGAGGCAAGAGGATCAATCAATATCAACACCACAGAACAGCTGAAAGCACAGGAAAATGACACGTTGGAGCAGAAAGATGTAGTTTCTGCCCAAGGCACCTGTACTAGCTTGGGAAGGATGAAATGTGGTATAAAGACACAGTAAACTGAATGAGGCAGATCTTTAATCCTGATATGATTCTGTTGCAGTGCTCTAAAAGGATCAAAATCCAACCCAAAAGGAGCAGAAAAGGAATCTCTGCTGAAAGAGTCTCTGCTGGTGTCTTCAGTGGGGTGCAACAGAGCTGGTGAGGGATCTGGAGCACAAGTCTTGTGAGGAGCAGCTAAGGGAGCTGGGGATGTTCAGCCTGCAGAAAAGGAGGCTGAGGGGAGACCTTCTCGCTCTCCATAACTCCCTGAAAGGAGGGTGTAGCCGGGGGGGGGTCAGTCTCTTCTCCCAAGTAACAGGTGATAGGACAAGAGGAAATGGTCTCAAGTTGCACCAGGAGAGGTTTAGGATGGATATTAGGGAAAATTTCTTCACTGAAAGGGTTGTCAAGCCTTGGAAGAGGCTGCCCAGGGCAGTGGTGGAGTCACCATCCCTGGAGGTATTTAGAAGACGTGTAGATGTGGTGCTGAGGGACATGGTGTAGTGGTGGTTTTGGCAGAGTTAGGTTAATGATTGGACTCAATGATCTGAAAAGCCCATTACAACCTGGATGATTCTATGATTCTATGGTTCTATGCCTTACAGTTTTTGGTAAAAAGGACCCGTAGGTACAGGGCTGTGTCTGGAGAACCATGTTCTCAGGGGATTCTCAAGGACCAATGATTACAGATTTCTAAAGCTAGAGCAGCTTCAGATGTTCTCCCACTCTGTGCAGGAGTGGCAGACTCCTTGTTCGCGTGGGGGACTTAGGAAGTTCTGTTATTTGTGATGAACTATCTTTGCCTCTTTCAGCCTTCTTCTCCTTTGCTGAACATAATTCAACCAGACTCAAGGATTATGACCTGTCATTTTTGGTGCTCATGAGATTTCCGATGGCATTGCAGAGCAGTTTTTAGTGAATGAATGAATGAAGTGTATAAAAATTTTAGAAATTTAAATAGTTTATGACATATTTCCAAAGGCTATATATATTAATGAATATTTGCGATATATTCATTCAGTGAGCAAATGATTTCAAGATGTCAAGGAATGCATTTTAAGTGAAAAAAAAAAGTGGTTGATGTATATCTCAGTATTGCAGTAATCTTTGAAATCTTAAGCTGGAAAACGAAATCAGTCACCTATTGCTCGCTTTCATTAGATATTCCTAATAATGTCCATTTCATAAACTATACATCTTCTTCACGGGGGAGGCATCTCACCAAGCAGCTGGGAAACAGTGAAGCACTCAATGTATTTTTCTTTGATAGAGCCGATTTTGCAGTCAGGATTGTGTTAATTCACACAAATCTTAGATGCTAACAAAGCTGCAGTAGCTGTTGTCCTACTTCTTCTGAAATACAGAAAAAAAAGTGGAACTGGGTTCAGCTGAGATGAGGTTAGATACCCTTAGATCTGCTTATGCACCAGGCTAAATTTGTGTTAAATTCAAGGAGTTAGCGAATAGTGGAATAGAAAAATAATAAGAGGAGTCAAGTTAAATAATATCCCTTAAGAAATAGCATTTAGCAATTGCAAAAGATGAGAAAAGACATTTGCCCTTAAGCCTATTGACATATAAAATTATGAAAATCATTTCGTTCATATCCAGCATTAGCACATTCATCATTCAAAAATACGAAAAGTTTTAGGGTGAGAAAAATAGTGTGACACTGATATAAAACATCGGTAAAGTCTTTAATTTGAATTATAACAGAAGATTTTCAAGGAAATTACAATGTTTTCATTTTATAATAGCACAGGACTTACGCAATTTTTTTCTAAGCTCTAGATATACTTACAGAAGAACAGGAGAAACAAAGCAAATTTGTTTTTTAAATAATTATTCAACAATTTCAAGTCTGGAAATATCCAAAAATAAAGGAAGAATCTAATAGTGCCAGAATTTGTTCATAATGCTTAACTGCTTATGGGAGAAGATGTCTTTTAATTATACTGGGTTGAAATAGTTTGAACTACAGCAAAGGTCAAAATGGCAGTGTGTTTTGACTTCTTTGTTTCCATTCTTTCAGCATATGTTGCCTCTTCAATTTGATTCTAAACCAGTTCTAGTAAGTTGGTGAAGGATAGAAATTTATCCCCCAGTGTCCTGGAGACAATCTCGTACATGCTTATACCAGATATATATATTTAGCGTATTAATAGTTAATAGAACAGCCAAATATGAAGCACCTGATCAACAGAACTTCTTGCTGTAGTGCAATATGTTTTGTTTTGGAATGTGAGTTTTCAGCTGTCTTTTCCCCTGGATAAGGAACATCTGCTAAAGCTGAAATTTGTCCATAGTCCCTGCAGAAAAGAAAATAACAATTAGGCATATGTCAAAAAGCTGGGAGAGGGGTGTGTGTGTGTGTGAAGTGAAACGGCACAGTAGGACTTGATTATAGGGGATGCAGACACTTAAGAGATGGAGTGTAAGCAGCCAAAATGAGTTGCCATGGTGTGTTGGGTTTGTGTGGCAAGGTTTTGGTAGCAGAGGAGCTACAGGGGTGGCTTCTGTGAGAAGCTGCTAGAAGGTTCCCCCATGTCTAATAGAGTCAATGCCAGCTGGCTCCAAGGGGCACCCACCATTGGCCAAGGCCAAGCCCATCAGCAATGGTGGTGGCACCTCTGAGATAAGGAGGGGAAAAATTCCAAACTGGACAAATGCAGATGGAGAGAGGAGTGCGAATATGTGAGAGCAGCAACTCTCCAGACACCAGGATCAGGGAAGAAGGAGGGCAGGAGGCGCTTCAGGCGCCAGAGCAGAGATTCCTCTGCAGCTCATGGTGAAGACCATGGTAAGGCAGGCTGTCCCCCTGCAGCCTGTGGAGGTCCATGGAGCAGACATCCACCTAAAGCCCGTGGGAAGGACCCACATTGGAGAAGTTCACAGAGGCTTATCTCCCATGGGAGGAACCCCACACTACAGCAGAGGCAGAGTGAGAGGAGTCCTCCCCTGAGGAGGAAGGAGCGGCAGAGACATGTGATGGACTGACCACAACCCCCATTTCCCGACCCCCTGTGCTGCTCAGGGGAAGGAGGGAGAGAAATGGGGAGTGAAGCTGAGCCCAGGAAGATCCCAGGAAGATGGGAGGAGTGAGAGTAAGGTGTTTTCAGATTTAGTTTTTATTCCTCATTCCCCTACTCTGATTTGATTGGCAATAAATTAAATTTATTTCCTCAAGTTGAGTCTGTTTTGCCCGTGATGGCAACGGGTGAGTGATATCCCTGTCCTTGTCTTGACTCACAAGTATTTTCATATATTTTCTCCGCCCTGTCCAGCTGAGGAGGGGAGTGATAGAGTGGCTTTGGTGGCACCTGGTGTCCAGCCAGGATCAGCCCACCACACATTGCCAAGCTGTGACATATAGTTATAGAGACAGAGTAAATTTAGAAATAAAAGGAAGTTAGAACACCAGAGTGATACATTTGAAACAGGAGGGAAAGAGATGTTAACAAGGTGGTAAAGAGGATTCGAGATTCCTATTAATAAGCACGAATAGGTGAAAATAGTTTTGGATCTGTAAAGGGAGGTGATACTAACAGTGTAGCTGCAGATGGCCTTATATCTGACAGTTCCTTTACGGGACCCAATTTCACTGAATTGCCTTGACAGCCATCTATCACTGAATCAGAATTAGGTGACAGCATGGCTCACAAGGAACTGTATAAATTTTCAGAACATATCTCATTCTTTCAAAAAGCCACAGAGTTGGCGTTGCTGTATATAAATTGTCCATTCATAACTGTCGATTACTTACACACCCCTTAAACCAGTAAAAATTATGGACTTCTCCAACGGACCTGTATACATACTTTGACGATTTCGGCACAGCCTGATGTAATATTTCTGCGGAAAGCAGTCAAAATTGTTGGGACACCTTAACTGACAACCAGATGGAAATGAGCCAACTAATGTGTAGCCCTTTGGGTCTTCTCACAGGCAGTGGCTAACATGGATTTGCTAATGGAAAATTTGCCACGTTTCTCTGGTTGTCTGAAGTGTTCAACTTCCACATAGGTCTGACATAACTAAAAATAGCTGTTTCTGCCATGAAATGAACAGGTCAACTCCTGCCCACCCTGCACACCACGGTGATCACTGGATGGTGGTATGAATCCACTGTGACAGGATGGGCCTGATCTTAGAAAGGATTGTAGCTGCAATTCAACTCCACCTGTTGCTGAGTGACTGCCATGAGGCTGAGTATGGCAAAAAATGTGAGACAGTCTGATAGTTCTGCCATGAGCACCAAGACCTTGCTTCCATGGGTTTCCCATTCCTCTGTTGAAAGCTCCTTGAAGTCTCTCTTGCTCTACCACAACCACGCACATAAGTTTGATACCCGTTTTGGGACAAAGCGGGTGATGGAGGGCAGCTCCTCTCAAAGACTGGAAGAGAAATAGGCATGTGAATGTTCTAGATACTAGGATGAGGTGTTTTCCTTGAAGACGCTAAAATGGATATTTGTGACGGGCATCAGTACCCAAATGGTCTCTGTTGAGCATGCACCACGAATGACTTTGGGATACTTTGCAGATAAAGCAGCATAAATAAAACAGAGCTTTTCAGCCTTGGTGGCTTCCACTGAAGCATCCCTTGATCTTTCAGGAGCTGGATGTCTCATTTCTATTTTCCATGCTTCTACAGTGTCCTGTTATTTGTTCTTCAGTAGTTACCTCCATTTTTCCTCATATTTCCCTACCTTCTCTTACATCCTTCAAACCCTCCATTCCTAAAGTCTGGTTCCTCCTTCCCATATTCCTTTAGCTGAGACTTACAGTGACCTGAGGTATCCTTTCATCTTTGCTGTTCAGCTCGACCCATTTCACTGCAGTCTATCCCCTTCCTCTCCAACAGTGATTAAGAAATCATCACCATTCTTCCTGAAAACAGAAACTCAAAAATGTCTTTCCCAGCACTACGTTTATTTTCAGTTCAGCAGTTAGTGGAAGAGATGGTGAATGACTGGCTCAGAGAAGCCAGTGCTTTGAAATGGGCTACAAGAAGACTTCATGAGATCAAAGAAGTTGATCTGAAATTAGTAAGAACTCGCTAAATGGGCAGGAATCAGAAAGATTGAATAAACCTGGTTTGTAAAATCAAGATTTATATAAGCAGCTATTTCTATGTTTGTGAGTTTCTAAACCAGGCGTTGTATCTCCACTGTTTATCCCCTTGCACGCTCATTCACACCTGTAAATGGAGTAGGCAAAATAATATTGAACATTAAACCGCATTCATTTTGCAACCCTACGAATGGTTACACAGTGACATTAAAATGTTTGCATATGGACATTTGCATTTTGATAACCAATTGATAAAAAAACGCTAAAGGGAAAACATCAGCAGAAAGAAAGTGCTTTTTTACCATATAATACAGAGACAACAGAATGCAGCATTTTCACGACGTCTCAACAAAGCATGTTTTCAGGGTACCAACATGACCTATGAAATTAGCGGAATTTTTAGGCGCATCAAACTTATTCCGACATTGCCAGCAGGGTTAACAGGAACCTGGAAGACTCTATATTAATGAGTAAGGATCGATAGTTAAGAGGAAACCAGCACTTTATTGATCACAGGCCACTCTCTTCTATTAAACAATAAAACTAATTAATTTCCCAAGATTAGTAAGTGAGACAGTGCTGAAGACAAACCATTCTGTTGGAGATTTTGACTTTCTTACCACATCTGCTCAAAGGCCACGCCACTCTTGACCTGCATGCAGTCCGTGTGCAGCGCTGTGCACTATGAAAATATATTTCAAAATCTCTCTGATGATCAATATAAAAAATACCTCGCTCAATATTTCAAATCCAGTAATTAAAACATTTTTATACCCTTCTTTCAGCAAGGATATTACCTTCCTCTTAGGAAGGCACTTGGGTTCCTTAACAGTCTTTATCCGGTATATCTATCACTGAGAATTATCCTCATGATGATGTTCGTAACTACATGTATTCATTATTTAATAAAGTAGCTATTTTTATGATGGAAATGATCTGGACATGACAAATAAATTATTCAGAATGATAAGTATATTGTCATTGGCACCAGGTGTGAGTTAAAATTTTTAAATTAGTCTGCTAGCACTTTTGACACATCACGCATATGTTTTGTAAACTTTTTGCTTACTTTGCTATTTTTACTAATTCATTAGTTTCTGTTACTGGCTCATCGTAGATTTGAAGAAGCATTTAATAACATCTGTAATGTTTAGCTGATTCCTTAATTACGTTTAATTATTTTGAAAGAAAAAATATTAATTTTATAATTCAAAAATTGTGATCTTAAATTAGAAGCTAGGAAGTGTTCAAAAGGTAACAGCAGAAAAAGAAAAGATGTTTAATGGAAATTTTTCCCTAAATTTTGCACATAGAGGTTGTCCTTTATGTTACATTTTATGTATGTACTTACTTTTGCAACTGAAAAAAACCCCGCTTTCCTATTTACTTAGAGTAGAAAGATTAAGAGTACAACCTGTAAAGGACAAAGAGGAGACTTAGCCTTATTGACCTACTCCTACCCCAGTGGAACACAATCAAAGATGAGATTTACAGTAGAGCCCTGGATCTGTTGCACTAGACTTCCCATCGTTCTTGCTGGTCTCCTGCAATGTCAATATTGTCTTTGTACACTGCACTGAGAGAAAACTGGGGCAGGCTCTCTTACTTCCCAACACTCTCCAGCATAAACTGCCTGCTCGAAAACTTTATAAGAAGTGGACTTGAGACTGTTTTGTTTCCCAGGTGATTTGCCTTTGGCCCTGAGGCTTTTAGGGTGACGTCTTAGATATGTACAGAGAGGCATGGGGCACTCTACAAAGTATTATGAGGGTGTCGGAGAGGTGCAAGATTTTCTGGGATTTTGGAGGACTGTCCCTCTTGGAAGTAGGAAAAATTGATGTTAACAATTTGTAGTTGTCTCTCCTGTCCACTGTGCCATTTTCCTCTTGGAGGGAAGAGGTCCCAGTGGAGGTAGCAAGTGAACTTACATCCCTGCAGTGTGCATAAAGCAGCCTTGACCAAAACTGGGAATAAATCCCGTTGACAGCATTGACACCTGCACAGGTGGAACTGGGAATTTCTGTAAGAGGCAAAAAAAGGGGAGAGGAATCAGGAAGCAGTGGAAAAACACTCAGGGAGCCAATAAGTTCACTGAAGAAAAGGGAAGGAAACTCTTCCAACTGCTCGTGTCTTTCTGCTTGCCTAGTTCATTGCCTGTCTTCTGCCCATATTATTAAGAAACATGTGTCCATGGCTGTTGAATAATGGCCAGCCCTATGACATCGAGATTCCTGTGTAACGCATTTATCATTCTGCTACTGTGACAGCTGTAGGAGTGTCTGCTCATTAGTATTTAAATCAGTTCATAAATATTTCACTCCAAAATCCGGTTTAAATAAGCCTTACATCTGGTCACTGTAATGCTGAGGTTTAACGTCTGTTGTAAGCCTTAATTCCAGCCTGATATAATGCTATTGTATAGTCATACAATTTCATAAGGGCACTTATACAATAAAACAGGGATTTAATGGAGCACTTTATCTTTTTGCAATTTTTAGTTTCAGCTGACCATAGCAAGTGAAGCTAAAGGTTGTATAATATTGCACATCTCCCTCTGGCAGAATGACTCCATTGCGTAGAAAAGTTCTCCATTTTAAGAAGAGGATGTGATTTTTTGAAAAAGCTTAGCTAAGATTTTCCCGAAGAAATGGGAGTGTATACAATGCATTCCCCTCATTTTCTTCCAGTTTCCCTCTTCCATTTAATATTTAATGTTTTAAGTTATGACTGTGGAGATGTTGGAATGATATGAGAGTAATACCATTTTCAAAGCATGGTGGATCGTAAGGAGAAGGAAAAAAGAATATTTTCGGTCAGTACAGAAATTCAGTAATTGAATATAAAAGTAGAGACTTTCCCTTATATTTCCACATAATTCTGTATTAACCATCACTAGAACCTTTTCCACTCAAATACCCCAATCTCCATAATTTTGTCATTGGGAAAAAAAATTAATGGGAGGACTCTGAATTTGTCCAATGAGGATTAGGACAAGAGAACAGCAGAAATGGCACTCATATATATGCAACTCATTACTAGCACTCATATATATGCAACAAGTTCCTAGAAAAGAGCATAGTAGGAAAAAAACAGTCGTAGAGAAAGGTCAGAAGCCGGCTCACTTTATGGAGGACAAACTCATCTGCAGAACACTGTCAGGGGGTTGTCTTTTAGCCCTGTCCTTATCACACATTAAAGTATCCCCAACCCAGTGATTCTCTCTAGGCAATTCAGACCTGTTTGTCCTTGGGTAACGTGGGTATAAAGCGTTATAATCATGGAAATTTAGTGTAATAATACTAATACTGTGTGATATTTGTATAATAATAATAATAATACTCCGCGTTTAGTTAACAACTTGTATGTAAGAATCTTAGGTAATTTAAAAACATTAATTCAGTAGACTCCATGAATCTTTTGTGAACAAACAAGGAAAACAAAGCACAGAAAGGGGCAACCTGCCCACCAGCGTATACAGTTTATTTATACTGACATCATCCATCCAAAAATTAAATATGTGATGTAAGCTCAGAGCCTAGGATCCTTCTATAATCAAAACAGGGAAAGAAATATTTTCAGGAGTGGGTTATGCTATATATCTATCTATGTTAGGCACTTGTTCTCTGGCAGGTCTTCCTTCACCACCTACAGCTGCAGTGGATAAGGATCTTTAAGGTGGAAAAGTGATATGAATCTCATCTTCAGTAGCTATATGACAAACGTAGAAGATCTTTATTTGCAATCTTCTTTTCTCCAACTACTAAAGAAAATAGTTAGCTAACCATGTCGCTCGCCCACGCTTTTCACTATCAGCCTCTACTGTACTATTACCCTAATTAGAGAAATGAAATACTATAAGTCAGCACCAGGTATTTAAAAGTGGCTTCTGAAACGGTTGGGACAGATTTCCAATTGCTCGGAGTCATCCTCTGGGAAAATATTTTGAAATTATTCAATGTTATTATAGGCTAGATTTTTGTGGTCTAATTTTTGAAAATTGCTAGATATCCAATCTGCTGAAGTCTTCTGAAAAAAGACTGCTTATTCTGATGCTAAAAATGGGAGATGAATTCCAGGGAAATTCTGGCTGAGAATATTAATGCTGAGTGCTTTTTAAAATACTAGAGATTGAGAACAATAAAAGGGATAATGTAGCTGAAAATACTCTGAGCCACGAACAACCAGTGTTTCCTATTTGTAAAATCTCTTGTGATTTTTCTTACTTTCAAATAAACTCAACATGCCAAAGTTATCAAGGCCCTTTCCAGTACAATTCTCTTTTCCTTGGATACTAAGCAGTTTTGGTGCATTAACTTTCCAGCAGAATGGCTGGAATTTGGTGGTTTAATTGCCACTTGCTCCATGGTTTAGTGGATAAGCTCAGCAGCTGTTGCTCTGTATTGGACGTGGTTTGGAGAATCTGTGGATACTTCAGCCCTTATCTGAAAGCCAAAACATTTTGACCCAGCTGCAGAATGAAAACAAGCTGGCAAAACTTCTCTTCAAGCAAATATATCCAATTCATTCAAACTCTGCTTACAATATGTTTGAGACTAAATGCTGAGACACCAGAAACACATGATGAATAACAGGCAAAGACCAAATAAACTATGAGTAGTAGCGGTTGTCTTAATATTGCTCAAGAAGCTACACTTTCTACCAAGACGTTGGCTATTATGATCTCTCTAGTGGAGCTACCCTTGAGATTGAATTGCGATATTAAGCCTGTCTTGATAGACATCAGGTAAACACTTTTCATTTAAAGGAATTTTTTAAAAGTGAAAATAGAAGCACTGTGGTCACACAGTAGCTCCAGAAACCATGATAGAAAGCATGTCATTTGTCTGTTTAGAGAAATATACCTGTACTTCAGTTGGTCGCAGACTTAGAAGTGTTTTAGAATGACCTAGTTCACAGAGCGATAAACTTTATGTAAGTATTCTGCACAGCCACCTCTTCTGAAAATTATGGCTATAGACAATTTTCATGTTCTGTGTGGTGCTTCTAGATGGATCCTATGGCAACCTCTTGGCAATCAGAACACGCTTCACTTCTACAGTCGGTGTTGAACATCTGTGGGTCCTAAACTGCACTACTAAATGGAAGGCAATTTTTTTGCATAAGATGCAGACTCTTACAAGGGGTGTATAGATTTAAAAAGTTAATTTAGTTCGTTACTTGCACCACTGAGGTCAATGAGGGTTTCATTACTGACTCAGTAAGGATCCACCATCTGCTTGCTGAGCTGTTTCAGTGAAACATAATTAGAAGAATCTTGCCATTGCTTGGGACTCATGACAGATTACCTTGTGCCCTGAAGTATGGCTTTTGCAGGATAAAAACTGAACTCCAGATTTACAGATTTCTAACAGAGTTGCTGCTGAGTTATGGAACCATAAGCCAAGATGCACGCAGGTACCTTAAGAAGAGTTGGGTAATAAGCAGTTTGAGCTCCTATATAATTTAGTAGCGTAGAGGACTTCAGAATAAGAGCTGAGCACATACTTGGTACCTCTTTTGAACACAACTAACTGGAGACGAGGGGAAGGAGTCATGAGAGGAGCATTTTAGCCTTGTGGAAATTCCTACCTCTCTGAATGAATCTAAGACTTGGTCTTAGAGGTGCAGAGTGATGAAACAGGTAGGGAAGTGGCAGCCCCAGCTGGTGAGCTCTTTGACCAACCTCTACTGCTTGGCGCAGATTAACCTTTGAGCTTGTCTCTCATACTCTTAACAGTTTAATTTTGCCTATACTTCTGAACAAATCAGGCCCAGATGGTAAAACCACAGTTTCAATTAGCACTGTGGCCTATCTCCAAAGTTCACATAAAGCAGGAAACACACTAGAATGCAGGTTTGTAAAATATATGCTTAAAACCAAAGAGCTGATATGAGACCTGAGGCCTCTCAAAGCTTTATTATATGAAGCAACATGAAGTTCCAGCATCAGTTTCAATATTGTTCCTGGGAATAAATGTACAAAAAGATCAATACAAACTTGAAGTGGATTCAAATTTACAGCACAGAACTATTTAAGAACAGACTGCAGAGGATTTACATGAAGATGATGGCTGTCAGAATAAAAAAGAATATCTAGTTTATTGCTTGAAAAACTGGCTGAAAAGAGCCTCTGTATGAAACTGTAGTGACAAACCAAATGTTTTATTGTTTTGGAAAGGTATAAGTTCCAAAATTTGAGGTTCAAGACCTTACAGATGGCATCTGCTACAGCTCTGCTGCCAAATGTGTAATACAAGTCCCCAAGTTCAAGTGAGAGTTGTACAGAAATAATGTAGATTTTTTTTTCCGAGGGACAGATTACATTAGCAATATTTCTTTTCATAAAAATTGAGTGACAGTATGTCCCAACAACACAATTCTGAATAGAGTGAATGAACCAAGAGAGAAAAATAGAAAATAGTAAAAGAAAAAAATAAAGCATCCTAATAAAAAGGTTTTTCTATGACCAGTTGCATGACTTAATTTCATTCAGACTGAATGATTTATGCCAATACTCTTAAAAAATAGAGTGAAATATTATTTTCTCTACAGAACAAGAGCAGAGAAAGAAGTAGCATTTTGATCAAGATACACAAAATAATGCCTCTACTTTTCCTTTAAAGATTCCCAAGTATGTGACTGTAGTAAGATTTCTTTTGTTTACAGAATCATCAAATGAGTTTCTGCCTTCTTATTTGCCAGGATGTTGCTTAATGGTGAATTCTCACTCCCCACAGTTCCTAATCTTCCCTTGAAGTTGTACTACATGAAAACTGGTGATTTTTTAAAGTCAACATTTTTCTATTTCTTCTCTTATATCTTTCATTCATCACACTAAAAATATTATTCAGGTTTTGGACTTTATACTCTGAAGTAATTTATTTTGTCTGTTATGTGAAATGTCAGATACATGGAGTGAAAATCTGGGCTCACTGAACTTAACAGAAGTAATTTCTATTGACCTTCAGAGGGGCAAGATTTTGTCCATAGTCATCAATAAAGATGTCAATATTTACTAACAGTTATAAAACATCTTATTTATTTTTTTTTAATTTAAAATGACAAATAACTGAAGTATCTTTGGTAACTGGGAAAACTGTTGGCAAATGCTGACATTTTATTAGTGACTCCTACATTGATCATGTTAAAATACTACACCCATTGATTCTTTATTTAGCTGTTTTATCCTTCTCAGCAATGACTAGGACAAACTTCTGGTTATGTTTTTCTTTGGAACTTCAATTAAATTAGCAACAATGAATACTTATACTGAATAGTTTTGAAGCCTGAAAAATCACATTATATTATACATTTCATTTTTGATCTTACCAAAGTTTTTCTTGATTATCATGATTTTTCTGCAATGTGGTAACACTTTACTACAGTCATTTTTGAGACTTGTGAATGGTTTTAAAAATAGTAGATGACATGCATTGACCTGACAGTAGTTCAAGTACTTCAATTATAAATATACATTAATATGTCATATTGCAATGACTAATTACATTGAAATGTGTTGATTAATTATCCCACAAGAATTCTACACTGTGGTATTCTCACAAGGTGACATCTGCAAATGCAGGCCTGACAATTAGATGAGGAAAGTGGCTTGTAAGCAGGACCTTTAGCACCAAAATACTGCCCTGAACAAATCTGTGTGAACATGTTTTGAGTCTTCTGGATCCCCAGGACACTGAGACCCTCCCATTTTGTCTTCTCACAACTTGTTTTCCCATTCTTTTCAGTGGAACACATTGTGAATCCTTACAAACTTAGGAAATGTAGTATTTATCCCTCTAAGCACCCCCAGAGAGGCCCCATTCCATAACAAAGAAAGAACTACCAAACATTTCTGTTTCAGGAAGGAGAATAAGCATACAATTAACCCTTGACACTGTTATGGTATTATAATTGATGTGTTTACATCATTAAACTCAAGAACCTGACAAAGAATCTTCCTGTGCTAGTGATTTAGAATGTAAAAGAGAATTTGTTGAGCTAATCCTTTCTGCTGTGTTCACTGTGTCACAGGGTATGTTCACAGTAATTGTACTTTCTCTTTTAGATATTAATATTCAGAGGATCACCTTTAAAAAATCTCAAGTGTTATATCACTTTTGCAAAGATAGAACCAGTGAATCACTTTTTTACCCCTAACTAAGTAAAAATTAATGGCAATGATAGCATTTACAATAATATTCTAGTGTATGTGTGTATTATGCAAAACCTCTATTGATTTAATTAGAAATGTTATGTGTAAACACATATAAATAAAACCTCTAATGATTAATGTGTGCAATCACAACATATTATCAACACAACTTCACATCAACACAATATGATAATATTTTAATAAGGTGTATTATAAGTAAAGTGTTCCAGCTACCAAAAGCAAATATATTATATAATATATTTAGTGAACCTGAAATTTTTGCTTGTACCTTGTTAGGGGTATTATCAGCTTGAGGTGTCAGTGTTTGTACCTTTTACAGGGTAAAATTATTCTAGTGCCGGTAACATTTGTTTGGTTGTTTAACAGATAAAAAGAATCACACAGGTACCAAACATCAAAATATATAACATCCCTCTATGATTGAAAGATGAATTAAAACAAGTTTCTGTAATTTACCAAAGATATTTAGAATAAACTCATATCCTTAATATGAATTCAGGTGGGAAGTAAAAATCCAAGATTAGGAGAAAACGAAGGAAGAAGGAAAGAAAAACACTGATCAGGGTTATAGATGTTCTGTCCTGGACATTGATGAAACAGTCATTAGAGACAGAGGTGGCATCCTGTGAAGAGATGGATTGCTACTGCTGCTGCTACTTTGCTGAAGGTGCTTTGAAATGGAAATAATAACAGGCTTGAATGTCCTGACCAAGCAAGGTTGTGTGTGGAAATCAGAGCTGTACTTGGCAAATGATAAGAAAAATTGCAATCAAAGCTGGGTGGCAGAAGTGCAACATGCCTGTCCACAGAAGAATTAGAATTAGGCAATATGGCAAGGATTTAGACATGAAAATGTTCAAAGGCACAAATGAATTGTCTTTGTTAGAGAGAGTTCAAACCTAATCTTCACTAGCACAGGGGTGCACACAAAAGCTATCTACTGAGAATAAATTTGGATTTACACCAGCATCTGTGGTGGCAATGTTTGGGCCAATCTCTCTTTATTTGCAGATATGTTGTTAGACTGGATGACACCCTTCTGGTAGTCATAGAGAAGTGAAGAGGGCAGTAGGAAGGGGAGCCGATGGCAGAAGCTTGCTCTATGAAGCAATGGTGGCATCTCTGGGGCTTCCAGTTCTTGAGAAGTTCTGCTGAGGGTGCAGTATCAGGGGTCTGAATCAGATGAGCCACCAATTATACTAAGGTTCTGGAAATGGAAGAACCTCTGGTGGACTATGGGGCTTGCTTTGGAACTGTGACATCCCAGAAACCCCATCCTCAAGCTGCAGAGGAAGAACTCTGGTTACCATGTTAAAATTCTGGCCAGCCCAGAAGAAGGCTGTTCAAACCAAGAAAACTGGGGTTCAACAAAGTGGTGCTGCCTACAGTCCTAAGGCTCTTTTAAAATCTAATAAATATTTATTAACTTCTTCAAGCACCAAGTAGCTGAAACGACCAAAGGCTCTGGTTTGAAAAAAAGCAGGCCAAGTACAGGCAAGGCATGTGGGGGGAAAATGATGTCACCAGTTCTTGTGGGGAAATCCTGTGGAACAGCAAACTGTGCGGTAGATCAAAACTGAAGAGAAGAGAGGACACAGTAGGTATAACATGAGCAACCACTGGGAACAACATAGAGAAAAGGCAAAGAAGAGATTTGGACCAGATGGAGGTTGATTTTTTTTTCGTAATAGGAAATGGAGCTCTTAGCAGGAGTAAATGTTTGGGGTTTTTTTCTGCTTTTTGATTCCTCCTTTGAGGAAAGTGCCATTTTTTTGAATGTTTCCGTCTACATGGTCGCAAACTTTGGCTAACAATTTTGGTGAGAATACAGAATGGTACCATATGTTCATTCTGTGGCAATTTTTTAAAAATAGCTATCTTTTAACAGAAACATTAAAAAGAGTATTAACTGTAAATACTGAAAAAACAGCTGTCGCTTTCCTGTTATAATATGTTTATAGTAAGGTTATGACATGAGCAGGTTTGGAATGTTTCCTGTTTCAATTAAAATCCTTTTTGTTTAAGAACTAGAAGTCTACCAGATCTGACTAGTTTCCTTCAACCCTTGTTTGCAATTCATTTGGAAAAGCTATTGGTTTGGAAATTTTGTTGTCCAAGTGTCTAATATTGTGTCACTGACCTGCAGAAAGCAGCAGACATCCTATTGCACAGCAGTTTTCAGAGTAAATTTGAGCCTTCTGGGAAACGCAGAGTGAGTCTTAAGTAAGTGAAAGAAAATCAGGCAAAGCCTTCCCCTTCTCCCTCCCTACTTTTCCTCTCTCTTCCCCCCATTTAGAGTCTCTCTGAAAGTTTCAGTGTCTTTGACAGTCTGGAAGATATCTTCTTGAAGCCCATGGGGGACAGAGGCAAAGGGACCAAAGGCACAGGCTGTTGAGGGTGACATGCACACAGAATGTTGGGAGGAGGTCTACCACCTCCTCCCACCATCCCTTACCCCTGTGGAGAGAGGGTGGAACATCAGGGTGGCTGGCAAAGCCATGTTTTTGAGATGGTGTGAAGAACCCACCTGGGACAGGGCCTGGGACAGGGCAGATACCCAGGACTGGGGCAGACAGGGGATGGATGGGGACATTTCAAGGCCATCTAGTCCAACCCCCCTGCTCTGAGCAGGGACATCTTCAACCAGACCAGGTTGCTCAGAGCCACAGCCAACCTCACCTTGAATGTTTCCAGGGATGGAACATCCACCACCTCTCTGGACAACCTGGGCCACTGTCTCACCATTCTCATCCTAAAAAATTTCTTCCTTAAATCTAGTCTAAATCTACCCTCTTTTAGTTTAAATTCCTTACCCTTTGTGTGGAGAGGTCCCTTCTCTCTTTTTTTTCTTAGGCAGGTGAGAAGGTGAGTTCAATACATTCTTATCTTCAAGGTTATAAGTTAGGGATGTAGAGATTTAAGGTACCCAGGGATTTCAGGGAGGCCAGAGAAAGGAAGGAGTGAGGGAGAGAGCAAAATACCGCTAAAAAAGGAGTTGTCAAAAAAGGCTGAGTCCTGGTATTAAAGTGCATTAACAGAAATAAAATGTATTTCTTTCTTACCAAAAGCAAACACAGATGATGTTTCTGATAAGTCAGTGAAGAAATAACTGTTTGGAAAAGAAAAATGTCAACATACATAATGCGTCATAGACTTGTCTGAAGTTTATCTATGCAAAGTAGAGATAAATGCTAACATTTGAATGGGTTGTGACAGGTTTTAATATAAAGAGTTAATTTGCCATTTTTTAATAGTTTAAATGTTGGCTTTTTTTAATGTTTCGGCTTAAAGATAAGTCTCTTTCAAGTATCAAGAAGCAGGTACCGAAAACTGAAGAAATGAGAGTGTGGAGTAAAGCAGGAATAGATAACAGACCTCAGGTATTTGCAGGGGTCTTGGCTCTCATTCTTTCATCTTAGAGCCACTTCCATGGCTTCCCCAAATTTCTGTCTAGTGTTTTTACTTTCAAACTACAAAATCTTTGTAACCAGTCCAAAAATATGACCAAGTGCCAGATATAAATTCCCTTCATTGCAGGTTTTTGAGGTATACCACCAGTCCTCACAATTTATGATAAGCTGCTAATTTTGTGACATGCTTCTTAAAAAAATGCAACCTAACAATGCTTTTGACTAGATCAATGGAATCTGAATTACTGTTTATTTTACACTGTAATATCTGAAAATACTGGTTAAAATTTTGCTTTGATAACAAGAGCAGTTTGATAGCATTATCAAAGTTTGATAACTTTGATAACATTAACTTCTTTGACACCTCGATCACAAAAGAAAGAAGGAATACTGTTCTGGTTGCCCTGGTTTGCTCGGGATTTCTTTAGCACATATCAAGCTGTTTTCTGTATCTTTTTTTCCTCATTTGTAGAGCTTTTCGTTCTTTTTCTCCAACACACTCAACAGAAGTAACAAGTCTACCATAACAGTAAATAAATCTCTTTCATTTTAATTTTTGAAGCATGGAACACCGTGGAATTTGACATGCTAAGTAACATTTTCAGTTATCATTATCACTAAAAAACATAAAACTTCAGAAAGTGAAAAAAAAAATCTCCTGTCTGTCACTGAACTACTTTCCATTCAGTCTTTGAACTCAGCCAAAATGTCTAAGTGTGGCTCAGAAAGAAAGACAATAGGGTGTCGTGCTGCATTCATATGGCGGTATTTTAATATTTTAAGTTCCTGTGTGTGTATAAGCATGTGTGTCTGTGTGCAGTCAGCACCAAGCAAACCCCAAAAATGGTACCATCAGATTCTTTGAACATTCACGATTTATTTTTCCCTAGTTTTGTTCAATGTGAGAAATTCTCTACTTTTCTGTAGACAGGAAGACAAAAATAATTCTGATTCAATGCAGTTTCAGTTGATGTCACACAAGACTATTTGAATGTGCATCTATCCCATTTCAGGGCAGAATGTGAACTACCCATTTTTCTATATGAGAAACCTGGAGAAAACCCGAACAATTGGATCATTTTTATTCCATGATATCAAAGTGGAGACATCAAAAATTGCAAAGAAACTATAACGAAGATCTAAGATTTTTCCCATTGCTCCTATCCAATCAGGAAAGAGTGAGGTGTTTCATCTAAGATTTCCATTTCTTTTTAGGGGCTTTTTCTTCCTAATTGCAAAGATGAAAAGTTGTCTCTTTGGTGTACTAATTTGTTGTGTAGAAGACATAAGGAAAAAAAAAAAGTGCTCTTTGTGTACCTTGTGTACCTTTTCATGTTTTGCACGTAGATCATACTCTATGTGGTGGTTTCTTCTCTTTTTTATATACATAGATATATCTATTTATGGTCATGAAAGAAGAAAAGGGGCAAACTATAGTAAAATGAATTAATCCTGAATGATTTAATTTATTCAGTAGAGCACTCATTCTAGCTGAAAGCTCTCAACTGTAGTAAAATCTGGTATTTTATTTCTATATAAGAATTATCCCACCACACTCTTCAATTCAGTACATGAATAAGGCAACCTATTGTGAATGAATGGGTAATACAATAATGAGAAAAAGTACAAAAAAAAAAAAAAGCCTTTAGAAAGATCAACATATCTTTTGTATCGTATATGTATAAAAAGGAGAGATTAGAGCAATTCCTGAAATGAATCCGCTCTGGCATTACAGGAACAGTGGTAGCACCAAAGCTCTCCTGTGTGGAACTTCACTTTGTAATCTCATCATTTTTTTCTACATCAAGAAGATTTGAAAGAAACTTTAAAACCTATTGGGTCTTTCTAGAGGGACAAGATTATTTCTATAGATGGTTAAATCAGAAGGAGACATTTAGGATTCAGTGAAACTAGTGTGAATTTCCCATTGATTCCTATTTCTTTTTTCCACTGAGAAGTAAAAGAAGAAAGTTAATGTGCAAATTTCAGCTGTACTGGAACCACTGCCTTTTGTAGTGGGCACTTCCAAATTATGCACATATGAAAATTTTATTCTCGATGTGCTGTAGGTAAGGATAAAAAGGAAGTAGAGAGGAAAAAGAGGAACACAAGGTTTGAAAAAATCATGCAACATAATGGTAAAATTCAAACAAACATAACGTGTTATGATGGGAGATATGATTAAGGAAAAACTGAACAGAGGGAACATCAAATGGGACACGATTCGATCCCAGCACAGACATTCGTGATGCGCGTGAGTTTTCTCTGGGGGAATTCAAACAGCCTTCCTGAAGTGACTGTTGTTGCCCCTGTTTGACACACGGAGAAGCGGAGGAACACGAGGACAGAGTTCACAGAGGGTGCATTTAAAGTGATTGTTATGTCTAAGATGACTTAAAGAGAGGGCAGCTCAGACTTGCTCCTCTGGGACAGGTACAGAGAATGATTTTAGGTTTTTGCCTCTCTCTCAGTATTATTTCAGCTTAAGATGCTCACACTGACCTGTTCCTTACTCCCATACTGTGACACATTCCTGAGTAATAGTCACCAACTAAAACATATTTTGAAAATATTTTTTGCATCTCAAGTTCAGTAACAAACATTGTGCAATATCGTCTTTGCAATCCTGGTTCACATCAGGTAATCATACCACTCCCTCATTAACACAAAACTGAAATATTTGTTCCTTACGCATTTTTACGATCCATATAATCACTGTGAATTAGAAGAGTAAATAAAGTATTTCAATAAAATGAGATTATTAATTGACCTACAATTCATTTGGGCTGTTCTCCTCTCTGACATCTGCTAATATGGGAAGAGACTGAAAGTCTAAATTGCCCGTACTTATTCATACCTGCAAAAACTCCTCAGTTAAACAAATCTCATTGGCCAATATCAGTTTGTGAACAGATTGATCAGTCTGTCCCTCAGGAGCTTTCCAGACACACCTTCTACCACTTTCTTATCATTTACATTTTTTCATACTTGCACAATAGACAGGTCTGTGCTTACATATAGCCAGACCAGTTGCAATACCCCATCTTACACCTGAAGACAGATTAGAGTATAACTGGGAGAGCCTTTTATGGTGTGCAAAGAAGAACATCACCACAGACAAAATTCCCCCTAAGCCTCCCACTTATGCCCCAAATCAGTGGAAAAGCACAAAAATAACATTTACAGCACCCAAATATATTGTACTCAATTCTTTTAGCATAGGTCATGTAACTGGAAGGATCAAGATCTCAGAATATTTTGAGTTCATGCAGACAGCGATGCGAGTGCAAGCACTCATAGAAAGAACAGGTTTGATGTCCTGGTTTCCACTTGGAAATTGTTAATTTTCTTTCCAGTGATTGCTGTGAAAGGAATGTCAATAATACCTATTGGTTTTAGTTGTTGCTAAGTGATGTGTACGCTATTCAAGGACCTTTTTCAGCTTTCCATAGAAGGGTAGATAGAAGGTCAGAATGGCCAATGGAATATTCCGTACCATAGACGTCATGCTCCATATGTCAATGGGGGTTGGCTGGGTGGTGGGAATCTGCAGTCACTGCTCAGGATGGTGCTGATTCACCAAGCGATCAGATTATTCTTATTATCGTTATTTTTCCTCCCTTTCACGTTTTTTTTTTTTTTTTTTTTTTGCCTCTTCCCCCATCCTTTTGGGAGGGAAAGTGGGGGTGTGAGCAAGCAGCTGCATGGTTCCAGTTGCTGGCTGGGGTTGAACCACAACAGGAGATGTATGGCCTTGGTGGAGTCCAAAAAAATTTATAATACCTATGCAAGCACTATGAAGCAGTATATTGCCGAGGTCCAGCACATGTGAAACCTCCTTTGGTGAGGGAGTAGCTTCAGTAAGGACTTCTCAGTTCCTCCAACTTCTCCCAAACTGCAGTGAGCCTCAAAGCAGGCAGCAGAAAGTGGAAACCACAGTTGTCGTTTTAGAGAAAGACATTTAGAGAAGTTTAGAGAACAGAAGGTGCCAGCCAGGTATATCTCTCAAGACTACTGTTGTGCAACACCGTGCATGATAGTTTTGGAAAAAGAACACTACTGAGCTAAGCAGCAGGTGTTGCTGTCTCTGGTCTCATTGTGTTCTACCTCTGCATGTTTGGATTTTTTTTTAAACCTTGTTCTAATTTTAGTGTGATGAAGAGCTTTGGCTTGGTTTGGCTTCCACATTGTTCTGCTGTTTACATTTTTTTAAAATTTATTGTTTGCAGCCTGCCCATCTGACCACATTCTTGTTAATCATTGTTCATGTTTGCAAGTTTGATCAAGTTCTCCAACGGTTGAAACTGGTTTTGAAGGTTGTGCAGCCACAACAAAAGAGGAACAACCCATATTCAGAAGGATTGTTCTGTAAAAATGATGAAAACTTTCTATGACTATGTCTAACCTGTGGGACACAGGCAAGCTTCCCACTCCTGGGTCTCTGAGTTGTTTCCTTATATATATATCAGATTCACCTTCTGCCCTGCATCTTTTTTCCACTTCTCTCACTAAGGAAAAATCATTGTGCTCCTGGTGGAAAGGAGGAAAAAATATGTTCCAGTCTTGTGCCTGATCTGAATGATCAAAAGACCAGCATTATAGAGTGTCCTGCAGAACTTCTTGTGCAAAACTTGTGGGATCTAGTAATGCTGCTGCATTTTATCCTTAAATGATTGGTATAGATGATCACAATGGAATTGACTCTTGATTGATCACTGGACATCTCTCTACATCCATGTACATCACCATGTACATCAGCGCTGATTGATAATCACGTGATTCACATCATTGTCCTAGCAACCTTATATGAAAGAAAAGCTTTTTACCTTAGTTATCTCACACACTGGTCGGAAAAAGACAGCTTTTATATCACTTGCCTTTTTGTACGTGTTATTTTTCTGTAAGCTTTTCAGCAACAGACCAAGGGCTGGAGGTGAGTGTGTAGAGTGAGTGTGTAGACATCAATGTTCTTAACACAATTTGGAAACTCAAATCAATGAAAATCAGCTATAAGTTCAGATGCATTTGAGATATTGAGGTAAATAGCATCACAAGAATATCACCAGTTGTCTCTGAGAGTTAATCTGGAACATCAAACTGTAAAAGCCTGGGACAGTCAGTTCCCAAAGTGATAGCAACCACTGTAGCACTAGAGAAAACCCTTCAATTTTCTCACCACTTGGTTTTCAATTACAGAACTTCTGCTGCCATTCTGCTTCAATACAGAGCACCAAATTGCAGCATGCATCATGTCATCCGAATCAATTATATCTGCTTCCACACTGATTGTTTTCTTTTTTTTTCTCGGAGCAGTGAACTTTGTTCTTTAACCTTCCAGGTCTCTCTAAGTGGCACGTGGGCTGTCAGAGCTGTCCCACAACAGTAACTCTTGAGTCTCTGTGATGATGAACTCCTCTGGCACTTGTGTGGCCGTTCTGCATTGCTGTGAACTGAGCTAGGTACTGCTCCCAACAGCCATACAAAACAATAAAATCACTATAATTTATTCTCTGATTTGAAGAACAAGTTTTCAAGTAGGGCAGGCTGAAATCTGAAGTAGGCATCAGAGATCATGGAGTGACAGCTCAGTCCCAAGAAACACTATGATCCGCCAGGGACAAGCTCTAACAATTTTTATCCAAACTGTGTAGAGGAAGGAAAGTAGATACACAACCTGTTCTTGGGCATGGCATGAAGGTGTTGGTGTGAACACGGAGATATAATGATCAGAAATAATTTGATAGACTACAAGAGCTTCTCCATTGCGTGGGAATGGGTCAGTAAATAAAACTTGCCAAAGAAGTCATAGTTTTACTTCCCTTAAGAAGCTGATGATTTAACGTCCATGTTTTCCTCACATTGGTTAGTCAATAACAATTCCTGAAGGGTCCGAACACTGTATTGGCATTTATTTACTGGTATCAGCCATGTGCTTCATCTATCAAGTGATTTGGTATTCCTGTGGGATAAAAGATTGAAACTATATTAGAAACTGTTTGGAAAATTTATTTCCTGCAGTACGCTGGCAATTTTATTTGCCAGATTATGCCAGATTTGCTTGGATTATGAAAGTAAAAGCAAGTTTATATGAAAATTAAAAACAACAGGGGAAAAAAAAATATTTTTTTTTTTAATTAAAGGCCATTAATTCCTATTTTATTACAAAGATGTAGTCTATCACAGAGAAAAACGTAGACCAGTTATGAGCATTTTTCTACCTATAGGTAAATATGTATTCTTTTATGCACACACATATATATTTATATTGGCATTGAGTGAAATACTAGGTTGTGAGAATGAATAACCATTAGGTGTATTGACATGTGTGTCACTGTGGCTCTTCTCAGACAAAAAACTCTGCCCTAATTGGAATAAAAGTCCAAATATTACTCTCTACAAATGCTGTGCTTTACGTCTTATAAAAGAAGGCTGGCTGTTAAAAATACCTTTGATTGTGCAGCTGCTGTAAATGCATATTCACATGGATTTTAGGAGTCTCTTTTATTTTGAATACTCATGCTGTGCGAGACTGAATATTATATGTGGACATATAAAGATGAAATGGGCTTTGAAAATGCAGCATTTGTTTATTTTAGTTACATATAAAATTGGGAATGCAATGTGCATCTAAATGCATAGTCTGGAAAGGTGATTACATCCTAGAGCAGATAAAGTTGCTGTTTAAGTTAGTGAAAAGTTTCTCGGTGTGATTAACTAGAGAATTGCTATTGTCATATCCTGATGGGTGCATTATGCCTGTACAGTGCCAAACTGTCCAAATCTTGGAACTTGTGTTTTACAGCAACCCCAGATGACACTGATGGATGTAAATGCTTTTATAAATGATGTTATACAGCAGCACTACAATGTGCTCTTGAAGTTCCTTTAATAAACATAGTCCCTTACAGCACTGATATAACATCTCTGCTGAGTCTTAACCATAATGGAAGTGAAAATGACAATGTGCCAAAATAATATGTCACTGCCAACTTAAACCTTGCAGTAACAATGGGAAACACTAGAATTTTTAAAACATAGCTCTGCAGTTTCTTTTGTTTTCATTCTGCAGTGCCCTCATCATTTCTGTCTGGCAGGTAGGATTGTTTCTTTCTTAGCCCAAGCATCATTTTCTGTTTCACACCTTGTGTATGAAATAACTCCTTCTATACAACATTAAATCCCTTCCCTCCTTCCTTCCTTCCTTCCTTCCTTTCTTCCTTCCTTCCTTTTCTTCCTTCCTTCCTTCCTTTTCTTCCTTCTTTCCTTTGACCTGTCCTTCCTTCCCTCCTCCCTCTCTTAGGTCTTTTGGTTTTCACAAGCAAACTAATGATCTGTGTCCTTACAGCTATTTTACTTAATGTTCCATATGGGCTCTTTTCAAAGATTTTCAGTACTGCTGGAGCACTCTGCAATAGCAGTTCAGAAGACAACTCCTATTTTGTAGAATGCTTATCCTTAAATCACATAAACCTTAGGCTTTTTCAGGTCAGTCTGCAAAGGTGCAAGTATGTCTCATCTTATGAAAAGCTGTCAGAAAACACAGAGAAATAGAAAAGGCTATTGATATGAGCTGGTAGTAAACTTAAAGTTTCTCGTAATTAATCTGTAATGCGTTAGTTTTTCATTTCAAGTCCAGTTAGTTTATTAGAACTTGGTTTTGTTTTTTTGTTTTGTTTTGTTTTTTCTTTTCTTTTACATCAGTTGTGGCACTGGGCTTAGTCCCCCATGGAATTCCAACATGGTCCACCAACAGGAGCAGGATTGGGTGGGAGTAGCACCTCATTTGAGAAATCAAAGGTTTTCTTTCCATTATGAAAGCTGAGAAATTCAGGATAGCAGACATTAAAAAATCAAATTAGAATAACACAATAAAGCTTGGAAACTCTGGGTTGGTGCTGGAATTTGTCATCAACTCATGGCAACATATTAAAATGAAATATTGTGGACATATCAGTTTAAGATTCGACACATACAGTCTAGAAAAGGAGACAAGTGAGAATACCAAATTATTCAGGATAACTAAACTAAAATTAATTACAAAGAGTTGCAGAAAAAAATCATAACATTAAACAGTAAATGGCAGATATAAACTAATACACTGGGATCAAGACAAGGTATTGTCACTCAGAGCTCTGATGGCTTGAGTCCTTTTGGATGTTTGAAGATGGGCATCCAAATATGAAACTGTGAAATCAACTATTTTGTTGTTGGGGAGCTTTTTGTTTTGTTTTGATTTTTTTTTCTTTTCATTTGGTCTACAAATCTTCTGAGGTCTTCTTTAAAGAAAAAGAAAGAAAATCTTTTATTTAAGATTTTTCTTTCAGGCAAAACCAGGAAAATGTGGAAAAAAAACCTCTGGAGTATGCTACATAACAATATATTTTAAAACAAAGTTACATTGCTCATAATAATGTTTTATGATAATACTAAGGATTTTTAGATATACCTCTCTAGTTTTAAAACACCAATTACATAAAATTCACTGGATCTATTAATTGCACCATACAATTGCGTACAAGTCCAAAAGACCTACAGTTTAAGATAATGCAGAAAAAGATCTGCAGACCCACAAACCATGTTCATAATTAATTTTGCTGCCCTCAATATTTTGCTGCTCTAGTTGGCAACCTATTCTGCTTTTATGGCAGAGTCAGCCCTGTTTGCATACTTATGACCTGTCTATTATTAGTCCATTTCCTTAAGGAAAAAAAAAGTTACTTGTTGGAAATTAATCTTGAAGCCAGCTGACCAAAAGCTGCAATATTTGCATTCTTGCAAATCTGATACACAAAGGCACATTAATTCTGCTTTTTTACCAGCTGGCCAGATTTTGTTTGCACTTCTTTTCTTTTTTATAAGTGCACATACTAATGTTATTCTTTGCTTAGCTTTCCTATTTATTGTACAGGTTTATAAATATGTTCTTAGGGTGGCTGGGGAAAAGGCATTTCAAAAGAATGGGCATTTTTTTCCTTTTGTTCTTCAGCATTTCTTTTTAATAAATCACTTTCTCTATACATAAACAATGAAAAGCTTTAATCCCTCAGAAATCTGCTCCTCTGACTTCTCTGCTTCTGACACTCATTACTGTATGCTGCAACTCTTCTATTTCATTAGTTATAACCCAAAAGACAATAAATCTTTTTCCATTCTTATCCATGAGCATGAAACTCTCTGATAAGATACTTTAAATACATCCTTTAATCTGGACTATGTCTCATGTAAATAATACACCAAATAACCAAAGTATGTTTGGGTGATTAATAATTTATAAGTATATCTACTACAAAGATATTGTTTGTGTAAAATATATGTATATTTTAATATTTCTGTCCATTTTCACTTTTATTTTATATTATGCTTTGGGTATGAAATTGATTTGGAGTGGATTAGTTCATGAATCAACCTACAGCCCCTCTGAAGTTGGGGGAAGAAATGTTAATAAATAAGGCTGTTGTCATAGACAATATTTTAAAATTTTGTAGTTAAACTTCAGAGTGAGATTTCTCATTTGTGATAAAGACCATCTTGATAATGACTATTTTAAGGACGAACAAGCTTAATATCACATTTCTGGTTTGTGCAACAATACAATTTGAGGATAAGATTAAAAAAAACATATATTTAAAGGTAGGCAGTGATATAATCTGTAAAAAATTAGAGAAAACTTACTGGTAGCAGATTCCGCTGAAGTATTGGGCATGAAAGTAAAATATTAAAAAGGCAGCCATAAGTGATACTCATAGTCCTTTTCCAAAAAGCAGCAATGTTCTAAGATTTCTGTATTTCAGAATAGAGAGAATATTTCCAAACAGGCTCTGAGGTCCCAGGTCCAGGTCCATGGGCTGAACAGGAATTTTCCTAGCTGAACAGGAAGTTTCACAGTATCGAGCCAGAATCTCGCCTTGAGCTTTTAGAAACCAAGACTGTAGGTCACCCTCAGAATCAACTCATAAGTAAATTTAATATCAGCCAGTTTCAGCTTCTGTAAGTTAGAATAGATACATTAATACCAGCTGTGGATCCAGGCCAGCTGTTGCCAGGCTTCTTCTATATAGTTTAGTTTGAAAGACTCAGGTTTTTTTTAAATTTGTCTATGACTTTAACATTGACTAAGTAGTACTACCACTGGTCAAAACTACTAGTTCTTCCACAGATATATCTATTGGTCCGTTCTTTACTGCCTTTGACTGTATTAAATATACCCAGCTAGGAAAAGACTATTTAAGGAAAGTTTTCTGTTCATATTCTGTGTTAAATTCCTTCCTGCCATTAGTTAGCCAAAGACATGAGACTGTCTTTGAGGTGAAGGCTTTGCTTTCATTCAGTTTACTAATTTATTCCAGTTATTTTGTGTGACACATAGAGGTAATGTTTCCAGGTAGAATAAAGTTCAATTTGGTCTCTAATAACATAAGACCTAGTATTCCATTTTTTTTTTCTCTCAGAATTGTGTTATATGTACAGTTTTTATGGATGCTTTAAATTTATTCTATAAAGATGTTATTTAATTGTTTCTTGCCACTGTGATATTTCCATTGACTCTCCCTCTCAGTGATACTCAAAATGCATTGATACCTTTAGTAAAAAAAAAAGTTCCTCTGCTGGGTAAGTTGTGATAACTAAACATGCCTTAAAAACAAACAAACAAACAAACAAACAAAAACCCCCCAAAAATTACCTGGTGAAAATAAAAATCTGTGCAACTGTTACTAAAAAAGGAAATGTAGCTATTTTCTGCATGTTTGCACGTATTTTTTCTTTACATTTGTTCATCAGAAAGTATCAGAAAGAACAGTAGGAAAAGAAACAGTGAATGACAGCTTCCAAGATTTTCATTGATATCAAGATAATTGTTACAAATGGAATCTTAGAATTTATTTTATTTTATTATGAGCTGCAGTAGTTCCCTGAATTTTCTTCAAAAATTAAAAAAAAGCCCATCCCTGTCACTGCCACATTTTTGTCTATGAGAACCTGGCACCTTAACACTCCCTTAACTAAATTCTACCTCTGCCCAGGTTTCTGTTGCTGCCTCAACACCTAGATTTACTGGGATGGTAGTAGAGATATAGATAGTTAGTCTTACCAGAAAACAAAACAATAAACCTTGTTTTGGATCATATATTTGAAATGAGGATGTGATACTGTTATTTCCCAAACAATAATACTGTGAAGTCACTTCATCCACTTTTTTGTGATAATAGCATTCTCTCACCATTATTTCTCCCATAACTATGAAATTATATAACTGAGTTAACTGAGATAAATTCAGGTGTATGTAACCTATGAAATTTTAAGAAATTACCCCATTTCTTGCCTCTTCTAGAATGGAAAGGGAAACAGGCTTCTTTTACTTGCTCTGAAAACTGTCAAAGACTTAGTCTGGTCTTAAGTGTCTATATTTTCAGAATCAATATTTGATGTCTGTCTTGTGCTATGCTCACACATGCGAATGATTTCTCTGAGAAAGGACTCACAACAATTGTCACTGTCCAATAAAATTGAAGAAGTATATAAGAGTAATGAACAGATTTTTTTTTTTGTCTTTGGGCACTCATATAGTCTGTAAACACATGATACTTATTTCTCTTGAAAATTCTGGCCTATTCTGAAAGCACAAATAAGGATTTTAGAGAGTATAGCATTATAATTATTTAGCCTAACACCTGGGTGGCAAGTTGGAGAAATGTAATATGTGTCTGTTTCAGTACCAAATTTCACACACTGATGATTTTTAGTAAGTCTAGAAAGAAATCCTTCTCTTTCTTTTCTGGACATTTCACAGTTGTTTCTTTTCAAGACTTGTAAGACACCATGTGCTTGATTTTTATAGAATTTGACAGTGAACACTAGAAGCAGCTTGACAGTCATTTGCTGCAAGCCCAGCTCTATACCTTGTCACTGAAATAACAAGGCTGTCTTTAACCTTAAGAGTGAAATGATATTTTGCAAGAATATGGTTGAAGAAAACCTTCTTCCTATGTTCTCTCTTCTTCTGAGACTTTTTTCCTATATTTGGTCTAAAAATACATTGAATGTTCATCTAACCTCATTCATCTGGACCGTTAATCTGCACTATATTCAAAACTATTTTCAAACATTTTCTTTTGTAAAGATATCATCTGTGTCAATAAAGCAGTTAAATTTTGACTTCTGGTTTTAAAAAAAAAAAATCTTCATTCCCTTGTCACAGCTTGTCAGCCTCATTGATGTGCTGCCTGGGTTCTTGTAATTACCCATCACAACATGCTCCAAGGCATTGTTTTAGTAGAGCCATGTAGCTTTTTCCTTTCTAATAATGGTCAATTTGCAAGAGAAGTTTGCTGAAGCTGAAATGACTATTCTGAGACATGACCACTTTTCTGTTCCTTCAAGTTCCGCACGTTGCTCTCCCTGCTTGTTTGCTTTAGTTTGGGGTTTTTTTTAATCACAGAAGGGTGTCACTGATTACTCCTTCTAATTTCTTATTTTTTTTTCCCCTAGAAGGGAAGATGGTCTCTCATAATTTCATTAAATGAAGGTATAATAGATATAAACCTTAGTTCTCTCCTTCCTCCAAACTCATGCACTTCTGGATAGAAGTTTCATTTCTGATTAAGGGAAATTCTGTGGGAATTCATTGTTAAAATATTATTAGCCCATGATTTGAATAGTTACCAGGAACAGTTGCTTTATGACTAAAATGAAGATGGCTTATTGAAGAAAAGGTAGTACAGTATTGTGATCAATGGCCGTGTGCTACCACAAACTGAGAAAAAGTAGTCACAGTTGCAAGATAAACCTGATTAATTTATCTTTCTTTTTAAAACACAAGCTGATTGAACAAAGAGCATATGGGGTAGTCAAGGTTCATAACAGAATATCCAAAACATCTGAGGTGATAAAGATTGAAGCAGCCAAAGTCATCAGGTTATGTCAGACAACCAGAAGGAAGAGCAGAAGAGTGTTTGCAAGGATGGTGGTGACCCGACTGCTGAGCACCCCGAGAAGTGCAAGAACCTCAACTGCTTGACTTTAAGAAGCCAAACCCTGTGAAACTTCAGGGAGAAAATACAAATAGAGAAATGCTAGGCTGAAAATGCAGTATTGCATTAGCATCTGAGAACACAATTTGAAGCTGAGCATGATGGGAGAGTGAAATGGCAGTTGTCTGAGCTGAATAAAATGCAAACACTAGTCATAACATAGAGAACATTTCATTTTACATTTTACTCAGTCCTTAAAATCATAAATGTTAGTAGAGGAAATGTGAACACCCATTTCCCTGGAATTGGGAAAAACTTATGTGACTATTTGGCAATAATATAAAATTAGCTTGAGTTTTTAGATCCCTGTACAGACTTTTAACAAAAGCACTGAAAATGAGCAAAATTATAAATCACAACTTCCTTCCCTCTCCCACAGTACTTTTGGCCCAAGAAGAAATAAGCTGGGCTGCCATCACCCTAGCATCTACCAGCATATTGCAGAAACCCATTCATTAATAACCTTCAAATGTCTATTCAGAATGTCTTCAACATCACAGCAGCATGAAGAAGTATTAACATGGATGACAATTTGGTCTCACATGATTCTCAAGATAAGCCTATTTTAAAAAAAAACAAAAATAAATTTCAAAACCAGAAAGCAGTTTTGGTTTTGATCTCTCTATCCCAGCTTCTATGTTATTTTCATATAATTCTATGTTCTATATATCCTCTGCTTTTCCTTCCTCTACTCCTTTTATGCTTTCTTCTTGAGATTTCTTAAGTCAATATGAATCTGATAACTTCTGTGCTTCAGTTAACCTTTTGAACCTACGATGCTTGTATGGATTTGAAATCAAATCAGATGCATTTATCTACCCATACTTACTAATAGCCCAGATAAAAGTCTTTTTAAAAGTATCTGTTTATCAGCTGCTGACTGCAATAATTCTGCACCTTCAGGGAGAATTTGGCAGAGTTTACTCTGAACTTGACCTTCTATAAGCTTGCATAAAAAATGGAAGACAAATTACTTAAGGAAAAGCTCACAATATGAGCAGAAGGCCAAACAACAGCAAATATAAATTGGAGTAATTCCAATGACTTCGGCAAAGCCACGCCAATTTATACTAAGGATCCGACCCAGAGCTGTAACGTGGTTACGTACCTATCACCATGGTGTGTCATCCTGTGCAAGTCATGAACTACCTCTCCTTTTTTCTGAGCATAGTTCCACTGAAATAATTAATAGCCTCATGAAGAGGCAATATATTTGTTACTTCTATGAATAATTCACAGAAAGCTTTTGTGATGCACAAGGGTTTTATTTCTTGCATAAAATATAAATATATGCAGTTTGTGCCTTTGTATCAGCAAATTACCAGGTAATGTATGTTTGAATTACTTCGAATCATGCAGATGCCACTTTGCTAAAGCTTTTAAACAGCTTACTGCACTTATTTGGAATTAGAGTCACTTTAATATAAAAGAGTGTACACCAAAGAAGTGAAAGGGTCAGTGATACTGTAATTTTATGTTGGAATTGGAATCCATAAGCCAACCTTTGTATCACATAACTGGAGAAAGTAAAACACAGCAAAAAAAAACCCCAAACCAACAAACAAAAGAAATAATCAGTATCTAAAAATTTAGCTGAACAATCTCCTTATGGTTCCCCCAGGTATATTGGAATTAATGTTAAAAAAACCTAGAAAAACACAGAATTGTCATGGGGTGACAAACACAGCCCAAACAAATGAGACATTAACTAGATCTGCACAGCTCTAACCAACTGGGTCAGTAGTGGCCTAGAAAACAAAGAAGTGATAGATTAATTTGTTCACTACTGCTGTTAATGTCCAACTTTTAATAAAAAAAACCCAAACAAACGTATTAAATAAGAGACTAGCCCTCCTTATTAGACCAGAGAAGGTGGAGAACACATAAGTGGTCTCCTACGGCATGGAAAAGGTTGGGCCCAAAATGGAACCACGACCCATTGGGGCCAGGCCACCAGATGGGACCTGATATCTGGAGTGGGGGTCCTGGTCCCAGTCCCCAGGCTTACGGTGCCTGTCTGAGCTGGTGAGGAGTGGCAGGGACCTTGCTCCCTGAGGAACTGGGTGGGGGTGTGTGTTGAGGGTTAGAAATCACCAAATTGTGATTGCAATCACCCTCCTGCTTAGCTTGAGACAATAGGTCCCTGAGTTCTGTGGCCGCCCCACCTCAATTCCCCTGCAATGAGAACAAACATAAAATATTGATGCTGTCATATTAATTAGCTATACCTGCACTATTCCCACCAGCTTCCAAACAAAACCCCCTTATTTTTCATTTGCTGGTAGGGAAGAATGCATAACAAGCAATTTGTGGTAAAGATGTTGTTAGAAAAGTAGAGTTGTTGCCTTTTGCTGTCACTGCCTTCTGTGAGCCCTGTTCTTCAAGACACCCAATAGACAGGAGTTGACTTCTGCTGTTTCCAGCTTCCCGACTCTTATTTTTCTGATTTCTTCATATTGTTGAATGATTTCTTTCCAGTTGGGGCAAAAAATTCTCTTTCTTCCAGGGCTGTTGACATAAATTTCTTGCTGTATTTTCGCTTGTTTGGTTGGTGACATGTAGTGATATTTATTCTACATTCTGATACTTCTATTTGTCCCCTAACTTCTTCATAGTCCCTTTCAAATCTGAAGTGTATTGAACTTTCGCTCACTGTACATCATATGCCAGAGAGGGTGGATGACAATTTCATAAGGTTGAGCATGGAGGATGGCACTGTGAGGGTACGTGAGCTGGTGGACAAACATAATTTTCTTGTGAATTCATTCCATATCAACAGCTGTCACATAAGAATTTTTTTCCTGTTCTTTACACAAAGAGTATCTGACACCAGTCTCCTCTCAGTATCCGTGAATCAAAGTATTATTTTCCAAAAAGTATAAAACTGAATCCTTAGAGATATTTAAAGTTAGAGGTATTTAAAATCACCTGCAGGTGACAACATATTATAAAGTTGGTTAATGTTCAGCATAAATATTCAGAGGAAAAATAAAAGAGTAACAGTTGTGTTTATGCCTTTTGACGGAAAAAACAAACACAGAAAGTTATATTAACTATTATTATATAACTATTAACTTTATGCGCTGGGCTCCTGATTGTTTTTTTTTCCATCTCACCAAGATGGTTCATGACTAATAATACAACATAGCTCTGAGGAATGAACAAAAAAATCTTTTTTTAAATCTTAGAAAGAGTGCTAAAAGATAAGCATGTGTTAGTCAGAAAAAGGGCAATTTGGGGAAACAATGGAGATTTCTTGCTGTCCCATGGCAGCTAGACAGATATATTCTGATATGCATGGTATGAAGTCTTCAAGATGAGGATAGAGATGGGTTGTGTGACAAGATCTTCCAGACAGAAAGAAAAGGAAAAACCTGGTCATATCACAATTAGCTGCTTTTAGATGGCATGCAAATAGAGATAAGAAATATGGCCAAAAAAAAAAAAAAAAAAAGAAAAGAATAAAAAAAACCACTTCATTTTCTCAATTGTAGTTTTCAATAAATCTTACTAAAAATGAAAAGTCAGTTTTAGGATCAGAACTCTTTTGTCAGTTTTAATTAGATTGCAAGTCCCCTGGAGACCACATACCTTGCCAAGACCTGTATTTTTAGGCCTAGATCCTGCAAGCATATGGATGTTCACCTTCACATGACTATTACTGTGATATTCAATGAATGTCATGGATGATTCTTTATGCAAATTACACAGTGAACTAATTTGCACAGCTGCAAATCATTTTCTGTAACTTCCGTTTATGGTCGCCTCAAGCAGAGTCAAGGGTAGCACTGAGAATATTAAAACCTGCATGTGACGTTCCTATGGGACTGTAGTTTTTTGCAGAGGAGGTAAATATCTTGGGGTTGCTGGAGAATCTCTGAGGTTGCTTGATGCTTGGGTGTTTAGGCTAATGAGAGCAATGAATATTTAAATATTGGCTGAAAATTTTGGCTATTTCCTGAATCTCCTGTTCTGACAAAGGAGGATCTCTGCTTATGGTGATAGGAGAGAAGCAGAAGCTCTTGGGTCAGAGGGATGGAGTCGATCTGAGAGCGGGTGAGTTTCTGGATGTGCCTGTGAGAGATGAATGAAAAGTGTGGAGGGGCTTTCCAGGTGGTCTCAGAGTATGCTGAGGAACTCATCTCCCACAGCATCTGGAAGGAACCTGGGTTCTTTTGAGGTTGATGGGAGTCAGGCAGGAGAGGGGACAGTGAATGACAACTTTAGGCCAGCACTGAGAACACTCAATGCCTGTGGTTCCTTGCTCATTGCTGCTACAGTAGCTGCTGCTCCCATTCAAGCCATATTCTCTGCCTTCTTATTGAAGCTCTATTAAAAACAGATTCAGAAAAAACTGCTAGGTTTTCTTGACCAATGGGCAGAAAGAGGCTTTTTACTCTAAAAGACAAAACTGAAAGAAAATTCCTTCTTCTTCCCCTGTTTTTTTCTGGATGACTAACAGAATACATAGATACAGAAAGACGATATCAAATATAGTTTGATAGTTGCCCTTATGAAGTATTAATGTGCTTAGCTAAGCACACACATGATTCTGTTTCTGGAGTGATGCTTAGGTTCTGCACAAGCTAGAACTATCTTTATATTGACTAATGCAGTGGGACCTTGAGCATGATTTCACTTGTAGACACTCATATAATACAAACAATAAATATTACTGCTACTATTCCATTCTGAGGCACAAGAGTCATATAATTGAACACAGAAATTCCCAGTCAAGTGTGCAGCTGTGAAAAGTATGTTCAACAAGTGATCTGACCATTGAACATTTAAGAATATAAAAGAGATGTAAAGCTACTCAAATTTGAAATCCTGCAGTGCTATAAAATAATTTAAATTCAGAACAATTTCGTTTGACACCATGTGTATCTGGAGCAGAATATATCTTGCAATTCTTAAGTGAAGCCATTTGCAATTAGAATAGGTTGAAAAATACAATGTTTAGATATAAGATAGAAAAGGATTTGATTGTGACAGGTTTTGTACATTGGTTTGACAAGAAATCCACTGAGATGTTGTATCCCGTATCACAGTCCATGTTGGCAACAGTCACATGAGAACAGTGGACAGTAAATCCAGGGGGTGGGAGGGCATGGGACTGCACAGGGGCATGGGAAGAAGGCAGAAGAGGCACAGGGCAAAGCTATAATGATCAAGAATGGTTTCCAATTTTTCATCTTTGGCTTCCCACATCAAGCTTGCCTACTGATAAGCGATACTAGACCTGTGATACAAAGGATGTAGTAGAAACAGACCAGGAGAGAAGCAGAAATGTGAAGGCTTTGGCCCTGAAGGGAGTGCAGGAGTGAAAGTTGAGAGAAAAAGTACTTCTCATACCCTTTGCATAATGCTGAAAGGAATGAAAAGAAACTTTCTTTGGTGGTAAGTTCATAAAGTCAAATAACATGGGATTAACTGTAGCTCTTCTTGGACCAAAAGTAATTTCCTTTGAAAAAAAAAAAGTTCAACAAAAGCCATGTAAAATTCTTCTATTTAAAATTTCAGAAAGAGATGCTTTTCTTACATACCCTAAATGTATTTATCACAGAGAACAGTGTCCTTGATTATAGTTCATATGTCACTAGAGTGTAATGTAATTGAAAATCATTGTGAACTTACTCATACTTTTATTGTGTTTCTTCTATTAACTGGAAGCCAGTGAAAGGTAATGAAGTCAGGATGGTGGAAGTTTGCAAACAGAATTTGCAAACAGGTTAAACCATTCCAGGTGTTTTGAGTGCTACTCATGCCTGAAAGAGAAAAAAAACCACCTTGCCACTTGAAGCTGGATGTTGTTAGGCTTTACTGATTCTTTACTATTCCCTGCAGCTGAGTGAAAATCAGGAATACACCTTATGTGATTATGGTGATGACAGGTTTTTTTTCTATTTTTATTTGGGGGAGTGTGTTGGGGAGAGGAGTTGCTTTTCTTTTTATTCCTTCTGTTGTTTTGAAGAAATTTTCTTCTGGATATATAAGGTTGTCAGATTTATTACTCTCTCCTTCCTATTCAAACAGAGTTTTCTAAACAAAGTACATTTTTTAAAGTATTAAAGTTGCATATACTTTTCAAAGAAGCTCTGAATTTCCATATCATTTATCTCCAAGATAATTAGGAGCTTATTTTCTTCACACAGGTCTTCAGCTGATTGTGGTAAAAGACAAACTGGTTTTTGGTTTGTTGGGACTAGTAAATCTCCATTCAAATAATGAATATATTGACAATGATAATAGAAATAAACTGTTCAGAGAAAGAAATGTATGGAGGCAAGCCATGAGAAAGAAAACGTAGACTGTTTCTGAAGACATATTTTTACTCTTCAGCCAATAAAATGATATAAACTGAGGTAAGGTAGTTGTGTCCAAAGGGCAAAATAAAGCTGACATGTTACTTTAGGTCCTACTGAAATTTAGAATCCAGGCCATGAAACAAAGAGCCTGCTTTTGTCTCAGCATAGGTGGGAACAATTAAAATCCCTTTTTCTGGACACTGGATGATCAGGCAGTGCCTGAGGAGAGATGGTGGAGAGCTGTCCACCGGGGAATCATCAGGCTGCCCTGGGAATGCCTGGGAATCCCTCTTTCCCTGAGCTGTCTCTATCCATGCTGAGCCAGGCATTCAGAGGTAGACAGAAGAGCTTTGAGATACTGGACTAAGAAAAAGAAAGTGATCCTCAGCTTGAGGAAACACCTCTTGGGTTTTTGTGCCTTCAGTGTTTAAGGGAACAAAACTCTTTTCACTGTTTTATTAAGACTTCATCAAAGGAATATCTCACTAAGAGAATCAATTTTCCCAGCTAAGAAAGGCAATCTATTAGATCAAAACCACTCAGTTTCTTGGGACAGGAAGCGATGAAGCCGGTGTTAGCAGCGAGATCCATTTTTCCAATAAAGCAGATTGTGTGTTCATATTGCTGTCGAATCAATATACAATAAATAATGGATATGCTCATAGATATAAAAATAGCCACAAGGAATTGATATAAGACCAAAAGGAATTAAAACAAGACTTAAAACCGAGCCAGGAGACTCCACAAAATGAATTAAAGCAACATCTGGAAACTTCCCCAAAAGAATTGATGATGAACTATTGTTAGAAATGATATCTTTGTCTGAGTAGAAACTACAAAACTCTGCCTAGTCTGATGAAATGGAGAGGAGCCATAAACTGACTGCCTTGGATCAACAGGTTTTTTCAGGAGTGGAGGACACCAGGAAAACTCTGTCTAACTCAAACTTTGCTAAGAGAAATGGGCACTCAGGGGTTTGGGCAGCCAAACAATAGCCTTAAGAAGAAAATTAAAAGGACTACAGAAGGCAACTATCTGGGTGAGGCATTGGGCCAGATGAAAGGATGACTGAGGCAGGATGTTTGCTGAAGTTTTCTATCTTCTTTGTATTTGAAAATGGCTGGAGGGGAGAGGTCGGATTGGCTCAGCTCAGATAGCACAGCCCTCCACCCCTCTCTCTTTGAGGGAAAACTCCCTGGGAAGCTTATTTGGCACAGTTCAACATCCTAGTCCAAATGAACGGTTGGGGAGTTGAACAGATGAAGAGCATATGGTCGGAGGCATGGAGCAGTTGTGAGAGGCACCGTTTGCTCTCAACCCGTAGGCACATTTCCGTGTTAGCGGCTGGCTGTCTTGTCTACCCCTCCTCATCAATTCCTCCTAAACACAGTTCTTAAGCACATTTGAATAATTTCTGGCTAGTAGGAGAAGTAACTAAAAAGCTAAAAATACCAGCCATTCAAATTGTTTTCTTGTAGTGAATTGCAGCCAAGCAGCTGCGCTCCGGTCAAAATTTATGGGCCTGATCCAAAGCCTGGTGAAACACCTCTTCTGCCTGCTGTGATGCCCACTTTTCCTCCTCTTCACCAGTTACAAGAACCGAGCAGGTGTAGAGCCTCACTCCGTATTGCCGAAAGCGGTGAACGTTTCTTCACACTGCAACCGTCTCTCTCTGCACAGGTGCTGGGCAAATGCTTAATGCTGAGAGCTAATGCTAAGGCTCTGCTCTTCCTTCAGCAGGGTCGATCCCAAAGGGATTAAGAAATTTCGTCCATGAAAAATTGCGTTTCTTTAACCAGCGCTCAGAATGCTCCCAACATCTCCAGCTGACCCCAGGATGATGAATGAGGTCTTGCTTAAGTCTATGTTACTTTACATTATGTTACTGCAGCTCAATAAACACACTTAAAGGAAAATCTCGTTTTCATAATAGAAAAAAATGAAATGCCTTTCTGATATGGCTTGTGCTGCTTCAGGTCACCCTGTTCTCTCTGCCATTTATTGAGCTGCATTAGCATCACCTTCAGAGGAAGCAGGTCACCCTTCCTTTTATGTGAAGATACAAAGTGGTGAAGTGAAAAGGGTGGATGAAGCAAAAGCAAAAATTGCAATTAGTTTAAGTGCTGCTCTTAGAACATTCCAGTCAAAATTGAGAACTGAAAGGAAGAAATAAGGGGGAGGAGGAGGGAACAGTTCTAATTTAAATGACAAGTTTTTATTTAAATTTCAGTGCCTGAGAAAAAGACAAAGGAACTGGGATACAACTAGTGTGAAAGTGTCTTATCAAATACACCTTTTTAATCTAGAAATGGTCACAGGTAGGTAGTCTGCATGATTGAAATACATGCTAAAACTTGTTCTTCCAGAAATATTTAATTTCTCTCCCTAAATGGAAACTATTAATTAATGAAACTGTGATTGTTTTCATCAGGGAATTTTTCTGTAATAAAAAATGGCAGGATTATGCTCTGTATGCTGCTTTTCCTATTAAGTGACAATAGCACTAAGATAACTAATGAGATTCTCAGAACTTTCCTTTATGAATATGATTATTTTGAGCTCAGAAGTACCATTGTTTTTAAAGTCTTCATTTGGAAAAAAAAAAATCTCTTTCGGCTGGTTGGATCATAATTTGCCAAATCTCAAATGCAGGCCATTATATAACTTGACCCTATTACGAGCGAATATATTTGGGAAAGCCACTATGAATGTTTTCTTTTTTTGGGAAAAGATTAATCTTATTCTTTTTCCTGCTTATATATATAATTTTTTTTTCCTAATTGTTCAGTGCAATACCTCTACTCTTAAATCTATAACAATATTTGCCTGTCTATTCATACCTGGACTAATGTGGGAAAAATATTCATTCAAAGAAAGCAAGTATAACAATGATTGATTTGTGTGACAAAAGCAGTGCACAAATGAAGACCACAGGCTGTGGATCTAGGCAAGACAGAGCAGTTCAATCTACAAGCAGCAGATAAATACATATCTTTACACACAACTGTATTATCATAGCAGATTGACATCATTAGGATATCTCTAGAACTTCCTTGTTTTTTTCTTCTCTCCTTGTTCTTGCTTTTATGACAGGCAGCTTTTTCTGTGAAACATACATATTCCTTGAGATTTGATCAAACCATTTATATCACAAAGTCCTCCAAAAAACTGGACTTAAAAAATGAGGTTAGCCCCTTTTAGGAGTAAAGAAAGTGTGTATGGAGATATTTTAGGATTTGTTTTTTTGTTGTTTTTTTTTTTTTTTTTAAGTACAGAGGGCTGCTCAGCTTCTGAATTGTCTGCCAAGGAGTAGAGTCGGGGAGCTGATTGGTAATCATGTTTTCACATGAGGCTGATAATCAATTATTTGCATATAATATTGAAAAATATTAAAGAAAAATAAAAGGGGCATTCAAAGAGGAAGAGAACACAGTGCGTGGTCAGGAGGGTAGAAAATACCTAGTTTTACTTAAATTCTTGTATTGATTCATTTAAGTGTTCAGCTGCAGGATTGTGGAGTGTGTACAATAGCAAGAGGGTTCTATACACACAGCCTGTTTGTCCATGCTGAATGAAATACAGAAATAAAACATGTCAAATATATTGAGGTGAACTGGATTTCTAATATATCTATATTTTTGACAGACATTGCATAGTATGAAAAATGTAAAGCTGCATTCATCTTTGTACTGATTTCGCTTTGGCTGGAAGAAGAAATATTTTCCCTCTATGCTGAATCACGCCCCCTACAATCATGTGATGCTGCCATCACATGATGGGGTGGAATAGGGAAGAGGAGAAACAGGAAATACCTTGTTCTTTTGCCGCTATGCATCTTTGCAGCTTGTTTCCAGCTTTGGCAGAGCTGGGCCGCTGCACAAGCTGCCAGAAGTACATAACTCGGTGTCAGATTGAAAGTGCAATAAGAAGGGCTCTGAAGTCAGGGTCTGGCAGGAGGAAGGCACCCTCATTTCTTTGATAAATCCATTTCTTGTCCAGAATACATGTGTTGGCTAACCAGTATCTTTCCTCCCACTGCATGATAATCCTGGAAGTGTCCAAGGCCAGGTTGGACGGGGCTTTGAGCAATTTTTTCTAGTGGGAGGTGTCCCTGCCCATGGCAGGGTGGTGGAACTAGATGATCTTTAAGGTCCCTTCTAACCTGAACCATTCTATGATTCTATGATAATTAAGAAATTTGCTTACAGATTGCATGGTAGTCCCTTGACCCAGCAGGGATTAGTCAGGGATTTAGCTTGTTGCATCTCTCAGACCCTGTACCATCAATCTCTGCAGTACAGGTCCTATTCAAAACTCCATATAGTTGCCCTCAGAGCCACACAGCCTTTTCCCACCCATGGTGCACACAAGTGGGTAATATTTTTATCTGATATTGCAAAGGAACTTGAGATTATGCACTACATTGTTGACATATATAATTGTTAAAACTGTGGAGTTACACAGAAACAAAAAAAGGAAATAACTGGAAAATATTTTTTCTCTTCAATATTAGACACTCATGATTTGAGAGTACCAGCTCTAAATAAACTACAAATGCCAGTTATACATGATTAAGAACTAGATTCTTTATTTATGAACATTACTAAGCAAGCTGTCCCTGAAAAGAAACATTAACACTGATTTTATATCCTCTGAATTTTCGCTATGATGTACAAAGATACCTAATGAGAACATGATGAAAACTTTGTCACAGACAGATAAAGCAAAACTCATTAAGCAATTTTTCTTCTGCCAAATATAAGGAGGATCACGACAGGTTCTTAGAGCTCACAAGTCTCAAAAAATATTGCTATTTCTAAATAGCAATATGCCAGAATTTGGTAACAAGGGAAATTGTATAAGTAGTTAAAATGAAGAATTTATTATTTTATTTCTACTAGAAGTAAAAAAGCTTTCAGTGAATTTTGTAAACACACTTCTTTTCAGACTCTTGCTTGTTCTTGAATGTTAGTGTATTTTGAAATGTTTCTTCCTGATTTCATTAGGTACTAATATACAGCAATCAGCGAGGCTAGTTTTTAGACATCTTCAGATTTTTCAGGTGTTATGTGTGCCTGAGTGAGAGAGTAGTTTGCTCTTGAAGGTAATAGGTATATTTGTGTAGGAATCTCTAAATTGGGTTCTATTTCTAGTTGGAGTACTTAACTCTTTTGAAAATGAAGGAAAAGGTACTTACATTTCTTCATAACTTTCTTGTAATCTTTGTTTTAGGACAATGATAGAAAAACAAAGTTCAGTAATATTAAAAACTGATACAAATATTTTTGCCACAAAGCTTGGAAAGTACAGTATAAGTGATTTAATTTAGATTTCATTCATATAGGTGATATCATTTGGGTGACATTGAGTGGGAATGGGCACCCGAAAGCACAAATGACACTGCTTTGGTATCTATATGAAGGTTTTTGAAGAAAAAAGCTGAGCTCCTGATGTGGGATTTCAGATTTTTTTTTTTTTTTTAACTGTATAAATATTAGAGATATATGTTGAATGAACCCCTGCATTCTGAATCAAAATAGGATATTTTGCTTTCCCTGCCCCTGTGGGCAGGAATTTTTATTTAGACTGTGTCAGCAACCAAATGTGACTGGAGATCTCCCTGAACGATTTCTCCTAACCTTTATTTCTACCAGCAGATTAACAAGTAACTTCCTTGACCATCCTGGTTTCTAGACAAAGCCTTGTACTATGAAGGTTAATACAGCCTTCAACATCTTCAGCAGCACAAAAGAAACCCTGAAGAAGCCCAATGGCAAGTATAATTGAACAAACAGAAAGTGCGTTTCTCAATCTCGGTCTCCAGGTTCAGAGTTGATGGATTCTGTTCCTGTTCCAGCTGACATCCTCCTGATGAAGACCCTTTCGTTTGAAACAGACACTTGCCTCTCTTTATCTACCTCGTCAAGATTGTTTTCACTTTAACATTCATTGCTATCTGTGTCTAACTTGGCCAGGGACTTACAGAGAATTTGCTGCCTACATCACCACCACAGACCCTTGTGTTTTCCTCTCTTTGTCTATTGCTTCTTTTAATTACCGCTACTTCTGAAACAGGTTGTTTATCCTCTATAAAACAGTCTAACTCATTTTTCTCACTGAATTGGTTACAGAACTGCTGGAGGAAAATTGAGACAGGGTTACTTTTTTTTCCTAAAAAGTCAATTAAAAAGTGTTCAGGAAAATGGAAGACATCTGGGTTCCATTTGAGTTTGATAATAAGCTTCATACGGTAATAAATACCTACAAGCTCTCATTACAGATGTAAACATATGTATGCCACAGAAGTCTGAAATAACTCCAGCACATAACCAGTGCTATTGTATGCTTAAAAACTGATGATATTAATTGATTTATACCGGTACAATCACTTTAATTACCAATTTTGATTCTAATTAAGTCAATTGTGTTATTACTTTGCTTCCTAGAAAAACTTTAAAAATTTGTCTTTACTACATAATGCTCTGCCAAACTTCATCTTTCGGCAGTGCCAAATTTTCATCTTTTTCTGTGACTCAGAGTTAAGTTTGTAACTCATATCTCTCTGACAGCTTTGACAGGGAAATCTAACAACACTTAAACCAGGTTTTGCTTTATGGACATTTATGAATGGTTATTAATGGACAGTATTTTTGAAGACTGTGCAGAGAGTACATGAAGGAAGGAGAGAAAAATAATGTAACATGGAATAAATAATTTATTCACATTTTGTAGTAAAATTACTTCTTAAAATTGTAATTTTGAGATAAGGTTACAATGGATAAATAAGCTTATGGTAATGAATTTGGTGAGTACATTTATCTTGAGGTTCTGCAATGCATGGATAACCTTCACAGAGTAACGCAGAGACCATTTTAAGATATAACTTGTTTCAGTCAGGCTTCAGAAGGTCTTGTAGGAGAACTGAAATTCATTTGTGTTGCCTGCAGTCTTTTTCTCAAATACAGAATGTGTGTATAATCTCTGGTTTTAGGGAATAAATTTCTAAAACATATATTTCCAAAGAGGGTTCATCAAAACTGACACCCCAGGCTAATCAAATGGAAGCATCTTGGGTCCTATAAGGGATTTAACAGCACCTGTGGATTCCTTTGCTTTCAAAGGTACAATGAATGTGTCCAAATACTTCTTAATAAGGTTACTCTCATAAAAACTTCAGCAGTGTAGTCCTGTCATTAGCATCTGGTTTCTTTCAGCTTATTTCTGAACTATTGTTAAATTATATGCAAAGATGATCCTTATTTCTGTTTTATATAGATGTGTTTTGATCCTAAAATGTAGGCTACTGTTTTTGCAAACTGATATTTTCTCAACTGAAACCACACTTCTGTTTTTCTGCTTTACTTTTTCATCAGGTACTTTAATTAAGGAAGGCCTCTTCCTTTCTAGAGGTTTTAACAAACTTCTTTCCATGTCTCTCACTGTTTTGTTTCAGCATGTTCAAGTGTAGTCTGAAGGGATTTAAAATTTTTCTGGCCATTAGTTCTTCAGCTTGAAGTGAAGGCAATTATTTTGCCCCTGAAGACTATTTTAAGGGTTTCCTATAACCATTACCAGGGAGATCTCTTGATTCTTATTAATTTGCAAGAATTCTTTTTATTCCTATTTCCATGACATATTTGAAAGGTGCATCTTCTAAAAGAAATTTGCTAAGCTGCCATGAGCAGCTTGTGCTTTGTGTAATAGTTGTGTGATGGGGAAGTGATATGACAGAAATACATTCTTCAGTATATTATACCATAGGTAAGCTCAGCAGAAGAGAAGTATATTTTGGACTTCATCAAAAAGCAAATATATTTTCTCGTCTGACACTGCTGTCTTTCTAGGCATTTGTCAGGCCTCTTATTAGGTGACTCTGTTCTGAGCTTTTCCACACTCAGTTTTAAGCTCAATTAAAAGCTTCCACCCATACTGAGAGAGTTGGGGGGGGGTTCAGCTTGGAGAAGAGAAGGATCTGGGGAGACCTTAGAGCCCCTTCCAGTCCCTAAAGAGGCTCCAGGAAAACTGGGGAGGGATTCTTGATCAGAGAGGGGAGCCATAGGACGGGCTAATGGTTTTAAACTGAAAAGAAGGGAGATTTAGATGATATCTCAGAAAGAAATTCTTTGCTGTGAGGGTGGTGAGACACTGACCAGGTTGCCCAAAGAATCTGTGGCTGCCCCATCCCTGGAGGGGTTCAAGGCCAGGCTGGATGGGGCTTTGAGCAACCTGGTCTGGTGGGAGATGTCTGGAAGGGGTGGGAGGGGACTGGAACTAGATGATCTCTAAGGTCCCTTCCAACCCAAACCATTCTGTGATTCTATGATATGCTCTGGAACAGATCAGGCAGGATATTGCAACAGGTGTCTTAAGTGCCTTGGAGGTGCAGCTGTTTGAGTTGGGGAGGGAGTGGACAGTGTTCAGATTCCTCAGCTGCAGGAGAGTCGAGGGCTTTCTGTATGGGGGAAGCATCCTTCTGCTATCTATATGCAATCGTGTGTGCAATGTTTCCACTTCTGAATCTTTTTTGAATGCAGGATGTAACTGTACCATACATAGGAAATGGGCCCTGAATGCCAAATGCAAATGTGGATTTAGAAAATCAGGAGTGCAAATAGTAATAATTATCTAAGAGCTAAAACATTGTGTGTTCACATACAGGAGAGTATTTCTACCTACTGGTTGAAATTTCTACCTACTGGTGTTTAATGTATTTATTGATTTGAACAGTTATAGCAAGGATTTTTAACAAGGGGGAAGAGAGAAAAAAGGGGGAAAATTATATTTCCCTTTCTCAATATAAATAAAAGAAAAATCCTAGCAGGATTTCTAAACATTTGTCAAATTATGCTTCAGTAAGTGAAATCTAACCTTCTTTGTATGGGCTTCCCAATAATCTCTATGAGAAAACTGGGTTGAAAACAGAAAAATGAAAACCATTCAGAATTAAACATATGTTCCAGTATATATTCAGCATTTTCTCTTCTTTAGAGTCTGGCAATTTCTTCAAGGACAGAGAAAATGTGTAATTTGAAGCAGCAGTTAAGAATAACAGAAGAGTTAGAGGAGAAGCAAATGAAATCAAAGAGATGAAGGAGAGTCTATTCTCCTCACACTCTGTAAGACTGTATGTCATTAGGAGCCAATGCCTCCTATTACAAGATTTTGTGTTCAGGCACTTCAGACTTTGCCAAGCTAACCAGTCAGACTGAAATTTCTCATGCTGAGTGCTTGTTGCAAAGTGAATTTGTTTGGATTTTTCCAGCCAAAGTGGTTTAGCTCTTTCCAAGACTGACACCAGTTAAAAAATCTGTTGGCTGGCCCACACTAAAAAAAATTTACGTGACCTTTTCTTTGACAATCTTTAACTAAAGTCATGCTTTGAACTTGCAAATTGGCAAACTATTCCGGTGCCTTTTCTGTCACGGTGAAATCTGTCTGAACTTGTCTATGAGCTGTAAGATGAAACAGCAAAGCATAGTTTAAAGAAATTTCATAGAGGGATGTTTCTCATTTCTCTGAGGAATTTTTTTCATGCTAAGATTGCCTCAGCCTGGTGCTGGAAGGGGCACCAAGCTCAGAATACCAGTGGGTATTCCCTGACTGGGTGAAGAACTTGCATAGCAATAGTGATCTGAGACCCCAGGACCATGAGGGACTGGAAATGGACATTGGTGAGAGAGAACAACTGGAGGAACAGGCAAGATGGGAAGAACTAAGCAATTAGGAGCAAGGGAGGAGGTGTACTGAGCCTACAGAAACTGAAAGGGAGAACCTGTAAACATGGAGACAAGGGAAGTGTTGGAACAGGGAGAGGCAATTCTGGAAAGGACCTGATGGTCCTGTACATGGGATGAACATCTTGGCCAGGGCCTGGGAAGGTACCAACCGGAAGAGTTGGTGTAGTATGAAGAAGGAAAAGTCAGCCAAGACAGTTAGAAAGAGATAGAGTCAGTGAAATTGCAATTGGGAAGAACAGAGCAAAAAAAGTCTGTTTTTATTAGAGCCTGCTTTCCTCTCAAGACCAGAAGAAAACTGTTTCTGAATGCCACCTTTGTTTTGCAGTGAGAAGTATTGTGAAAACCTGGGGGAACATATCTTCTTTCTTTCCACACGAGACATCAGTAAAGATCCCAGGAGAAGACAGCCAATTACTTCTGTCAGCTCAAAGGACAGGTAAGAATGGCTAAAATGAGTTAATCCACATTTTGTCTCTGAACGTGGTCAGTAGCAGTTATTTGGAGGGAGTGCAAGCAGTATGTAAAATTACAAAGATTTGGCTTGGGATGATATTTGCAGAGAAATGGGATGATATTTACTTTCTATGAATCTACGGGTTAAGAAAAACACAAGCTAGAATTTGAAGCTGGTCTCCTTACTTTTCATAACTTCTGATAGATTTTGCTGTGATAAAAGTGAAAGATAACATAACGTAACAAAGTGATTTCTGATTTCTTGTCTTTTCCCATCTTCTGAGCACCCTATAGCTGCATTTATATAAATGTTAAGACTCCATGGTGCAACAGTTGCAATTTGAACATAATATGGTATCTGTGCTGGAAAATCAGGTTCTAACAAGTGGGCATCCAGATAGATTTTTCTGGCTTCCGAATGTCACTACAACTCATTTCTGCATCTGTAAAACAGACATAATAATATTCCTCTTATTTCAGGGGAGTATTGGGAACATAAATTCAATAATTGAATAGTACTTGTGAAGAGCGCTAGTAATACTTTTCTGATTGGAATAGAAAAGTTCCTGCAGAAATTAATAAACCTGTCTTCTGAGTTTGAATTGGCTCCATTAAAATGAGGACTAGAGATAGACACTACAAAAAGCTAAGAGACAAAGCATAACATTGAATGTTATTAAATGAGAGCTATCCATCCTGTGCACGAAATGAAAGAGGAATCTTAAACCATTATTATGTGATCAGGAAGCTAAAGAGTGGACAGTAATGAACAGGAGGTATGCTCATGATCACTTAAGGTTTTATGTAATTCTGGCATTTCCTAACTTTTAAAATGTATGTTCCTGTAAACCCCAAAATGCTTGTACCCTCAAAAAGTGAAGTTTTTCTGCCTTCATGTGTTTTAGCTGATACATAGTGTGGTCTGTCTGAGTCATAAGATTTATGTAGGAAATACAACAATTTTAAGAAAAATCCTTTAATAAAGTGTGTCTTATATGACACAAACTCTTTAATTCTTCAAGTGCATGCATTACTGAAAACTCAGGCATGTACTTCAATTCAAATATTACAAAAGCGAAATTGAAGAGCAGCTTTTTACTGATTGCTTCTGTATCCACACTCAGTTCAGCAATAAGCAATCAGAGAAGTCGCTTTTTATCTGTTTCTGTGTTGTGCAAAGTGTGAGAAGAGGTCAGGGGACAATTATTTAGGTTCATTTTAAAGAATTGCCTTCTTTCATCTCATCATTGTGGTTATAAATTGAATTTGTATTTCCTGTTTATACACAGCTTCCTTGGAAGGTCAGGGCAGGCATATTATATTAACTAGAGCGGTGCAAGAGATTGATTTTTTGGTTTGTTGGCCCAAACAATGAATAAATACATGCAATGGATCAAAGAAAACAAAACATTTGATGTTATCGCTGTTTTTTAACATTTTAAATTAAATTGGAGAAACTATAAAAGTAAAATGCAGTTTCAAAATGAAGCATTTTCCCCCATTGTAATATTATAACCTCTTAAGAAAGGATATTTTTTATTTTGGTCTAGCACTGAAATTCTTTTTGTGTGGAATACTTTACAATTTTGATGGAAGTCTTTATTTGTGTTTTGATGGACATCAGTGTTTCTCATAGCGGTTACTTTTTTGTAATAGCTTTGTGTGTGACCGAGGACACTTTATCTTCATCATTGCCCATCTCACAGAGTTCAGCATAACTCTACTTAGATATGGTTTAATACAAAACTCATGAAATAAAATGTTTCTGTCTTTTTCAACATGCAGTGTATCAATACCCAATTTTTGCATGATTTCTTTTAAATACAGTAGGTTCTGAGCTTCTAGGCTTAGTCTTCCTTTAAAAATACGTCATGACAAAGATGCGCTACTCTTTCAAAAGTGAAATACAAGTAATTTTTTTGAAATCACATATGTCTCAAACAGCTGCCTTAATGCATATCAAATGTTTGCATAATTCTTTTACTCTTATCAGAGACCAATTATGCAAAATGGCAGGAAAAAGGAAGATTTATTTTTGGCATTGAGAGGATGAGTCACATGCAATTTATTATGATCTTAACTGAGGAGCAGTTCCAAGCTGTACAGATTGCAGCATAGAAAATACTCTTCTTTAACGGACTTCTGTATAAAAGCTGAACATATAAAAAATATAGCTTTTTTGGTTCTTGATTTTGCAGGTATATTGCCTTTAAAATTCCTTTTGCTTTTAAGAAGCGTGTTTCCTAACTGACTGGAAAAAAGTGTCAGCGTGGTACTTGCCTTGCTGGTTTATATTTCAGAAGGTAATAATATTCTGTCTCCAATTTCAGCAAATAATCCATATTGTGTCAATGTTCTTATAGAGCTATATTTTATAATAATTGACAGGAATCAAAGCAAAATGTTGAAAATCATTTTATCACCGAACTCTTGTAGATAGTCATTGGATACAATATAGTGATTTTTTTATTTCTTATATCATTAATAAGAAAATATAAATAGTCAGTTTTGTAAACAGACATACACTTTTAAAACATCATCAAGCAAAACTATTCATGAAGCAGTTGGCTCTAAAATACTTTGAGCGTTACAGGATAAGGATTTAAAAGCAAAAATGTCAATTTAAAAAAATTGTTATGAAAAAGCTATTTGAAATAGCCGAAGCATCATAAACTGACCACAAACCCTGACTTCCCATCCTCCCTGAGCTGCCTGGGGACAGAGGAGGTAGAAGAGTTGGGAATGAAGGAACGAAACTGAACTTGGGAAGAAGAGAGAGGTTTTCAGTTTTGTCTTTGTCTATCACCAGTCTACTCTATTTTTAATTGGCAATAAATTAAATTAATTTTCCCCAAATAAGTTTGTTTTGCCTGTGGTGGTAACTCGTAAGCAATCTCCTTGTCTTCATCTTGACCCACAACCTTTTTCAACCTGTCTCTGAAGGGACAGAGGGTGAGGAGAGAGCAGCTGGATGGGTGTCTGGCAGCCAGACAAGGTCAACTCACCACAATACTTTAAAGCCATAAATCTTCCTTTAAGTCATGTTTTACAGCAACATCAACTGAGTTATTAAAAAAGCAAAGCAAAACACCAAAAAACTGAAAGAAACACCAACAAAAAAGTCCATGCTGTAGGAAAGATGACTGAGTATGGACATTTGTAGTACTTAAAAAATGTACTTAAAAATGTAGGATTCCTTGTATTGTAAATGTACAGATATAGTCAGCAGAAACACCAGTGAGGCTGTCACATCTTACTGAGTGGTATTCCCATACGCACAAGAAGTTCAGGGTACCTATGTGCACTTTCCTCCACCCCAAATTTGGTCCTTTACCTCTCATTTGTAAATTTTAAGGAGATGGTGGGGGGAAATGTCACAGAAATGACTACAGCATTTACTTACAAGGGGAAATAGTCACTTAAAGGGCAGTAGCCAGAGCCTGGAGTCCATGATCTTCATGTCATCAATATTGTATTATACACAAGAGATTGTTCTTCTGCATGAATTACAGGTACCTCTGCAGAGCAGTGGAAATCCTTTGCTGAAAGGAAATCTCCTTCTGAAAGGAAATCTCTTTCTGAAAGCAACCTCAGAGAATACAGAGCTTATGACCAACAGGAAAATCACTTGCAGCAACAAAAAGGTACAATTTTGCATAAACTTCTCTAGCAGAAAGGTCATCAATTTTTAGTAGGGTGAACTAAAAGAAGCTTCTAAAGAAGCTGCAGAAAGCAAATCAGCCACAAACTGATCTCATCAAAAGCCTTGTTACAAAGGATCCATTAAAGGATCTCACCAGCTCTCTATATGTGTCATCAAACACTTCCCTTTCTCCTGGATGTTTGGTCCAAGGCCAAGCACCTTCAACTTAGCTCTCCGAACATAAACACAGCTGCCACTTTGGATCGATTCTCTGCCTTTTAGAATTGCATCCTTAGAGAAAGTTTCCATATACTGTTGCTACATTACACCCTGAGCCTAATGATTAATCATCTCCTGCCACCACGAACTGTTTTCAATGTGAATATGTGTTAAAACAAGCAGACTGTATCACTAAATATCAGAAAAGTTACGCTAAATTTGTTTAGCAACCAGGTACTTAAATTATCTGTGAAAATATACATAAAATTAATACTAAAGTGGCAAAAGTCATTACTAAACCTGAGCTTCAGACTGTTACTGAAAACTGATGACACTCTATTACTAAGCATTTAAAAGTTAACCTTGCAAGATTTACTACTAGATCAGAGTTGGGTATCAGGATGAAAATACTGCTACTAATGAATCAGACAATGACTAAATAGTCTGTCTCTCTAGATCAAAGCCATCTTTTAACAACATAATCTGAACTCCTTGGTCTTCATCCTGCACTCATTACTCAAGGAAAAAGAAATGAAGTTAATAAAAAAATCACCTGGGTAAGGATTCTGCCAGTCATTTTTACAGTGTTGCTTCGAAAAATAACATCAATGAAAAAGTCAAAGAAATCATAAAATCTCTCCTATAGACAGGTAAATAATTCTGATGCCTAGGAATTAAATAGATTTTGTAAAATTATTCTTCTCCATTATGTGTCAGAACCTCTTTTCTAAGGTAAGTTGAGGGATCGTACTGTGTTACATAGCACTGAAAAAGTCTCATAGCTTTATGCAACAGTTGTTAATATAGTATAAAAACAAACCCTGCAGCATTAATACTGCTTTCTGTAGATGTTCTTAAGCCAGGCTACTTCGTATAACTTCCATGAGTATTTCAGAAAGTTGAAGACCTTTCTGACTTCTCTTGTCCATTCCAGTAAGTTTAAAACAAAACTTTCAGTGTGATTGATACAGAAACATGTTTTTCAGCAATATTTTTTAGAATATATATGTAACAAGTTCAGTCCTGACAAGGAAAGAGCACAAACCTTCAACTGTCCTTCAGAACAAGCATTAGTTAAACCTAAAAACTGAGTTAAGATTATGGAAATGAAAGGCTTCCAATATTTCTTAGACTACTTTACTGAGCTAATTGTACCCATTTCTTAAGGATATAATAGGCACTGATGCAAAATCTGACACATACACTGTGCCTCAGACTGGAAAGAATATGAATTCAGTCCTATCTAGAAAACCAGAAAGTTTGCTGAAAGTGATCAGTCTTTGAAGAAGAGAAGAAAATTTGAAGCTTTGCCTTAACAAGAAGGCCATTAGCAAGTCCTGGTCAGAGAAAATGCTAGGAAAAAAATATCAACTTTCCCATCTTATCTCAACGTGGAAACTACTCTAAGAGAGAGACAGGAGATTTTGACTTCTGGCCAAGAATAAAAACTGCCTAGGAAAGGGAGAAATATGATCTAAGCTGTCTTTCAAGGAAGTGAAGGTAAAGAAAAAGAGTGTATTTGTTTACCACACAAGCTATTCATCTGCTTGTGATACAGACAACGTATCCAATTAAAATGAGTTTTAAACTAAGGAATGAAGTTGTTCTTCTTCCTTTAGAAACATTGCATTGATTACTGTATTTCTGTGAACTTCTGAGCTGTGTTTTAATTTGTCTATGGACATAACAAATCTGCAAGGGAGAACTGGCTTTTTGTCTTGGCTTGTTATTTCTTAGATGATTTCCTGGCTACGGTTGTTGTGCCTGTGGCACATAATACACCCTTGTCTTTTCTCAAGACAGAAAATTTTCTTTTCATTACTACATCAATTTCAGGATGTGGTGGGAAAAACACAACAGAAATTGCTAGAGATTTAAAAAATAATAAAAAAAATGGACAGAAATATTAAGAATTAGTCAGTGCTATGAAAATAAAGACTTATACTAGGCTCCACTACTATTCAAATCCATTCAAATCAAGGAATCTATGTGCAGGTTGGTGGCAACAGATACTCGGTGTCTTTGTGTGTAGGTCATTTGGATCAGGAACTGTATTTATCCACATTTTTTCTACTTTACTAAAATTCAAGGAAAGCTTAACTACAGCTAACAGACTTGTAATAAAAAATGTTGTTGTGTATGTGCCTTAATAATCATCATAAATAAATTTTTGAAAGACTTGGCTGAAAGGTTATTACTGACAATTCTCCCACAATACCACTTTACAATATATTGTCATTTCACCAGTCATATTACACACGTGGTTCCGTGCCACACACAAGTCATAGCTTTCCAGCTTATTCTCACTGAAATTTCCCAGATTTTTTGAGTATGTGACTAGATTTCCATTCTGCTTCCTTTATATCATGGTTATGAGATCCACTGAAAAGACAATGACTTCAAAGAGATTTAAAAGCAGAAATCTATGACTCTTCAGTCACGAAATTGGCTAGTTACACAGACTGCAGGTGTAGCTGTGTGTCAAAACTGGTGCCGGTGTTTCTGGGGGGCAATTACCAGTTTATGCACCAGCCTGAAGTGATATTAGTCTTATTTATCAGCTAATGTAAACAATCAAGGCATCAATGATCCATTTTACTTTCCATTGCTTTGATTCTACTTAACAAGATGTTGAAAGAATAAGAACTATGGAATAAGCCATAGGTGTTATGCAGAGAGGCAATTTTCTTTTCATTGCTACAAAATTCTCCTGCCTTTTGATGGTGGGGCATGAAATTGCTTTGACTGCAATTAAGCAACTGTAAGTAGAACAACACTTAGTTTCTCTCTGCGCCTAGCTGTGTCTTTTTTAATTTGTCCATGTAAATGAAATGGCTAACTTTTTTTTTTTTTTTTAATATGCAGATTCTGTCTTGAAGTTACACAGCTTTTATGAGGGGGTGGTGTTCTTTTTCATCTGGATTATACCGTTTCTCTAACACCTAGGTTGTTCTTTTGATTGGGTGGAAGCACATGGCACTTGGTAAATAACACGCTCGGTAGGAAGTGGCAAGGAGCTGCACAATCACAGCAGGAGGCTACAAGAAGTTTTCTTCCTGTAAGAGACAACTGGAGCATCCAACCTCCAAAGGGAGTAGAGCGACACTTTCCACAGCAGAAAAAGATGGAGCCTTCAGACTACTGGCACTTCATCTTCTTTTCTGGGAACACCAATTTATTTCCTTTTCTTCTTCTGGATGCTTTGTAAGTACCTTAAACCCCAAAAAGGAATTCTTGGTCCTCCCTTCTTTACTTTTTGTGTATCTCAGGTCACTGTGACTACTGACAGCCTCATGACTGTCCATGTCACAGAGGTCTTTAAGTGTTCAGTTACTTTTCCATTTTCTGACTCTCTTGGAGTCATTGGACATTCTAGTTACCTCCACGCTTCTGAATTCTTCTAACTTCATCACCTTCTAGATGTGTACAAGCCAGTAACATTCTCAGCAAAGGCTTCATCAACTCTGGCTTGGAAAACTAACCTCACCGCATCTACTGTGGTGTCCTGGTTTTGGCTGAACCAGCCAACGACTAGACGACAGATGCTCTCCCCCACCTCTTGCTCCAAGGGGAGGAGGAGAAAGTTTAAAGTCTCTTCTAGACACAGCTATTCTTCTTCCTTATTTCTTATCATGTCATGTGTCCTTGTCCAAAGTCACTGGCTTCTCTTCTCTGATAATGATTCATCCACCTTTTTTTGCTGAGGTGTTTGGTTCCCAAGGAAGTCACTGCAAAATAAAAAAAAAATAAAAAAAAAGATATTGCATTTTCTCTCCTCCCATAAGCTCATGTTGAGGGACTTATTCTAAACCATTCTTCCTACTTTCACCTCTTCATGTGGGGTAAGCATCCCGTAGGATGGAATGCCAAACATGGTGGTACTTGACCCAACCAGGATCCCTGCACAATAGTACAAGCCAAAAAAAGGACAATACACAATTATTCTCCTTCACCTCTTCAAATGCAGTCTTGCCTCAAGGAAGATGAGTCTTATACACGTCTGCTTGTGGTTCAGCTCTCATTTCCTTGTTGATGCATTAGACAACTAACCATCATAGAAAAAAAAGAAAGAAAAAAGAACCTAAATGCTTCCAAAATTCAGTATTTGGGGTAAAACAGTGGCAAATATGTGTTAAAAAAGGAAGAGCTGCTTAAGTACGTTATAATTTGAATGTATACTGTACTTATTTTATTTTATTTATTTAATTTAATTTCATTTTACTTTTTTTCCTCCGTGTTTTCTCAAAGGACAGTTGTCTTTTTTCAGTGATGAATGCATGGTTTTAGCCATAAAATACTCCCTTAATCTCTAGTTTGAAATATTACACTTCTGCAGAAATGTCACCAGAAGTATTTATAAATGGAAAAAATGAAGATAAAACATAATTTACATTCAGTCCCTCTACAAATTAAAAATATTTGTTATTGCTGTAATATACAGCAAAATATTATCAGACATATGGTATTGTTATGTGAACCATATGCCTGCATCGCTTGTAGAGCATATGGTAAGAGTTTAAAATAAGCAGCATTATAAAAATATGATGGGCTTTAAAAATATATCTCTTATAACAAACAAACGTTTGAATTTTTTTGTTGTTTTTATAAAACAGGTATTTGCAGGAATACATCTGACAAAATTTCCTCATACTAGCTACGTAAGGTATGTAACATTAAGAGTGTCTCTTGTCTGTTTGGCTGCTTCCGTCTCCACTGGAAATGGTTGAAATAATTTCATGTCACAACCAAAGTGTAAGGAAATACATTTTACTGAAAAAAAAAAAAACCCGAGGTTCTAAATGGTAGTGGGAAATGTGAATAAGGAATTATATGTACTAAAGAGGATGGAAAACATTTTGCTGTGTGGAGCATGGAGTCCGGTTTTGAACCTTGATCCCTCTCATAGAAAAGGAAGTTGGCCAAAACTGTAACATAATCAACTATTTCTTCACACTTAAACTCCTGCAGAAAAAGATTTGTTCCTTTAGGGGCAGGAAGGGGCAAGCTCAAAAAGGGGCATGTCCTATTCTTTCCATCTTCTCTGACAACAGGTCACTGTTGTGATGAAAAGCCTCAATCTGTACGGGCTTATATAATGTTCCTATCACTATAGTGCCTTATGTTACTATTATTGTTTCTTATATTTCTAGTTATATGTACTGATATCAAATATCTTTTGAGATTGTGTTAGTTCAGCTAAGATTTTATTAGCATTTAAATTCCATCACCATTCTTCATAAAATAGATAGTTAATAATGTACAAACCTGGCAAACAAATAAAAATCTTAGTGTATCTCTTAATAAGCTACCTGATTTTTTTGACATTTTTCAAAAAGAAGAATTTTCAATTCCAGTGCAACAATGCACCATTTGTTTCTACTATGTTCCTGTTTATTATACAGTTGTCAGGAGTTTCATTCTCTCTCTGTCTATCCTTCTTTCTCTCTTTCTTTGCCTTTCTTCTTTTAGATTCTGTAGTATTGCTACAGTAAAAAGAGAAAATATTGATAAATGAGGCTTGCCATTAAGGGGAAGCAATTTGCAGTAGAGTGAAAAGTTACAACGGTTCTTTGAATTATGAGAAGACAGTGATTCTTTTGAAATATAAATGTGTGTAATTATGTGAAAGAGTGCAAAACTATTTGTTTTTTTGTTCCTTGTTTTATCTTTCTGAGTTTTACTGTTAAGGTTGGAAAACTAACAGCCTCTTCTGTTTGTTGGTGAAAGAAAAAAAATGGAAGAGAATGTTTTGGAATAGCACACATTTTGTTTCATTTTTATTCTTCTCTTAAAACCACTTAATTTTTTTTTGCTTTATTTAAATTGATAGATTTTTAAATGCAATATTGCTTTTAAATTAAAATAGATTTTGTTTCTTCAGAATTGTACCTTTTGTACAGAAGATACAGAATTGTACCTCACAGTTCAGCAAATGAATAGAAATTCAAAACTGTTTCTCTGCCACTAAATTTATATTTATTAAGCATGGGTTGTTGGTTTTTTGTTTTTTGTTGGTTTTTTTTTTTTAAAAAGAGGTTATTCCAAACACTGCGTTTATCTATGTGTGAGAAAACATGCGGTGTAATAGTTTCTTTTCATTCCACTCTTGTTGGTTCTCATTTTTCTCAATCCAGCCATCTTCTCTTTGACTCAAAGATTCTTTCAAGATTCTCCAGCTTGAAACTCTGTCTGGTTCTTCTACGCCTGAACATTTTACTTATCTCTATCTCTCTTACTCTATGATTATATAATTTTTCCTGGATTTTCTTTATTTCAGAAATTCTCTATTCAGTCAAATCCTGTAGTTGCTCTTCTTAAAACAATGCTTGTAGTTAGGTTCTACTGCAAAGTCATTAAAATGAGAATCTTTCATAGGCCTTTCACAGACCCTGGAAAAGGTCCTAAACATATATTTTTTGGGGAAAAACATGCAGAATTCTTTATGGCATGTGTAGATTTTATACAAAAGGAAGGTAGACTGCTTTCTCTACTCTCTTTTATACAAAAGAGTACATGTAAAGGCACAGGTCTCTCTGTGGAAAAAGGGGGAAAAATTGTCAAGAATTAAAAGACATGTTCTTAGCAAAATCTAACCAGATCTTTAGAAATGGCTCAAAGAGTGTGCTGGGGCTTTTTTAATATTTTTTTCCTGATCTATATAAATGGAAAGGTAAAGTTGTCAGAAATCCAATAAGAAATATGGCATAAACTTCTTAATCCCCATTCCTAGATGTCTGGTATTAACACACGTTTGTCAAATAAGATTTGACAATTTGGCATTTTTCCATTAACCCTAATAGCATTAGGGGTAACCAAAGTGTCATTTCAAAATTCTGGGTACCATACAGAAGTGAGAATACACTCGTTCCACATGCACATGTTCAACTGCAATGTCTATTTACCGTTTGGTCTGGTGACAATCACAGCATTATAACTGCACTTGCAATTGCAAGCACAACATGGTCAGGATAAATATTGATGAATTAGAATGAATTGAAGAGGGAAGGCAGCTTGGATGTCATCCAGCAAGGATACACATGTAAGGATGACTTTGTGGAAAGGATATCTGTGGAAAAAAAAAAAAAAAAAGCTTTCTAATTTGTTTTTCAGTACAAGTTAGGAAAAAAGAACACCACTTCCTTCTTGGATGTATGGGTAGATGGGTGTCTATCGCATCAGCAGGCTCTGCCAACAAGATGATGGAAAAAATATAGCCCAAAAACCTTCAGCAATTCAGCAAGGTGAGTTGTAGGTTTTCTCTTTCATTGCAGTTTTCCAAAAAAGCCCAGCCCAGGTTAAAATTTTGAGTGAAATGCATTGCCCTGTGCCGCGATATGGTGTATTGCACCTCATCAATCGCACCAGACAACGTTTCACATTGGGGGGGTGTGTGTTATCATATCACTCTAGTCACCTCCCATTAGCAAATGACATACCAAGTTGGAAATTTGAATCAAAAGGAGGAGCGTTTTTAGAGATGACATTTATGGGAAGTGAGCTGTCAAATCAGACTACTTTTTTAAAGTGTGGTCTGGTAACAGAATAATGCTTTTAACACTAAAAAGCTGTGGAACTACTTGCCCATCACGAGGCTGTTTTTACCAAGTGAGGTTTAGGGGTGTGTTCTTCTTTTTTTTTTATTTTTAACTTTTTTTTTTTTTTACCAAGTGAGGGTTGGGGTGTGGTTCTTCTTTTCTTTTTTTTAAAGGATTTATAGTTTTTATTCAGGGATTTATTGAAAATCTTTGAACCAGAAAATGATTTTCTAGATTCACTTCTTTTTTGCATCCCACGCCCATCAGAAAATACTATTGCAATTCCTATTACACCAGAAGCCTAAGTGATATTTTAAATGCTTTAAACGTCTTCTTGCCTCTGCAAGAAGAGGAACATTGTGTTCACAAAACATCTACCTTCCCCTTCCTGAGCTTCTAACCCCAAGGGAGCAGAAGCAAACTAGACCTGGAAAAACTATGGGCAAGTTCCTCTGGGGCTCTTCAGTCAGAAAACAAAGCATTAGGTTTAAATATTTTGGTTTGTAATAAAACTAGAAGTCTCCCATTGCCATCTATTTTTAAAACTTATAATTTTCTATTTCATGTTGTTGACATTTCTTTCCTACTCAGAAAGACGAAACCATATTTGATAGCTTGTTTGACTTAAGTGAAAAAAAAAAAAAAGCAAACAAGAACAGGGCTGATATGAAGCGTCCATACATTAGAGAGAGAAATATCTTTCTTGTGTGAGGTGCTCACCTCTGTGGAGAAATATGATGACTGGACACATCAGCGTATCCCATCTTTAACCCCGTGCTTACACAGCATTGCTTCACTCTGTTCAATGTCCTGGTCTGCTGAATGCATCCTGAGCAATATTGAAAATTGCTCTTCCGTATATCATCAAATCTTTTATGCAAATCTGTTGTTACAGGAAACTCAATATTCTAACAGCATTTTATGTAATTATGCAAAAAATTACTCATCGCAGACTCATCTCTCATGACTGTCCTACTGAAGAGTAAGATGATCCCTTTATGTTTTGCTCCATCTCCTTCACGCAGGTGATCATCTCATATACTTTTACCTATCCCTCCATTGCTTTATAATTGAAGTTTTCTGTCCTTTTCAGAGGTCTGGAAAGAGTTGCCCCTGATTGTGTGGGTGAGAATTGCCTTGCAGATTGCGAGTAACTTATGAGATCACACGGGGAGCCTCTGGATTCTGTAAAATCTTCCCCCAAAGTGCTTTAACCTGAAATAACGGGAGAGGAAAGACAAACAGCTGCTGATTTCTGGTGCTGCTGGGTGCTGCTTTCCCCTGCACCTGGAGCTGCATCTCAGGCCACAAAGAAGGATTTTCTGCATTGATAATGGAGGCAACTATTGCAAGCAGCTAGAGAGACAGTGAGTTTAAAAGCTGCAAACTGCATTCTCTCCAAGCAGAATGTTTTAATAAAATTTAAATCCAATCATTAGACATTCTGCAGTGTTTTGAAATTTGCCTGTTTCTTGACAGAAAAATAGCCAAAATCCAGATGCTACAGAAATAACTAGAGTCAGACTCAAGAGACAATGGAAATGAATAATTTAGCTAAGGCAGTTGTCACTGTTGGGTTAAAAAGCTCTTGGAAAATCCCATAATATGTAAAATTCAGGTAGATTCCTTTCACTACGACTTCCAGCAAATAGGATGGTTTTAATTTCCGAGCATGATGCATTGCCCTTTGCAGCGTTATGGCAGGTTGCATCTGATCAGTCACACTGGATTACATTGCACATCAAAGCAAATGTTATCATTCCAGTCACATCAGATTAGAAGATGACATATCATGTTGGCAATTTGAATTCAAGTCTTTTGAAGGGTAATTTTCGAGTGTGGGATTAAAATATCCATCCCAGTCAAAGGTCAATAGGTACACTTCAGATATCAAATGTGCAGCATTTGGCACGTTCTCCTTCCTTTTTGCACTGGGTTGATGAAACCAGATGCGATAGAGACAAAGGTGGGAGGAATAAGGCAAAAGGACACACTTTTAAAACATCAGTGTCTAAACTACATCTGAAAAATGTGTGTGGTAAATGGAGAAAGAAAACTGAATGCTGATAGTACAAACGTGTGTGGAAGATGTGAGGTCACAGAGAAATGAAAACTAAAGGACTAATACGATTGTGCAGAGACCATTAAAAGTCGTGTTGCATAGGCTGTACCATAACACATATACATATATGTACACATCCTCTTTTTATGCTTATGTCAGAACTCGCCTTTCAGCTTCATGTTTCTAAACACTCACATTTGAGATAAATATTTGGGATACTGGCAGCTACAGGCAGGACTTGCAGTCCAGAGGCGGATAAATGAGAAGAACTTTAGTTGTCCTTTGGTCTCTCTTAATCCTGGGCTGCTCTGCCATCTCCAGTGTCATTTAGCTATTCCAAAAGCTGGCATAGAAAATGTTTTTATCTCTGACTTTTTGTCTTCTCACCACTGGTTGGTTCACCACTGGTCAGTTCACCGATGCTCAGCAGACACTGCTGTCCACACTGCAATGTGACTGTCCTGTCTCTTGAATGTACCGCCCCCAGGCACCCAGAAATTTTAAAACTGGTCTGATTTGAGCTGGGTGGAATCTGTTTAAATCAAAGGGATTTTTTCAGGAATCTGGGGACCTGCCTACGTTGAAAGCAATGCGTAGTTCAGGCTGTATTATGGCTGAGAGTCTAGAGGGTGACAAGAAGTAAAATCCCATGGAAAGCTGCCTTTTGAAGGTGATGCTGGCCTCTGTCCCACTTAGTCTGAAGAAAGCAATATAGGTTTTTTACTACCTTTTTTCTTCTAAAACGTTTGTGTTATATCTACTTGGATAATGTACGAAAGTATAATGAAGTTAGATCCTGCAGTATGACACAGAGTCATAGAACTGCTGCTTGGAAGGGATCACCAGAGATCATCAAGCCCAGTCTCCTGCTTAAAACATAACTATCAGCAAAATAGATCAGAACAGCCGCAAGTTAGTCTTAAAACACCCTTACTGTTAAAATAGTTTTAAAAACCTGAAAGTCTGTGATTCTGCAACCCCCCAGGCAGCTTATTGCAGCCCTGCACACCAGAGCTTCCTGAACTCTGGGTTGCTAAGACCATTTGCCCCAGACAAAGATCAGTTATGGCTTCCTTTTTCATTTCCAGGTTCTGGTCAATGCCAGTGCTATGTTAGTGTTCACTTCATGAATAAGAACTGCAAGCCAGGAAATGAGTGTTTCTGCTCAAGGGATTACAATTTATTTTCTCTCTTATTTCCTTGCATTGCCTTCCCAATCCCACTTGTACTATTTATTTTAATCTGCTGTACTTGTCAATACATGTGACTGGAAAAGTGTAATTTCTTCAATTTTTCTTTTCCCCTTTCTAGTACAGAGAAAGAAGCATAAATATTTCGATCATGGAACATTTTAACTGATTTTTTTATCACTGGTGTGATTCAGCAACTAGTCTGTTCATTCCCATTATAATGCCTTTTTTATCTAATAAGCATTTTGATAAAGCTAAGGTTATTTTAAAAAGATCTCTTATCACAGGACTTCAAGTTAAAACTAGTCTGTTTCCATGTGAGATTTTGAATCCTTTTCTGTCCTTTGTTATAGCTCTATAAATCCAAAGTAAAATCTAGTTCAAGAGGATAAGATCAGATGCTACTGTAAGGATTGGAAGTCCATGTCTAGACACTTATAAATCTTCATGCTAAGCATGAAGCGATGTTGGCTGTGACTGCCAGTAATTACAGTTGCTCAGATTCACTGGAATTTGATCTGAAACATTTGCCTGCTCTTAAATCTGGAGAGGTTGACATGGAGAGATAGTATCTTGTATCTGCCAAAATATTACAGACACAAATTTCAGACAGGCTTCTGGGTGCACACACTCTTCAGCAGGGTGAAAAAGAAGCAGGATTCCTATTCTAATTACTTTTTTCCCCCCACAAGGTTTGATTGTTCCTGCTCCATTTTTTGTTGGTTGTTTTCAGAGCTTGGAATGCTTGTGGTTCCAAGGGAATTTAAATGCCGTTGTAACTATTTTGATGCTGTTCCAACTGAAAGGTACTGAGAGATTTTTCTCTTTCTGTGGTTTACTCTGTATTTTTTCAGGTCAGAGAGGCACCTCCGAGAATGGAGATGTAATTTGTTTTAATCACTGAATTTCTCACCATGCATATATGCGAACCTTCTTTTGTTTTGTGTTCAAATGTTTGGGGTTTTTTTGGTGATTAGTTTTAGTTTTCCAGTAGTTTCTCTCTGACCTTTGTCTAAGTCATCCCTAGATAGAGTTTGGCAGAGTCGTTGTCAGGTGCCAAGTGAATAATCATTGGTTCCTACTTATTCTTCAAGTTTCTCTCTGTGAGTAAATTTAGTATTCTAATCCTAAATGAAAAACAACAGGTAATCTTCAAGCTGACAGTTATGTGATTCATTGAGTTTCATTTTTTCAGTAAGCAGGGAAAATATAAAGAGAGAAAAACAAGTGTACTCTCTCAATTTTTTTATATTGGTATTTATTCAACTTGTATTCATCCAAGATCACCACAATGCAAGCAGTTTAATTTTTTAGATTTGAAATTATTTGGGACTTTTATTTAAAAAAAAAATTAATACTTTTGTAGAGATGCTATAAATCTCTAACATGTAATAAAACAAGGTGAATGAATAGTCATCTTATTGAATGTAGGTTCTCCACAAAACGTGTAACACATCAAGGACTATCTATGGATACTTAAGAAACCACTTTTTAAATTTTATTATTTAAATACGTTATAGGCCTACAGCTAACTCTCTTGATATGTGTGGTTTTGCCATTTTTACGTTTCTAAATTTAGGCAGCATTGTTGGAAGACATATTCTAAGGTGCACTGAGACAAGTGACGAGTCCCTAACTGAATCAAAAAACGCAGTGAGAAGTGCAGTCAAGCTCTTTTGGGAGGCAGCTTGGTCCCTGGATATTCCCTCAAAGCTTCCAAAGCCTATGCTTTGGGGACACTGAGGATATAACTTTCTTTTTTTTTTCTGAAACAGCAATAAAAAACACTTCACAGCAAACTCTGCTCCAGCCCTGATTATCATTCAAAAACTTCCTTTTGACTGTAACAAGTCATGAAAAAAGATGCCAAGATGTGGATATTCTCTACTTTTAGCCTTGCTTTCCCAAGGAGTGTATGAGAATGCAGTGCGATACGTATAGCTAGATTTTTGGGGAATTTTTTAAACTTTCAGTTGGTTATTTGCTAGGTCTTTAGATGCTAAGACAGATGGAATAAAACACAATTAATGTAAATTGCTGGATTGCCCTGTATGGGCAATACCAGTGCAGAAGCAGCTAGCTGTAGGCACCATATATCTGTAGTTTTTTATACATTTATACAACAATGATTTTTCCAAATCCTGAAATGAACATCATAAACTGGCAAAGAAGTAGAAAAGTTTGCAATCTTGTTGGAAGGTTGCCACCAATGTACTCTGGTGAGAAATGAGGGTAAGAGTAGTAGCAAATCTCTTTTATGGTGCTGTTATCAGGACATAATGTGCTGGTTTTATGGCATACCACCACAGCCAGTACCCAAACTGCCAATGGAAATATAATTTAGGATCTGATGCGAGATCTAGCAGTGCATCAGTAATTTAATTGGATCTTTCATCATTCCCATCTCTAACTGTCATTAGCTGATAATTGCTTATCCTAAAAACTGGGGAAATTCTGTAGATGTTTGATGGAGCTCAGTGTGTACTCAGCATTTAAACAGAACACAACCCAGTACTTGATTGCTATGCTGGGGAGAAAAGAAAGAACTTTTTAGCCTCTTGATCCCCAGAGTGAAGTGTTTTCTTAATCTTTATAAGTGTTCCTGTAAGCTCACCATGGTTTTTTGTAGGTCTTTGTGGTTGGTTGGTTTTGGCTTTGTTTTGTTTTGTTTTTTTGTTGTTGGGTTTTTTTTGGTAACAGTTAAGGGCATAGGTGCAGTGTTTTAATAAACCATGGCCCCCACTAAGCTCATCCAGGGAGAGGCATATATCATCAGATGTTCCCTTGAATCTTGCAGGAGATGTTGCTGTGATGAGCATAATAGGAGAATCTGAATAGAATAGAGATGAATGAGCACATTTTTACTCTAAACATTTTATGTATCATTTTGCTTTCACAGCAGGTGGCTTGAAGGTTCTCCTAACCACTGCTGTTATGTACTGTGCAGAAGGTCAGAGGAGATGATCATAATGGTCCCTTGTAGCTTTATAATCTATGAATCTATACTCCCGGGGAATTGTAAGTGCCAAGAAATATGCTTAAAAACACTGGTTACAGAGAAAGCAATCAAAAATGATTGGGAGAAGGCACCCCCCACCATCCCTCCTAATAAGGGTTCTGAGTACATAGACGGGGGAAATTTGTGACGCAAACTATAGATGGATTTTTTTTCAATTAAGAAAGACAAGAAGCTGGGCAATTTCAAAACAGCTCATACACAAAGTTACTGACAAGGGGAACAGTAAGGGAAACCATGGAAATATTGTAACAGGCAATTTGATTGTAGCAGACATGCATTTTGAGGAAAGACAATAGAGGAAAAGAAATGCCTGATTGATAATTATTTTGCTGTCAGATTCAGCGAGAGCTTGAGAGTTCCTGAAATATTAGCAAAAAAAAGCAACAGGCTGTAGAATTATGAATAATCCTGAACCTATCAGAGGCTTAAATTTCAACTTGAATGAAGCAAGGAAATAAATAGCAGGAGCAAAATGTCCATTGAATAGCTGGTAGATAATGGAATCATAAGGAATGAGCAGCATGAACTTGTCAGGAAAGAGAGATGGGTTTGTTGTTGATGATAGAATTTTAATTTTAGTACAAAAAAAGAAAATAGATTTTATAATCTATTTTTGCATGAATCCTGTCTCAAGCACTAAAAAAAAGGAAATCATTTTATATTAGCTGTCAAATTCCCTCTCTCAAAATTAATTAAAAGAGGTTTGGATAGGGACACTGTCATATGGACTGAAAAGTGACTGAAGGGCCATTAACAAGGGATAATGATACACAGCAATGTATCAAGTTGTGGGGGAGCTGTCTAGTAGCACTGAAGGGACTAGTGTTGGTTCCAGGTTTTTCTGACATCCTCATTAATGATTTGAAAGTGGGAGTAAACAGCAAGTTAATGAAACTCACATATTATACTAAATTGGGAGGTGTTACAAACACCAGTGATGGCACAAAAATAATAGGAAGGGACCGAGTGATATTAGAATCACGGACATAACAGCAAAATGAGATTCAATTTGGAACAAGGCTATCTAATAATATATGAAGAAAAATAATCCAAAACATAGCTACGGAGTGGGAGAGAGAAACAGGGAAAGCAGTAATGCTTAAAGAACCATGGAGGTGGTAATGGGTAGAAAATTAGGCACGAATCTATAGAGTGATATGGCATTAAGGGAGGCCAATGAGCTTTTGGGTTTCATACAAAGAGGTGTCAAAGAGTGAGGAAATAATAATCATTCACAGCATAACACTCATGCAACTAAGCCTGGAATATCGCATTCAGTTCTGGGCACCGGTTTACTAGGAAAGTAAATGAGCAAATGAGATGCATTTCATAGTGCAGCAGCAAAAAATGAACGAAAGATGAGGGAGAACATTTTAGGAAAAGAAAATGTAAAAGCCAAATGCTACTCTGTGTACCTTGGCCAAATGACAACAGAGGAGGGACGTGAGAACATTGTATCTGTGTAAAGTTGTAAACTCCAAAGGCAAAAAAAGGATTTAGGAAGGAACAAAGTGGTAGCAATAAATCTAATAGGATCAAATTAGGAAAGAAATCAAAAGAAAAAACTAGAAAAAATACATACCAGGAAACAGTTCTTAGATTTAGTGGAGTTTCTACTTGCCATTTTTTAAAAAAAAAAGTCCATGAAAATGGACATTCAGGAAATAAAGTGTTACAATTGTATTAATTGTGCAGTTTGCAATTTCCTAGTAAAACGTGTTTTTTGTTATTCTCTTGATTGCTGACTAAAACTTGATTCCAGTATAATCTGGAGGTGAAGTGGTACAGGTTGCATTGTCTGGAACATTTTATAAAGGGCTAAATAAATCACCTCTCCATGTTTTAACAATCCATGCAAGTATTAGCTAAAATCAATAACTGGACAGATATATGAAGGACAAAAATAACAGAACGGATGAATAGAGCACTCAATAACCAGAAATACAGGTAGAGAAAGGCCACACTGGCTAGAGGGGTAGTGAAGCAGAAAAGCTGCATTCACTCCTTCACTGTGGTAGGGAGAACAAGAGAAGAAGCACAAAACACTCTTGTAAAAGAGAATTTTAGTCCCATCCGAAAATGCGTGATTTCCAAAGAACAGCTCTTCTCTATCCTGATGTATAAAAATTGTTATAGAAACTCTATACTTTATTTGCTTCTCCCTTTCTAGAAAGGCATCAAAAGAATATAAAAGTTAGCAAAAGAGTGAGCTCTTTTTTACTGTTTTTGAAACTATCCTGGAAGTTTCTATATTGGAAATATATATTACTATCAAATCATAACATGGTGGTCTAAGAAAAGAAATTAAAAAAAACCCCATTCATTAAAAAATTAAGGCTTTCATTAAAATAAAAATCTGTAAGGAGGTGGATTAAGGACATCTCATCCAGGGAAATAAAAACTCAGGATTTTTTAAATCTACATGTTTCTGTACCAAGTTATAGAATATTAGGAAGAGACAGAAGGCAAATAAGGGTGAGAAAAAATTCCAGCTCCCTTTAAGACAGAAACAGAGCAGGGATGAAATAATACTATGTGGAGGCAAATATCTAACATACTGATGTTAAACAGGGCATTGTTACCAACATTTTGCTGTCTGGCTTGACATCCCTTACAAGACTCCACTTAGGAGCAGCTTTCACTGATGTCTGAGACATAGCCTGGGTCTTTCTGGTATTAATATTATTTTGTTTGTTAGGAAATAGTGTAAGCTGTCGAACAATTCGATTTGGTTGTGTGTTTTGAGCATCCCCTTCAATTCTTATTTCCTGGAGACACTCATCCCCTCTGTTCTCCATACTAATCAGCTCTGCAGTTATTTTGTTGCTTATAAATATTGTTTTGGGGTCAATCAAAGTGGAATAATCTGATTTCTTATTTTTGGTTTGCTAAACTAGATTCGATGGCATTTAAAATATAACGAATTTGTATGCAAGGATCCAAAGAAACCTGGGATATTGACAAGAATAATTTCTGGCATCAGCATGTGATTGACACATCTTAATTCAAATGTAGAAATCAGTCTAGCTTTTCTTTTTAGTGTGCTAACATGTTTTTGTAAGATCTCTCTCCACGAAATATGGTATAGTCAATGGTACAGTATTTTTCATTTGTGAGAAATGTTACTATTTTGATACAACCACACTGTGACATTTAACCTTGTGCGGAAGGTTACAATGACACTAGAATATAGTGAAAAATGGCTGAGGAGCAGGACAATGACACTGTGGCATGATATGATTTATTTTTTCCATAATTTGCTTTTCAGCTCTTCCTCTTCTGCTATTTCTCATGAGACTAACATGTTCACCTGAAGCAGATTAGTTAAGATACAGTTTTACCCATTCAAAAAGACAGGGCCAATTATAAGGGCTGTATGGAGAGTTAAAATGTCTTGAAGAATGTCTTAGACTGTTTAAAGTTCAAATACGTTGTGAGAGAAAGACTTTTTTGAAGCAATAGCAGAAGCTATTTGTAGGCACACATGCAATGAGAGTTGGAAGGGGGTGTCTCCATTGCAAGTGAACACAACCGTTTGAAATGAAGTCATCCCTGGCGGTGTTGAAGGCCAAGCTGAATGGGGCTTTGAGCAACCTGGTCTAGTGGGAGGTGTCCCTGCGCGTGGCAGGGGGTTGGAACTGGATCCCTGGAACTGGACTTAAAGTCCCTTCCAACCCAAACCATTCTATGATTCTTGTTTCATTTTGTTCATTGGTGACGAGACTGACAAAACACAGCTAGGTCCACTGTAGACTGGGCAAGTTGGGCAATGGACAGTTGTACAGCTGTGTCCGTGATTGCCCCAGAGGGCAAGAACTCTGCCTTTTCTCTCCAGTAGGGCTTGCAGAGGAACCCCAGGCTTGAGGATGCAGAACCTCAACCACAGCAACATCCTCTCTCTGTCCGTTTTCCCCCCCCAGGATTATGCTGGTTTTGGCTGGGATAATTTTCTTAATGGTAGATGGTATGGTGCTATGTTTAGGACTTGTGCTGGAAACAGTGTTGATAACACAGGGATGTTTTACCTATTGCTGAGCAGGGCTTACACAGCATCAAGGCCTTTTCTGCTCCTCACACCACTCCATCAGTGAGCAGGCTGGGGGGGGAGGCACAAGAAGTTGGGAAAGGACACAATTGGGACAGCTGACCCCAACTGACCAAAGGGATACTCCATGCAATGTGACACTCAGTATATAAAGCTGGGGAAGAAGAAAAAGGGGGGGACATTTGGATTGATGAGGTTTGTCTTCTCAAGTCACTGTTACCTGTGATGGACCCCACTTTTTCCTGGAGGTCCTGAACACCCACATGCCCTTGGGAAGCTGGGAATTAATTCCTTGTTTTGTTTTGCTTGTATGCACTGCTTTTGCTCTACCTATTAATCCGTGTTTGTCTCAATGCACAAGTTTTCTCACTTTTACTCTTCCAATTCTTTCCCCCATCCAAACATGAGGGAAAGTGAGTGCGCAGCTGCGTGGCACTTAGTTACCGACGGGGGTTAAATCATGACAAGAGTGTATATAGTATTATCCTAGAAAGGCACAGCATAGGAACAATGAACTACTCTGAGTATTTACTACTTACTGCTCTCCTCCAGATCTCTACGAAGACTCAGCAACCAACTGTAGCCTCTGGGTTTGAATTAACAGATGCCATTTCTTAAATCAATAAAACTACCACATTGAGGCTGGATTTTCAGAAATCTAATACCTCACAGAGATAGAAGGAAATG
>JAHREE010000217.1:2189183-2337679 GCA_033628505.1 Tringa tobata
ACTGGTAAGAAGTCTATACACCGAATTTTGGCAAAGAAAATGTCCCTAAATGTGATATGCAGAATACTCAAGTCCATGCCACAAAAACTGAGGTAAAGACATCACTGAAAAGAAAAAAATATTAAATTTTTATATAGGAAAGTTTCTAGATAAATTTCAGAAAGGCAGGGAGACAGATGGCTCTAGAAGATGCACTAGAAGACATCTAGGCGCAACATATGCCATTGAGCTACAATTTAAATTTTGCTCCCATAGTCAGTTTGGTCCCAAGAGTTTTAATGGCCATAAGCCATTATCTCCAAAGGAAATAATATCTTATGGGATTGCAGACTGCTTCACCACTATACATCATGGTTCTAAGACCTTCAAAATGAATCCCACAGTGTTCTTAATACATGTGCACATTCATGCATAGTTGGAAATGAAGAAATATTTCTAATTTCAGAGAGTACATCTTGCTTTATNATGCATAGTTGGAAATGAAGAAATATTTCTAATTTCAGAGAGTACATCTTGCTTTATTTTGCATAATGACTATGAACGTAGTACATCAGATAAATGAAAGGAAATAGCTTTTAGTGCAGTGTTCTGTCACGGGAAAATAATAAATCAACAACCTATGAACTCTAGGTCCATTTGTAGCGTATTTAGAGCCCTCATTAACCTATAGAGGCCAATTTGAATAGAAGCCATTTAATGAAGACTCAGAGGGGATTATTAATAATTTACCATGATGGAAGAAATGGAAACAAGCTAGAAATGGTAAAGATTACCCAAATGATAATGAGATCCGAAAGTGGCAACATAATCACCTGAAAGGCTAATGCCAAGGCACAGATACTAAACTGCTGCATAACTTTGTACAATACGATTTAAGGGGTTTGGGGATGTGGCCCAATATCAGGAATTAATGATTTCCTGCTTTCAGGCAGGAACCACTTCTTTTCCTTTTCTGTTTGCTTTTTGAAACTTTTAATTTACTGAAAAGCCTCCTCAGCAGGGAGCATTGGATTGAAATGTGCCTGTTCTGTGGCAGAACCAACTACTTTAGGCGAGGTGCCACACATTATATTTAAAATGAGTGAAATACCTGCAAGATAAAGATAATATGATTTTGGCTCGCCCCACTCCAGGCTTACACAAGAAGGTGGAGTGTTTCTCCTTAGTGTATTTTAGTGTGCAAAAATATCAATAAATATAATGAATCGGGAGTGAAGGAGCTCTTGTAAAGCTCCATATGGTGCGCATTATCCTGTTACATTAAAATGTGATTTAAATGTCTTTGCAGACAACAGGACTCTTTCCACCTGAGAGACAACCCAGATCTCTGTTAATGCTTATGCAGAAGAGAGTTGAATCTATTCTGGCATGCATGGATGGTGGAGTGACTAACTCAGGCCCACCCCACACTGAGTCAGGAGTGATGTGTTCCTCTCTTTACCTGCTCCCAAAAGAGTTATGTCAGTTTCATATTGGATAACCAGCCATAAAACTCACCAAACACTCACAGAAAGGGCTGGGGTCCTTTCAAAAGGAAGTGTCAGACACCATGTGCAGTCAGGGTTTCATACAAAAGAGAAAAATAATTCCAGAAGCTAAATCTCCTCTGTCCATCCAAGTGCCCTGATCAGTACATGGAATGGCCATCTGGCTGCCTTTCTCATTCCCTCTCCAGAACTGTAGAATCATAGGATCATTTTGGTTGGAAGAGACCTTTAAGATCATCGAGTCCGACCATCAACCCAACACTTCCAAAACTACCACTAACCCATGTCCCTCAGCACCACATCTACACGTCTTTTAAATACTTCCAGGGATGGTGACTCCACCACTTCCCTCGGCAGCCTGTTCCGTGGCTTGACAACCTTTTCAGTGAAGAAATTTTTCCTAATAGCCATCCTAAACCTGGGATCTCCAGTTCTGTTCTGAAGGATGGAGGCTCATCGTACAGCATCACTGTACTCAGCTTTTACTAACAGAAAAGTGTCTAAATTCCTGGTTTCCATACTAGGAAGAAAGGTTTGAAATGAAACCTCAAGAAAAATGTTGACTGGTTAATAAATATCCCCTTCTTGAAATATTCTGTGAGTATTCAGAGTCACTGGAACTTTTAATTTTTGAAGAAAAAACAGCTTTGCTATTTTGATATAAAATATAAAAAAAAAAATTAGTGTGAATTCTAAAATGTCTAGAAACCCATGAAAATATTTTGATTTTCTGTGATCCTTTGGAGACTTTGTCATCTGAAATTATCACTGGAAGTCACAGTAGTTTGTTCAGAACTGTTTTTTTCTACTATGAATGACTGGTTTGACTCTAGTTTTTACTGAGCAAACTAAAAAGTTACTACAACATGACATTCAGAGGACATTGTCTTTCAGACTGACTTTTACATGATTGCCTTAGAAAACTTTCCATAACGATTGGCTTATTGTCATAATCTGAAGATCATTAGAAAATTCCCAGCTCTTTACATCTAAATAATGGCTACAGGAGAGGTCTACAAAATTAAACTAGCACATATTTTGCACTCATCATCAATGCTTGAAAAAATATTAACAACTTTACAGAAAAAATAATCGCACTTTGATCAGTCTATTCTTTAAAGAAAATTATTCCTTCTAAATATAAATGGAATATGCATCATCTAAGTAATGATGAAACAAGCATTGATTTATCAGTATGATAACATTTTAATTTATAGTTCTTCAGTGAAAAGGTAAGGTATTGTTGCAATATTTTATATTACATAAGCACAAAGAGGAGTTTCTGACTGGAATACTGGAATATGGGAAGGAAACTTCACTGTATCTCAGCACCACGTGACCACTCATCATTTCCACGTGATAATGTTTTCAAAAAGAATTCACTGAAGGAAAACTACAAAGGAAAGTCACAAAAGGATGTTACTAAGATCGTGAGCCTAAGACACTGATATTATTAATTTTCAATTTAGACTTCTGATTCCTTTAAAAAACAAAACCAAACAAAAAAAAAACCCCAAACTTTGGAATTCAATAGGGCTTTGTATCAAATTTCTTGATAAACCTTTTAGTCATTATTACAAAGAGATGGATCTGTGGCATAAATAAAGATTTAATCTGAGAACATTTTCGAAAGCTTTGTGTAAAGATAATTAGATTTGTTTAATGATAATGCTTGTTCTGTGGGTAACCTTCATAATTAGATAATTGAAAATCACTTTTGTATTGCTTCTGAGAAGTATCTTGAAAAACACAAATATACAAAGAATATTTTTTTCTTTTCACTTTCTTCTCAAGCAAGCTGTTACTGGTGATCCTACTGGATCTGGTCACTAAAGATAGTAAAGTCGGTACTACTGGTCACTGGCCCACACAAAGAAAACCAGCGTACAGTAGAACTGCAGTTCCAATAGTTTTGTGACATCTCAAGTAATTTTTTTTTTTTTTTTATTAAAAAAAGAAAATATCTTCAGTCTGATATTTAAACCAAAACATTCTATTTAGAATAATATGCAAAAGGAACTAAATTACCAGAACTAAAGTGTTTCAAACAATACCAGATATGTCTTGGGGGGGCAGGAGAACAAAACTACAATTGTCTTTATTGAGGTACAATTAATTTGTACAGCATTTTCTTTTGGTTAATGTGCTATCACTAACTTTATTTTTTCCTCTATACGTTAGCTTTCTGTAAGCAGAAAAGAAATAACTTTAGGGCTCTTTACATATAAGTGTATTCTAATTCATTGAGCACTTTCACATGGAAATAAAAAAATATCAACTGAGATAAAGAACATTTAGAAACCTTATTAAAAAAAAAGAAAACACTTCAGAAATGACAAGTGGGTACATTTTCATGTAGTCACCCTGTTTATTTCAAATGCTGTTTTTTATCCTGAATATTATGTCAAAGGCCTCTATGTTTTGAAGGCCCTTATTTAAAGTGGACACCAAAATCCATTTGTCTACTGCACGGGCATTAATGAATAAATGAAGAACTATTTCTAGTAAGTGTGTTTTATGAAAATGATAAAGGTTTAGTGGAAAGAAGGACAGTGAGAGTGCTTGCTGATTTTGAATTGGAATAATAATTGGAATAACGACAGTTGAGAATTAGCACTATTGGAAATAAATATATAGTTTCCTATATAATGAATTAATAATTTTTTTAATGTAGGAATAATTCATTTTCTTTGGTGCTTGCATATCTGCATCTATAATAATTAATTGCCACAGACAGGAATAAGAAGTATGATCATCTTCCATGTGTTTGAGAGCTTGAACTGATGCCCACTGACCAACCAGTGATTATTAATTGTGATTACATTGTAGTCGTGATATAAAACAGCTCTGAAGGATAAACACCTGTGGACTACACTGGAAGCTAACACAGAGAAGAGGCAGCTGAACTGATGCCTTCAATAGAGCAGTATTTGTGCTCCTAACTTGCCTTCAAATTTTCATTTTTTACAACTTCCAAACTTTGACGCAAATTAGGTTAAGATAATTTGCCAGCCTGCAAAGAATTCCTAGTTTTTAGCACGCTTTAATGCACTGAATTCACAAAAGATAACATCTGAAGCAAAATTTTGCTGTACATCAGAAGGAAATGACAACTGCTATGACAAGATAAGACAGGACAGAACAGTCAAGTTATTTCCAAATCCCATTGATACCCATAGGAACACAAGGTAAATGTGAGAGATTCTGGAATATGTTTTCTAAAATATTTTTGGCTGTTAAGTAGATATTTTGATAGCCATATTTTCCTCACAGCCAGTTCTTCTACCTTTCATTTTCTGGTTCATAGATGTCATGAAAGCCAAAACTTCTTATAGTCTGTAGTTCTATAAACTGCATGTAATCTCACTGTAGCAGGATTTATGTGATTAATCTTTCTCATAATGATAACTATAGTCAGTGGGGAAAGACAATAAAACATGACTGTTTCTTTTGATAAAAGATTAAAATACGGACAATTTAAAGTACAGGAAAATCCATTCTATTTGTACCTCTACCAAGTCATTCCATTTCTCTGTGTTCTTCTTTCTCCACCCTTCAACCCCACCCAGGGTCTTTTTTTGCAGTACTTTTGTCAGTAAAAACTCTGAGGTTTGGCCTTCCTAGAGAGGAGGAAACGGTGAAAAAACTGGTACAGCTGCAATTTTTACGGTTATACTGGGCCAAGTAAGTTTGTTTAATTAGTTCATACCCTTCTCTTTTCAAATATGGAAATGAACTTTTTGACTTTTTGCTCTATGTTCTTTTCTTTGTTAGAGATTGATTCAATTAGTTGCAGCAATAACTTTCACAATTTATAAAACTCAAGTCACTTCAGAATTTCCTTTAGTCCTAGGAGAATAAGTTTATTTCTAGACTTTCTTCAGAACTTGTACTGTTGAAAGTAGTATCCTTCAACACTCCTGAACCCCAAAGTGCAATGACAGTACTTATATTTGTAAGTATAAGTATTAAGTATAACTATTTATTTTTTAAATACTTATATTTTTAAGTATAACTACCGCTATACTTAGTAGTTCAGGTATCTTGTTGATTTTGAAGAAAATCTACTTTGAATTATAGGTGTCTGCAGAACACCATTCGCTGTATTTCTAAACAGGAAAATAATGCTTACATTAATTATTCAAAATGTTTTGTAAATATTAACAACCTAATACAGGTCTTTAACATTTTGATTATAGTGGCATAAATGTGAGATGTAGCCGACAGGTGTCTGTTTCATCCATGGTCAGCAGAACCCTCCAGTCTCTATTGAAACAGTATTTTTGAGTTACTGTGCACTTTCTAAAACTTTCCAACATAATAGAGCAAGTGGAAGAGATCTTTCCTTCCATAGTACTGTTCAGTTGATCATACTTTTATTTATTTTTTTCTGCAGAACCCAAGATTTTAGTTTTATCTTGTTGACTTAAACTTGTCACTCAGGAAATTAGTTAAAGAGAAAAAAGATATGACTTTTATGCAATGATAGAATTCCTCTTTTTTTTTTTTTTAATAGAAACTATTAAAAAATTATTAATAAATACATCTGTTTTTTTTAAAGAAATATTACCTTAAAAATTAGTTTCCAACCCAAATTAATGACTGTGATTAGCAGTGTCAACCAAAGTATTCTAGGTCAGTTGCTTGGACTTTTGGTTCTACTTGCGGATTTTACATCTATAGTACATTCAGATATTATTCAGTATCTTCTATGTGCCTAAGCCTGGTTGGAACCACTCTCCTCATCATTTCTACAGAATAATTATGCAGATTCTTTATTTCTAATATTGGTGATCATATTTATTTCATTTATGAAAATAAATTCTGCAATATTTTTTTTGTCAATACTATGTGGTACAGTAAAATAATATACAATGTACTAAGTTCTAGTAATATTTTCCTTAGAAAATAAATAAAAAAAAAAATCATCCAGGTGGTTCACAGAAAACAGTCCAAGAATGGTCAAAAAACAGGGGAGTAAGTGCTGAGCAAGTAATAGCCAAATTGCTTTAAATCAAATGACTGCTATTAGTTTAATTAAAATATGTAGAAGCTGAAGTAAGACCAATGAAAGGGGTTCCGGTTCCCAGTCCCAGAATTACCCACAGGCTTGATCATATGCTTTATTTTGTTATTTTTACTCTCCTGCTGAGTGAATCCTGGCTCTTCTGAAGGCCATGGCAAAACTCGTGCTGACTTCAAAAGGAGAGAATGTTGAAGCCCTGAATAATAAATAGCCTGAGGCAAACAGAAATGCTTATAAAGAAAGGTGTTCAAGTCTGGATATTGCTAGAAGAGAATGAGGAGGGAAATTGCCCCCCTGAATCTCAGGGTTCTTAGAAACAGCCTTTTATGCCCTTGTTTATCAGTAAAAGTTGAGGTATGAGACAAATTTTTGGCTGAGATTTGCCTTTGAATTCAGTTTCACATATTATTCCAAGGCATATGGGAAAAATGGCCAGAATTTTGTATGATTCTTCAGTCTTATCAAATGCATCTAAGTATGAAATAATCTATGATTGTCCAGTTTTTCTAAGATTCTTTTTTTTAAGATTAGTCACCTCCTTAACAAGGCTACTGCTGTAAGGTTTTCGGGCACTAAATAGACCAGGGATAAGCATCTTCCTGTTTGCAATCCGGTAAAGAACCAAAGCCAGGAAGAAGTTGCAGTGATCAAGAATAATAAAAACTCGGTCCAAAATGAAGAGAAATTTTAGATTGGAAGTGACAATTTTCTCGGGCCTTCAGATGCTTTAAAAGCCCCCCAAAAAACAGATTAAAAGGTCACTCAATGCCATTTTAAAATGTAAAATCTGGAGCTTTTGTGTGATTATTTTGACCTCACATGACTATTGTTTTCCTGAGTGTAAAATATTGGAGCATCCACTATGCCTATTGCAATATATATAACAATGACTATTACAATATAGTGTAAGCTATTGGAGCATCCAGGTCTAATTTTCCTCACTTTCTCTTTGGAAGGGAGGTGGTAAAAACACAGAGACAGAGAGAGATGACAGTCAGATGGGAACCAATACAGATGTCTTTATTTACATCGTATGAAGCTATTTTGATTCCCATTTCGTTCATTACAGTTGGGATGAAAATGAGTAAAGGTGATGGAAATTTTCGAAAAGTCCTAAAAAAATCTTGTCCTTCTTAACTGCACTGTACCATCTTTAATGCAGGCATTGCGGAGCGGGGCTGTGCATTACCATACACTTAAGTTTTGCAATCTGTTGTCGCAAATCAATTTTACACAGCTTGAGAATATGGGCAAGTTTGTATTTGCGCTATAAAGATGTTTCAGAGGGGAAAAGAATGAGAACAGTGTTGTAGCTGCAAACAAATCAATCGGACTGTATTAAAACTAAACACATGATGCCAAAGATGAATGTAGAGACAGAAACAGGGACAGAGATTACCATGGGGTCTAGACACATACAGTGATTAATCATCACACACATCCGGAAAAGAAAAGCACAAAAAGGAACAGATTTTTTTTTCTTCTCGGGCTAGACAGAGAAAGAAAATTATATTATGTTCTCCATGGATGAAGGAAAAGATGAAATGGATATTAACTGTCCCTCATTTGCATCAAGCCAAAAACCTGTCCTTCAGCTAGCTTTACTTTTTATTATTTAAAAACAATCTCATATCTCATTTTTAAATTCATAACATATCTGTTTCTTTTTCAAACATTCATTTCAATTTTAAAATCATATTAAAAAAATATTGGTTTTAATTTATCAAAAAATCAATTTAATTAAATTCAGTAAATCTGAATACAGGAAAGAGCTGTAACGCTGCCTTTTTTTTTTTTTTTTCCCATAGGTTTTGCAATTACAGTATAAAACTTATTCAGATGTAAGTATCACCGAATGCTGTTCTAATTACTGGGAACATGACTCTCTTTGTCTACGCAGGATAAGTTAAAATGAAAACAGTCTATTTAGATGTTTTTTTTTCTGCAGACACAGAATACTGAGGCAGCACTATGGTGCTCAGAAGCTAACTGATGAATTTTCCAGCTTTGGAGACAAATTTCGCCTTCATACAGTGGCTGATAAAACAAATGTGTTTGTAGCACCATATGATAAATAGAACCTATTAGTATGAAAAAATAATTCTGCAGAAATAGCTGTGAGGATTAGGTCATAGGAGCATCTGCATGCCAGCTGGGGGGAATACGCCAGATTTATTTATGATTATTTGATAGTTACCAGGTTCATGGAGGGGGGGAGATTCATAGAAGGGTGGGGGGTGATATCTATCTAATCTTTTATTTCTTTTTAAATTTAGCTTCTGTATAAACTTCCCAAACACCCATTTTACTCTGGTTTTGCCACAACAATTTGTTCAAACCAACAGGTGCCCCCACTCCTTTCTTGTGCATGGATAATTGAACATACAGTTGTTTGCTCAGTGCGTGCCAACATCACAAAGTTTGTGCAGATCTAGGCCTACTGCAGATAGAATCATAGAGTCGCGGAACAGTTTGGGTTGGAAGGCACCTTAAAGATCATTGAGTTCCAAGTCCCCTGTCCTGGGCAGGGACACCTCCCACCAGACCAGGTTGCTCAAAGCCCCATCAAGCCTGGCCTTGACCTCTCCAGGGATGGGGCAGCCACAGCTTCTCTGGGCAACCTGGGCCAGGGTCTCACCACTCTCACAGCAAAGAAATTCTTCCTAATATCTCATCTAAATCTCCCCTCTTTCAGTTTAAAACTGTTCCTCCTTGTCCTATGGCTCCCCTCCCTGATCAAGGGACCCTCCCCATCTCTCCTGGAGCCCCTTTAGGTACTGGAAGGGGCTCTAAGGTCCTTCCTTAGAGGGAAGGGGGCTTCCCGGAGCCTTCTCTTCTCCAGGCTGAACGCCCCCAACTCTCTCAGCCTGTCCTCACAGTAGAGGGGCTCCAGCCTTCCCAGCATCTTCGTGGCCTCCTCCTCCAACAGGTCCATAATCTCTAGATCCATACAGATCTATTCCTGAAATTGTCTTGTGCCAGTTGGATCCTGTCTGGAAGTGCTCCATCACCTCATCACCTGTTTCTGAGCTGACTGCTCAACCAAACTTCCTCCCAACCTGCTTTAGGTTTCTCTTTAGCCTCAGGAAACTAAAGAAGCAGATGATGTATTTCTGTAATTCCCAAGAGAGGAGGGAAGAAGTATATGCATGGAGCTACGTTGGACTCCCTTTCATATTTGTAAGTATCCAGAAGAGGATTTTGGCGTTTTTTAGCTGACTTAAGGGTAGGGGCTGGGATAGGGTTGGTGGTGGCTTTTTTCTTATGAAAAAGGTATTAAAATTTGTGATTATTTGCACTACTCTTTCGCTTTCTCCCACCCTGCTCAGATAGCTTATGTACTGTTAAAAGAGAACATGATTTAAGACTCATATTAAAATGTCTCTAGAAATGACATAGTTATTGAAAAAAAGCCAGGTGGAAAAAAAAATAAGATGGTAGAATGAAATACCTCTGAGGACAGTTTTGTTGTACAACATTTGGCCTTAAATAAATGTATGGGCCTGCTTCTGAAAATATATTACGTATGTCAAAGGAACAGTAATTAAACTGCTCCCTCTAAGCCTTTTTGATAGGCCATTTTCAGAATGAATGGTTGAGGCTGAGAAAGGGCACTTGGCATTTAAGAACCCCACCTTTAGGATATTATTCTCCTTGCTTTCTCATGCTCACATAATTTTCCTTTTTTTCTACCAACTTAGAGCAATGCTAATATCTGCTGTTTTGGCTAAAGACGACTTGTAAAATAAAAATTATGTGTCACATAAATGTAATTGTTTTTGTCATTAAAAAAGAAGACCAGTTAGTCACATCTTATATCAATCCTGAAAAAGAGAGATGTGTAGTGGGTTGATCATGGTGAAAATGGCAAATTTTGCATTTTGTCATTATTAATGGAAACTGACAAAACCCACAGTCACTTACACTAAATCACTCAAAATATTTATTACCTGCTTAAAATGGTGTTATGGTGAATAAATAATAATAATAATAATAATTTTAAAAGGCAGTGGCTGACCAAGACCCATAATACGCTTCTTCAAATGAGATAAATGGAAAGAAATGTGACGGACTGAAGTCCTAACTCATCTTTAGGGAAACTGATAGATCCTAGAATTTTTTTATTAAAAGAGATGCAATATCATTCGTGTTTAGAAGAATTATTTTAGCCAATTATTACTGTTTCACACGACCTTGGACCTAGATTTCTACTTTACATTAATGTATACACTTGCAATAATGTACATGTATATAAAGTAACAAAAATTAAATTAGTATAATGACTGTCTTTCTTGCCTTTAATGTGGAAATTTCAAGAAAATAAATTACAATGGAATGAAACAGATAAAATTCTGTGTTATCTCTAAGAATTATTCACTAAATGACAATGACAGATGACAGAAAAGTTGTAGCTTTCTATATTCTGCTAAAGGACATATTTTACATGAATTCAGACAAACCCCTCCCTATTGGAATGGTTTTACACCTTTACACCATTTCTTTTCTTATTTGTGTGTACCACACGGCATTTCATTTCTATGGACTGTAAATGTGTATTTTCAGAAATATATGTGTTGTATTTACAGCAATAAGGTATTGGGGGGTTTTTATTTAACATTTTCCAGCTTTCAGACTATGATATAACTGTGTTGGAAGATTGCACAGATGCAAGAATTTTTCCTAATATGTTTTAAGTTGGAAAAAAGCTGTATCTATTTATTAATCTTTGATTTTCAACATAAGATTTTCAGGGTATTTGTTTTTCTCCACACTGTAGCAACAGGTATTAGATTTTATATGCAATAACAGTGACACTAATAGGATACCAGCACTGTTGCACAGATAATAGTCTTTCTGTGCCTGTCTTAGAAACTTCTGATTTTCTTTGGTTTTAATTTTGCTTTTGGATTATTTTTCTTAAAACTGTGAAGTTTGGAAACTATAAATTGCAAACACTTTCAACACACAGTCCTTAGGGATACATCATAATAAAAATTAAAGCCATCTTTATTTGCCAGTCAGAAACAAAGGATGCCTGAAGAAAGTGTGGAACTGAGTGACTCTGCAATTACAGGGCTGACAGAAATAGCCAAAATGAAAAGTATTATGAAAAGGGAACATTTACTGGAACTCAGGGGGAGACAATGGAATTACAATACCAGAAATGCTAATAGTCCATGTTTTTGTCTTCTGAAAGAATATAAATGTTCTTCCAGTTGAAACAAAACAATTCAGACCTTTGATTTCTCTTTTGACAAATTGATTCACTCACAATGTTTTAAGTGTAATAAAAAGAATTTATAGGGATCTTTCTGTTAATCACAAGAAATGCAGTTATAAAGGCAAAGAAATATCACAATTCTTAAGTAACAGGTTATTGTGACCATGAAAAAGAGTATTTTACATTTTTCCCTTGGAAAGTACAAATTTCTAAAAGCTTATATTGTATGACTGCCACCCACCATCCACTTGCACATTTGCTTTCATGAGAACGCTCACAAGTTCAACAACTGTATTGCAAAACTGATGTAACGCCATCTGATCTGGGTACCTCCTGCATATGAGGGAAGTTAGGAAGAAGCTTGTGAAAAATAAACACATTCTTCCTCCATTTCTCCTTTTCACAATCATCTAGTGCACTAAAACAATTCACACGTAAGGTTTATAATCCTTAAAGTTACTTCTTTTTGGTTATTTTACATGGAAATTATTGGAAAACACTGGGGTTTTTGTTTCCTCCCTTTACACGCACACAGGTGCATCACTTGTAAAATTAACTAGTTATTAATGTCTGCTGTCAACTCCTAATATGTATTAATTATTATATTTTCACTTACTTCTGTGTAATACCTGTGCTATTTAATACCAGTTTCTTTTTTAAAATTAAAAAAAAATTGCAAAAATGTGCATTAATCATCTTAAAGCTCTCTGTGGGAAAGTATCTTTATCTCACAGTGCTCACTTGCAGTCTAGTTAAATATGCTTAATTTTAGGCAAGTGTTTAGATCTTTCATTCCATTACAGTAAAAAGTAACAGGCAATTAAATGTTTCAGTGAAATGGTGACAGACAAATGTCTTTAATAACTGTCTGCTAAGAGATTCTGTCTTTGTAACACCAAAATTATGTACGACTTCAAATATCACAAGCCAAAGTTTATTGCCAAACTTTGATAAGGAGAGAGAAAGCTGAGACATGGTGCAGGAGCCTCCTGAAAATCTAAATATCCTCAAGTATAGAAAAATGAGCTAGTAGACACTATTATCTCCAGAGCACCATTTACTAATGGGAGCATCATTAACTACTAAGCTTGTTTCACATCATATTAAGAAAAATCACACTGGTTATTGACCATTGTTTTGGGGAAGGAGGATGAAGCAAGTTCTGAATAAAGCCATATCAAATCTGCAACTCTGTAGGCAAAGAATTATTCCTACATCATATGGTCTGGACTCAGAGACACTTTTCACTGTTCCAGAGATTTTCCAGAAAAGGTCTGGTCTTCATCATCACTCCTTAGTACTGCTATCAGCTGGAATGTGATCAATAAGTTGATGTGATCAGAAGTTTTGTATTGTTGAGGGGTAATACAACAGCTTTTTCCCATGGTCCACCTCACCAGGTGGAATTACTTTACTGACTAAATGACAGAGTATCTAGTGAATAAGACAGACCTATTTTTGTATTTACATGATAAAGTTATTGACGAGCAAGCTGAACAGTTTGCTACTACCATGAGATGCATCAAAAATATAAATAATTGAAAAGATTCACTATCCTGATCCGTGCCTGTGAGTAATTCCTATTAGTGTTAAACAAAAGCAAATTAAAGTGAGTGATGTTGCAAGTCTGATTACATATTCTGTGGGCAAAACTTCTCCCTTCATTTGCGTGTTGGCTCAAGGGCAGAATTTAGCAGTTGGGATCTAGAGTGGGCGGTCATTTTACTAAATGTGCTGTTAGATCCTCTATTTGAAGTGCCAAAGCATATCTCAGGATTACTGCATTACAGTTCCCATCAAAATCAATGGGAATGTCATGGATATACCCTCGTATAGTGCTTCGAAAGCCTGCCTTTAGCTTCCCAAAGCAGGAAAGGCTGTGTTGATTCAAATAATGTTAATTAATAAAAAGTCACATTACTAACTTACAATAAAATCAGTGCTAAGACTTTTGACTTTGAAGATTTAGTTGAAAGTATTTGAGGCCCAGAAAATTAAAGACAAAGGGCAGAGCAGTGTGAAGCAGAAAGAGATGATAGAGGAACAGTAAATAATGAAGGAGAATGTAACTAGATATAAAATATAAAGAACATTTAAAAGACTAATAAATGACAAAGACAGTTCAATGCAGATAAATGTAGAACAGTGGTGACTTTGATGAGTCTTTATAACACAACTGTGCATGCATTATAAAATAGGAAGAACAAAAAGTGTTTGAGTCAAAAGAAAGCTGTGTGTATCATTGATGTAGAAAAAGAAAGCTCGCAGACAAGTCTTAACACATGGATGAATGATGACTTTGAGAGAGTCTTTATGACAGAAGTCTGTTTTTCATAAAGTGGAAGTACGAAAGAGTAGCAGCTAAAAAAAAAAAAAAGAAAGAAAAGAGAAAAGATAAATTCTACATGGACTCTAAAGTATGAAACAACTGCAGCAATGTTTCTATAGAGGAAAAAAAAATTGATGTAGATGAATTGGTCTCACTACATTTCCAGCTCTGATCTGACCGTGCCCATTACACAAAAGTAGTATTTACAGGAAGGATTGCCTTCTGTTTGGCCACTGTGCAGTGATTATTTCTCAAGTGTTTATTTATCATGAGCAGTAAAAATGCAGTGGCAGCGATAATAATGTTCACACACAAAAGAGACAGGCAGAGGAAGAAAATAGATATGAATATATGAAAAGGTATGGAGGAAAAGGAGAGGATGAAATCAGAAAGCAAGAAGAATGAGGAGACAAATAGAATGGGTCGATGGGAGAGAAGATGAAGCAAAACTGATATTATTTCTTAGCATAAATGTACAGGGAAAATGGAAGAAACATCTAAAAAGACACAGCTTAGGCTCAGGTTTCCCTACTTTGTTGTAAACATAGCCAGCTTTAAACAAAGCGATATTTGGGGCCTACTGCAATGTGTGTAATTTCTAGAGCATATCCATATGGTGTGGCTGAAATCAAGGACTGCTTACTCCAGTGTCTATTAAAGGGGAGCTGCTGTTCCCTGGTTCCTTGTCCTTCCTCCTTCCTGGGCTGCTGATCCCTTTCTTCAGGGGATTTCGCACAACAAGGAGCAGGGGGAAGCAACCTGGGTCTCTAACCTGGAAGGTTCCTGATACCCAAAGTGATACTCACTTTTCCTCTCATCTAGTGAATCTCCAGCTATATTTGGCACCATGCAAAATTTTCAGACAGGAATTTTCCTTTGCTTCAACCCTTCTCATCACCATGGAATTATATGACGGAGCATCTGAAGACCATGAAGATCATTGAAACCCAACTCAGCCTGTTTCTTGTCGAAGTCTGGCTAATGTGTAAACTGGCACTCTCTGTCTGTGGGATTTTGATGTCAGACTGGTGTCAGACCAGATAGATAAGCACAAAATGCAATTTCCAGGTTGACATCTTCAGACCTTCCAGGTGCAGCAATCCCATGTCACCCCTAGCAAAGTCAGAAACTGCTTGGTTTTAAAAAAAAAAAAAAAAGGTGCATTAGACACATGGCTAGAAGTAGACCTCAAGCACTTGGGAACTCTAAACATAAGATGCTAATGTCTCTAGAACCTTTTGAGGTTTGAGGCATCTAAATAGACATGTCTAGAAGGGATGTAGGCATCTCAGTTCTAAGAGCATACCATTCCATGCTCCTGAATCATTTTAAGAAAGTCATAACTAAAGAGGAAACTCCTTATCTGAGAAAGCTACTGTGTCAGATTGCCTACAGAGTCACACAGATATTACAAATTAGTTTGCATTTCAGTTAATAATTTCAACCTTTTTTTTTTCTTGTAATTATGTGAGAAGAAAATATCTTTAATGAAAATTGGAGTTCTATCATCACTGCATGACTCAGGGGTAAACCTGCTTTCCTTCTACCATAGTCTAACTCTATTTAAGAAGTTAAAGCAAATCATCTTAGTAAACTTATATAAACCAGCCTGCACTATAGTTCCATTTTGGCAGAGATGTTTTTCTGTTGAGTCTGGATCAGTGGTACTGAAAAAAAAAAACTTTGGGTGCCCTCAGTGTGTACTATCCTGGATTCTAAAATATTTACTAGGGGTTCTGTGTGTTTAACGTGCCCTGGAGTATAGCTGGTATGCTTTAGTTCCAATTTTTTAATGATACTACTCCTCCTGCCAGTAATTTTTATACCAGCTGCACTGGACTAATTATGCGGTTTTCTCAAAAGTCTATTTTTGAAATAATTATGGCCTTTGAGCATATAATAGACAGCAAGCTTTGGGTAGGCAGGAGTAAAGAACTTTCCATTTGAACAGAAAGGATAAGAAAGTTGGCATATCCATGTTACATCCTCATTTTGAATGCATAAACCTGCACACCACCTCAGGGTGCCTGTCTAATAAAAAATTGCTCCTTCATATTTATGTCCACATTCTGTTAGTTATTTTTCTAGCTTTTTTAATTTTTTTGATTTCTCACTAACTGCATTTTGCAAGCTTCTTGGAGTCAAATGAAATAGATGCTAAGCACTACTAGCTGTACGGTGTAGAATCATTACTGGTGCATTACGACCAGAAGTTTCTCTTCTCTAATCTCCCTTATTGACCTGAAATTGTTGAAGAGCTGAGGCTTGTACCCATGCACATAACGAGGTCACCTTAAACACGATGTGAGGCTGTCTGCAGTTTGAAGAATATTCATGAAAATTCTGCTTAGTTGGTGGCTTCTCTTATTTTATAGAAATTAAGTGAAATATGGAAAATTATGGTATTTGTAAAGGTTTATTCTGGGGGAAGTGTAGGCCTACATTTCAGAGCCATGAGCTGATCTGAGCCACATGACTCTTTTAAAGTTAATGAGAAAGTCACAGCTAGAATGGCATGTGATAATCTGAAAATTTACCCCTTACTGCCTCTTTAGATTTTCTGTGTCATATGTTATGGTAATAAATGGTTATCAGCATGAGGTTGATTGAAAGGGGTATTGCTGCATGAAACAAAGAACTTGCCTTTTCTTCATGATCTCTGAATAATGTTATTAGCATATGCAGGGTGGGCTTTGAGCATCAGCAACCTTTGTGACCAGGGAGCCTGGGATTACATCGGTGTGAGTGAATGTAGACGTACTTTCATAATTTGTCTTTTCAAGTTGCGTCTCTGAAAAGGAACCAAAAAAATATAACGGTCTTCTTTCTGCATTACCCTTGACTATCTTTACTGTGACCGTGCCATGGAAAGTCTCAAGGCCTATACTTTTAAAATTATTACAAAAAGTCCTCAGTCTTGGAAAAGTCTAGAGAATATATCAAATTGAATGGCAAATTGATGTATATTACTAATTTTGAATGGTTACTTTCAATACTAATATTGAGCATTGCAGGGAGTTGGAGTCGATGATCCTTATGGTTCCCTTCCAACTTGAGACACTCTGATCCTGTGTAGGATCATAAGGAGGATCCAAGATTTACCCACATGTGCAGGGAAAAAGACACTATTGAGGAGGTTCTTGATTTTTCTTTCTATTTCAAAAAGTTTAAAAAATAATCAAGATGAGTAAAGTCAACACTCTCCAAAATCATACTGCTTTGTCATTGATGCATTTTTTTTTTTGTCTGCCAAACTAGTTTTAAATAGTCCTGTCACTGGGCACCACTGAAAAAAGACCAGCCCCATCCTCCTGGCACCCTCCCTTTAAGTATTTGTAAGCATTGATTAGATCCCCCTAAGTCTTCTCTTCTCAAGACTAAAAAGACCCAAGTCCCTCAGCCTCTCCTCATAGAAGAGATGCTCCAGGCCCTTAATCATCTTTGTGGCCCTTTGCTGTACCCTCTCCAGCAGTTCCCCGTCCTTCTTGAACTGTAATTGCAATTGAAATATGTAAGCAGTACAAGACCTGATTGTGGGCAATGTTCTCAGCATCCTATTTAAAATATCAATTTAAACAGTGGGGGGTTGTTTTCCTGAAATCTACAGCTGCCTAAACCTGCAGCTGGCCTAGAATTTAGTGGTGGATGCAAAGTGTATTTTGTTTTGTGACATTAAAATTCGGCTTGCACTACAAAGTAATTTATGTGTCCATACAGCTTTTCATTGAAAACTTTGAAGTATGCTTAAAAAAGAAAAAATCATTATAGCAAATGAAGAAGCAAGTAAATAAGTTTTTTTACATAGAAGTATGAATTGACTACTGCAATAAAAGCCTCTTAGAAATAGAATTCAATTATGTATTGTCTAACTATATAAACCAGAAATTTGCTCTGGACAGCTATGACTAATAATATTTACTTTTAAGAAAAGCACTATGCCAAAAATGTTAAAATATGGAGGAACTATCTTATTAGCAGAATATTCACTCTTCTAATACAATCATTCATCCCATGAAAATAAAAGAAATAAAAATCAATTAAAAAATTCATATCTTTATGTTGTACCTTCGAGATCACACAGAAGGTCATATAGACTGCATTTTTATTTCTTATCTAGATTCAGAGGACTGTTGATTTTCATCCTGAATACTATTGACCAGTGAACTAGTCCTGCTTTGGTGGCTTTGATATTTTCATATTTTCATCCTAGTTATTACAGTATGCTTGAATGACTGTTGAGAAAACTGCCAGTTATAGCTTTGTAAACCCATTCAGATATCACAGTCCTGCAGCATATTACCCAATGTTCAATCTACCTCACCAGAGATCTCAATAAAAGATACTTTTTTTTGCTGCACAGGCTCAGTTTCAGTTTGTTAGGTATGACCATATTCATCACAGCACCCTGTCGATGACAGTGTGTGTTCTTGTCTCCGCAGGTGACTTGTAGTGCATCACAAAACAGGTCACAGGCTATGATGGTACTGGTCTGTCCTACACCACGGATGGTGTGGGTTTTACATTGGGTTTCCTTTCCCCAACTCAACTCAAGGAAATAAACACATATTTTAAGGATCCATGTATGGTTTCAGAGCCTGCAGAAGGCATTGCTTTGTTATTGCAGAAGAAAAAGAATTAGGTTTTATTTAGAGAGTGCTAAAACCCTGTATAAAAAATAAGATATAGTTACAAGTCCGGACAGACAGTTACAGATAGACATGCTAGCTTTGGTACGAAATCCATCTACCGAAGTCAGCGTAGGTCTGTTCTTGGACTAATAAGTGCAATCAAGGTTATACACAAACTATGTTGAGGATGATCTGTTCTCACTTTTATCTACAATTTTAGTCATCTGGAAACACCTTCATGTTGAAGAAGAGCTAGAAGGCTAGAGAGATGTGCCCTAACTCTTCACAGGGTTTACCAGTCTAGAATGGACTTGCTTCTGGGGCTTCCAGTTTGCGTGGGAAGGAGACAAGCTGTGCTTGCATCTCCTCGGGACTCAGATGAAGTCAACGCCTTTCTAAACAGACAAATCCATTGTTTTCACATCGACTCAGCTGCAGAAAGGCATTTTAGTAAATTAATTTATCTGTCTAAAGTCTTCTGAGACTTAGCTATTGTCAAGTGTTGTATGGGCTCAAAAGTAAAGGAGAAAAGCTGGTTTCCAATATTTCTTTAGACCCAATTAAACTTTGTACAGTACACGTTCAGTGATGAAATATCATAGCTCCATGTAGCTCAATATGACAGCAATTCAGTAGTGTCTCATTTACCCTTACCCTGGAATTCAGTGTGTTCAGGTAGACCTTTAAGAAGTGTAAACTTGACACTATACTTCAAAAAGCACTGTTATTGACTTCAGACTAATCCTAATTTGATTTAATATTATTTTAATAACTATGATTTAGCATATGCTTTTTTACCAACGAAAATTTCATTATGTTTTTAGCTAATATATCTTAGTGAGCTTTCTCGAGTGCTAAATTAGAATGTCAAATTACAGGAGATTAGAAGATCCATACAAATTTGCAGTTTGGACTTTAAAACCTAGTTTCAAAAAAATGGTGCTTAATTAATAAGTTCAGTCTTGTTAATACTGAAGGTACTAATCAAAAGTGCCTTATTAAAATGTATTTATGTACAGAAATGATAGCTGGAGTATTGCTGTCTATCAAATACATTACACTATTTCAAAACTACTGTCCTCCTGTGTGTTTTAGAAGCTTATAGAGAGACATAAATTTCTCCCTGGAAAATAATGCATTTTTCTGTTACTGTCTGTCTTCTTTTTTTTTTTTTTTTTCATTTCTGTTGTTTCAAATAGAGGCTTCTATTCCAAAAGTTAATGCATAGGTACATTCATTTTGTAACACAAATTCATGGTAATGAGTACTTCTGCTCTTGAATTTGCACTAATAATACCCTAAACCACAAACTTCAGGTTTTTGCTTTCCCGGTCTTCAAGATTTTTTGTTTGACAGTTTCGTCTTGGTTGTATTATTGTATTGAATTTGGCAGGGTGATATATACAGTAATGTATAATAATATATGCAATAAGAGGCAAGATTAAATATTAATCAAAAGGTCCATATCCATTTTTTCCCACCGCCCATTTGTTTGGCTTCGGAAGAACAGGTAAAATTTGTGTTGAAAAGATCAGTTTCTTTCAGGATGGAAATCAAATTGTGTTTACTCTTCCCATCTTCATGTTGACTTCAATTGAACTTAAACATGTTAAAAGACATAGTTTCATTCCCTGTAAGCAGATTTAATAATTACATGGCCAAATCTTTCTTCTCTGCTGGGCTCTTTGTGTCCTTTACTTAAGAGGAAAACCTGAGGAAAACCTGAATGTGGCAAGAGAACCTTTGCTTTCTACTTGTGTTAGTTTTGCCATGTCCCAACTGTCTTCTCATCAGTGAAAACACTAGAAAACAGAGACTTTAAGCCAGTTATGTTTAATATATTAAACAACCACTGTCTTTGAAGAGTCCATGTGATTCCCTTTCTTCAACTGCCAGCCCCACGTCATCTTCGTTTTCACTCACTAATCAGTTTCCTGGACTGTCCTTTCTCTGTCTTATTGGATTAAGGAAAGACTTAGGCCAAACTACTTCGTGGTGAAATGTGATTCTCACAAGAATATTCCCTTTGGTCTTCAGAGCTTTACTGGATACAGAAGAGCTACTATCACATCTTCAATAAACTTGTCTTGAGTTATGTCATGTGAATATTCCCTTGGGTCCTCAGGGGTTTAGTAGAAATAGAAGAGCTACTATCACATCTTTAATAAACCTGGCTTTGAAACTACTGAATTATCTCCTCTTCCAGTGTGTAATGGTGCTTATACGTGGAAAAAAATGCCTGGGTTGATGGGTTATCCTGAAGAATGGATTTCATGCATAATCGAGTCAGGATGTACTCCCTTGGGTTCAGTGCCTGACAGTTTCCCTGGCTCTGTGCTTGCTAGACCAATTTGTGTTCACTTGCTTTGCTTGAGGAGCTGGTGACAGTACTCCACAAAGAGCAGACAATCTTTAGTTTTCACACTTTGCTGGATCTGATTTAGGTTTGATTTATTCCCAATAAAACTTATTGAGGCAGAGAATTTCTTATTTGTCCTTATATTTTAGTAATTCCACTGTTTCTTGCATTCACAGAGTACTTCATGATTCTTTTCAAATCAGGAAAAATCTCTCTAATATCCAAACATCATTGTCATTTTATTTTGCAAGCATTTGTCTCTGTCCATTAGATTTCTGTTTTAAAGTTACATGAATTGAGAAGAAATAGGTATCATTATTTTTTTTCTTAGCTCTTGAACAGACTTGATATTTGATATGGACAACGTTCCAACCACTCTGCTTCGTTACCAGGAGCTGCATTCCCAAGACGTATGTTAAACGCAAGTTCATTTCATTTTCATATTGCACTTTTATGCTTAAAATGATATTTTAGTATATCAGGATACACTAATACCTTAAATACTGCATTGTAAAGCAACTGTGTTTATACTTTACTGTTTTCTTGCATTATCAGTGTCTCTCTGAATTAAATAATTCAGGTTGGTATGCAGATTTTCCAATATGTAGACTGCGTTCACAACTACCAGATTTTTAAATGGCATTTGAAAAGCAGATAAAGTAGGAATGCACACACAACATGAACTTCTGGTTAATAAAATGTAAGTTAGAATTAGTAACCTGTGTTCTCACTCACACGAATTGTCCACAAAATGCTATTAATGACTGGAAACTCTTATTATGAGACCAATATCTAGTTCTGTAGAGATGGAGCCTTTACAGTGTAGATACCTCTTTGGGTTGATTCACTATTGGCTTATGAAATTATACAGACACTTAAAATCCCATAGTAATTTTTTTCTCCCCCAATGATGAGTATACAGACCCTCCTGTTCCACACAGTCAAACAAAAGAATGTGAATTTTACAAAAATCTAGTCATGTAGTTTTGACATTTTTCTCCAAGACAAATACTAATGCAATTCCAATAATCTGAAAAATAAAAAATGATATGAAAAATAGCATAGAGCCCCATGCTCCAAGCAATTGTTGAGTGCTGTCAATACAAATATACATAAGTACTTAGTACACATTTTTGGTGATACGTACTCTATTGCTTACAAATCAGAGAAAAATGTAGGCAAAGATGACATAGTTATTAACTATCTGTGAAGCTGCTGATTTAAAATCACAATCATGGCAAATTCAAAAGACACAGCCTGGTCATGTCATTAGGGGTCATTTTATACTGTAGTCAAAGGTTTGAGTGCAAGTTATAACAATGCTTCAATTAACGTGATTTGGTAACCTGTTTATAACAGTGGGGCCAGGTAGCACATGCAGCTGTATTAATACAACAGCTCAGGCTTCAGCGAGAAGAAATATCCTCACTATTTCCATGATTTCACAGATGACTTTGGAAGTCTGTGAAGGCACAGTCTTCAAACTAGGTAGTTTATTGCCAGTTCAGCTATTTCTAAATGAATTACAATCACACATGGAGTAAATGAATATGAATCAGTACTACACAGTCTGCTAAAGAAGTGTCCTGTGCGGTATCTTGAAAGCATGATTAACAGATGTATACAGTTAGAGAGAATTATAAAACTTTTACTGTAGTCTTTGAGATGATTGATATTCCTAGAGACAAGTGAATAGGAGAAAAGGCTTTGATTCTCTACTCCAGAGCAGATGGATGGGAAAGATGATAAGAAAATCAAAATGAAAGGAAGGACAAAAAAAATGTAAAACAGAAAAGAAGAAAAGTTGATCAAAGGAGATGAAGATAGAACAACTAGAAGTTTAAGCAAGCTGCGATATCCTTGAAAATGGAAAAGTCCCAGTCAGCACAGTTATGGTATTTACTTTTTAGTTTGTTTGTTGAAGAAGCACCCAGGAAGCCAGGTCAGGGAAAACTGCAGGCTGCCTCAGAAGCCCACAAAGTGACATTTCCTTTGTTCTACATGGATCTGGTGTGCATGTTTAACTGTCCATTTCATCCAATTAAAACTAGCACCAACAGAAGAGGGTGTATCCTCCCTTTCCATGGATAGTCAGTTATTCTTGCCCCTCCCCAAGCCTCTTCCATGCCTTTTATCGGTTTTCTGGGGGAGTGCTGATGGGTTCCTTTTGAGATAGTTCACCGTGCCTTTTGCTTTGAGACCTACAGTCAGATGTGGGAGGAAAACAAGATCACTGCCTGTTTTGGCAGTCAATACTCCTCTATACTGCCCTAAAAGTGCTGCAAAACTATGAGGCTAAGACAAGAGGGACTTCTCATATTGAATTAGTATAATACAATCTTTACCATAAAAGTATGTATTTTTTAAATGATAATCAAATAAATTAAAAGGTCTAGGATGCATATGTAACAGCTATTAAAAGAGTATGATTACATAAAAAAACTTAAGGTACCTGTACAAACAAATAAAAAAGGGACATTTCTCTTTCCAACACTTCCTTCTGATGAACAGTAGTGCATCCACAAAGAAAAAATAGAGATAACATCCAATTAACCTTCAAGTACATAGTCTTAGATAAAATCCGTCTCATTAATTCAATCTAAATGTCAATAGAAGTACAGTTTTTGCACTGAATCCTATATCCAAAAGAAAGGAAAAAAAAAAAAAAAAAAGAAAAAAAAGGGTTGTAAATAGAGTCTAAGGATGAGAGAGGGAAAATGCAGGTTCTGGAACAGGTTGAATAGTTAGAGTAGGGTTATATTATTTGCATCAGAGAGCTCATCCCATCCCAGGCACTAGAATTCCTTGAGTCTTGTGGCCAGGGTAAGGGCAGTAGGGAAATGGCTGGTAGCGTTACAATCCCTTCCTATAGATCTGCCCAAATTAAAAAACCCCACAACTTATTAGTGACATCGGCTCTTGAAAGCAATTCACGTGTCATACAACTAGCAGTCAAAGCAGAATAACTGTATTTTCCAAGGTGTTTTAGCCAGGCTTTTGAATCAGCTAACAAGCAAACAAACAATCAAACAGCCTAGCTCAATGTTGCTCCAATGTAACCAGAAATAAACAAAATTCTGCCTTGGTGTATGTGTTTTGGGTGAAACGATAAAGAAGAAAGAAAATTGCTAGGGAGTTTTCTGTTCTGTTATTAGGCTAACACTCTTAATTGTGTTTCTGTAGCACTTGTTTCTTTTCTGTTTTATTAATTGCCTGGTAAAGGAAACTTGCTACCACAAAACAACATACAAGCACCTACCTTATTAGGGATTTTTTAAAGTACCGCTTGGGAATAAATCACCAGCTTCATACAAAACACAGCCGATGTAGACAGACCTTTCCCTCTGTTTTCCTTAAAGTTTTAGACCACCTCTTAAATGTATTTATTACTTAATGATTGGCATAAATGCACTTATTTGCACAGCTGGGATAACGCCTGTTCAGAAGGACTCAGAGTGATATATTCTGCAATTGCAACTAATCTGTTTTATCTAAGTGTTTGTTCTCAGAGGCCAATGTCTGTCTGGAAAGTTCTTGTGTGTTAGAATGAATGTTATTTCTTTCAGTGGTTTCTATTTATCACTGTGCTGTGGGACACTACTGGCAATTTAGAAAAGAATAATGCCCTCCAGGTTAGAGACCAACAGCAGGAGCTGCTCCCATAAAGACAAATGTACTAAAGATTTATCTGTTTACCTATGTAATTTTTCCCTCTTTAAGATACCGAGGGATTTTTGTGCATCATTTGCTACTGATTTGTAAGAGGTTGTTGTCTAAAGTAAAGAAACATAGCACCTTCGCCTTCTCTTAGCAAAAATTCCTCATCTTTTAGACAATTTGAAGAGAGCAGAAATTATTCTATAGTGAAATATACTTGCAGAGCTCTTAATGAAGCTACTAAAACATATAATTACCTTAGTGATCCTGGGTACATTAATGGTTTGATCCTCAGTAGAATTGGGGGGGCAGGGAGGGGGAAGCAGCTGTCATGTTTCCAGGAGCTATTCCCAAGCAGGAAAGATAGGCTGTGCATTTAAAACTTCCACTTGCAGAAAGTGATGATAAAAGTCTAAGAATTAGTGCTGTGTTGAATTAATAAGTTAATTATAGCCTTAATTTGTTTTTGTATACCGAGCTGGCATACGGAATCCTCATTAAATCTAATGACAGGTTGTTTTCAGCATATTTATTATTAAAAACAACAATAACAAATGATTTTAAGAAATACTAATATCAATCTTAAAGTTCAAAAAGATAGGACTAACATCATCAGTTGCAGATTTTAATTTGTTGGCACTGGCAAAAACATAGCATGCAAAGAAACTGAAAAAATTGACCATAAGTATAACATTTTGCATAGGTAATATTATATAGATGGACTTGTATGTGTGTGTGTGTATGTAAAATTATATACAAAACGCAAACAGATTTCACAAGGATAATTAAAGATATCATGGATATCTATTTAACTGGTGGTTGAGTACTTTTATAGGATGATGAGATTTTCTGGTTGATGATTTTGAGCCCCAAATTCTGACATATGGCAAATACGCCCGGTCAATGTCACCTGAGATATTATTGGAAAGAAAAATTAAGAATTTAGGGAATAAACCTGCACACTTGGCTTTTTCAACCCTCAAGTGAGTGGTGCATTATGGTCTTCCTGAAGGAGACAGGGGTTGTTTTGAAGTTGATACTCATTAGTGTTTTGCTGGTGACTGAGTAAAGAAAATGGGTCTGTCTTTCTTTCCTAAAGTCTGCTTCCAGAAGGAGGTTCACTTGGTTTCTCGTATCCAAAATCTTCTTGCTAAAGGAAGGAAAAACTATCTAAAGTAATGTTTGGAAGGGTGAGTGAAGAGGAATGGATGGAGTTAATGGGGAACTTTGTCACTGTCATGCAGTTGTCATCAGAGTGAGTGAGAAAGAGCCAAAGTACTGCAAGTGCAGAAAACCTGTCTTTTTCTCAGGTCTTACACAACAATCACATTTAGACTGCTTCTAAAATTAGTCTGGAAATTAAAAATCACTGTTTAATTGTCTCCCTTCAGGTAAGTAAGGGGACAATGAGAACCAGGTTTTGCTTTTCCTTGCACCTTTTGCACTGATGCAATCTGATGAAAATCAACGTGCTTATACATCTGTTACTTACATCAGAACTTGGTTCTAAACTTGTATCACTATGACAGTCAGTGACTGCTTGTTTATTCTTCTCTAATAGCTTATATAGGAAGTGGTTTTCTGATTCAAAATCAAAGGCCTTAACCCAATCGGATCTTCTAAGATCTGTGTGACTAACTGTATTGAGCATCAAACAGCAAACAGTTTATTAAAATTGATGTTCTTTTGCATAATGTTACCTAATTTAGAGCACTTCATTTTTTTTCCGGTGCAACGACTTAATTGATTTTGTATCACTGTGTTCTGTTGAATGATTTATGCTTAATTTCTTGCTGTCCAATTAACAGTATAATAGATTGGAGTTCATCAGGGATACTACACCTTGAGCAGTGTTATCTCTTCTGAAGGTGACAGTCAGTCTTCATCAAGTCAGCTTTAGACTGATTCAGTCCTCAGCATTTGACATCCCAGTTCTATGCCTCCAAACTCCCTTTGCAGTTTTTTATTTTATTCCAAGTTGTCCAAATACTGTATCATCTTTATTTGGATTCTAGAATTCAAGAAAGTAAAAAACAGTAGGGGGATAGGTAGGCATACGTATTGATGAAATGAAAAAATATTTCAAATCAATATTCATTTGATATTGGAAAGTTAAGTGAGAAAAGCATAATGTGACACAAAGAGGACAGTTTGTATTCTATGACTTCCCCAAAGGCTTCCTATCAATATTTAAAAAAAAATAAAATGGTTTGATGGTCATGGACCAGGAGGCTAAGCTGGTACTGCAGAGAATAAAGAGACCTGTAAGAGGTTTAGGAGAAGAAGGGATGATATTATATTTTAAATTAAAAGAATTTCACATGACTTTCAGTGAAATAAGATTATAGACACAATCTTCAGAATTCTACTGGTTTTCATATTGAGATTACATTTCAAACTTGGATATTTTGGGGAAAGAAGAGAACAATGTTCACACTGTCTTTCAAGGGACTGATTTGAAACTACAGTTAAGGGAAAAATGTGGAAAATATGGATATTTTAAACAGGAGACAGTAAATAATGAAAGGAAGAGGGATAGAAAGACACCAGAGAGGACTGGGATTTTATTTTTTTTTTTTTGTGACAGTGTAATGCAACTATCATTTGCTTTAAATAATAAATAGTTCCACAAACACTGGAACTAATAGAGTTGTGTTTCCAAATGATTTGTGTTTCATTGGATGGCTTTTTAAATGAAGTAAACTAAGCCTGCAGCAAGTTTCCTGTCCTTATTAAACACTAGAGAACTCATACGAGGAGGGAAAGAGAAAAGGAGAATGAAAGTGAGATCATGTCTAATAAAGTTCAAACTTTGATTGAAGCTTTTCCAAGAATTAAAGCATTTATAACCTCTCTCTCCTATCTACACCATTCAACACAAGAATGTGTGTTTTCAGTAATAGTTCAGTTCATCCTCTGGTCTTTCCCTCAGTGTAGGTGTCAATATAGCCTCTTTTCCTGCCCCTAGACAACTGTTTCCACAGAACTTGTAAGAAAGTAACATCTGAAAAATTTTTCTGTCAGATTTGCCAGAAATTGGCCAGCCAGTTCAAAAGTGCTGAAGGAGCAGGGATTGCTGTGCTCTCCCAACTGCACTGGCTCATGAACAGCCTGACTGGCATGAAAGGAAAGGAGGGAGAAAGAAAACAAAAAGAAAAAAGAAAGAAAACAGAAATCACCCTTTGGGAAAGCTTCATGAGTTTGTTCAATTTTTTTCTTTCCATTTTTTGTTATGAAGACTGAAGGAAAAGTCTTACTTTTGCTTAGTCCTGGTTTATAATGTTTCCTTCTGTTGAGCTGGGCATGAAGATTTTATTTTGAATCTGTTTAGCAAAGCTTTAAGCTGCTTCCCTGGCCAGCCAGTTGCCTGGTTCGTGCTCCTCTTCCACTCTATTGGGTTGCCTTGTTACAAGTCAAAATAACTCCCTGCCCTGGCCCCACGCTGTATCAAGGCATTAGTCCTGGCAAAGACATCCCAGGAGCCAGAATTTTCTGACTTCATCTTGGAAGTAGCAACCTAACTAGAAAGCTTGCTCCTCAGGGGAGAAAGGGAGCTTCCCACGGTGAAGAAGTAGCTCTCATCACATAACACACCCCAAGTAGAAAATTAAATTTAATGCTAGACCTTTTGAGATCAGTTCAATTTATTAAAAAGGAGTTGTTCTCACAAGAATTCTGCACGCTCGGGCAGTGCCCAAAGGTAGCTGTGGGCCCTTCAGCTGAAGCGGGTGAAGGAGGACAGGGCACTGAGGTGACTTTCTTCCAGCCAGACGACGACTGTGGACGTGACCCCAGCAAATCTGACCCCCGCCCCCCACCAAAGCAATGGCAAGGTCCATCAGGGTATTTAAGGCATCATGGCCATCAACTCTAGTGTTTCTGCCTGACCTCAACACTCGGCTTCATTCTCTTTCCATTTTCAACCCCCTGCCTTCCTCCTGAAACCATTTTCTCTCCTCCTGCCCTCCCTCTCCCCCGGCTCCTCTCACAAACAGGAGAATCTCCCGCCGTTGCCATAACAACAGACAGCAACCTGGCCCCGGCTGGGCACTCCTGCCCTTTTCCTTAAAAATTCAACCTCATGTAAAAACATTTGTGTCTCGTTGTCTCTCTGGAATCCTTTTCCCTCTGGCTTTAATAGGAGAAAGACTCACTCCGCTCTGCATGTGGCCACTGTCCTCCCTTACTCCCTCTCCAAACACTGTTTTCACACCACAAAGAAACACAGACTTGATGCTTTAATTATCCCCTACTAAGCTTCCCCTATAATGTACTCAGAAGGGCATGCTACTTTGCAGGCTTCGCTGTATGAGTAGGTTTATCTTTGCCATCCCTGGTGCTCCTCTCCGCAATCACCGCACTGCAGCCGTACCACCCGGACCAGATGTGGGCTGATAGGGAAGCACAGCTCTGCCCCGGACAAAAAAAAAAAGGGATAAGGAAACGTGGAGAGCGGTGCTACAGAGTCATCATATCAGACAGCAGCAATAAAACAACCTCCTCTTTCCTCAACTAATCCATCAGATTAAAAGGGAACAGCTTGGTCGTGTTTTTCCAGCCATTGAGAGTGAAGATATCATATAATTCTGCAAAACATCTGTGCTGTTTCATTTTGAGTCTTGTTTTATATGGGAATAAGTTTCTCACCTGAACACCAGCATACACTAGGGCCGTATAAGAATATTTAATTTTAGTTTATTCTAATCTTGTAGCCTAATGTAAATGTCATTCTGGCACATATGATTTAGATGTTAATCGGACTTTCAGGTTAATTCCTGTTCCTGGAACTGAATCGTGTCAAAATGCAGATGGGGTAAGTTGTCTTTGGCTTCACCCCTCTGTCTTTTTACAGTGTACCTGGCATTGTCCTGACAGTCAAATTTCTGGCAGCCCACAGAATTCTGGAAGCCTTCAGGCCTTGGAGCACTTGTCACAGCATAGTGAGTATGAGCAAGCTGGAACAGTAGGTAGATAATATCATTATCACAGAGCACTCTTTCCCATCACAATTTGGACAGCAAGCGTTTTAGAAACTCTCTAATGTGCAATGATATTAGTGGCATGGAGTTCAGTTCTTTATAAGATCTACCTGCTGCCCCATGTCTAGACCACAGAAAGGTGTGGATAGAGAAGGAGCAGCAGAAACTTTATTCCCTTTTTTTGGAACTTTTTGCCAATTTTGTGTGTATATATAACATATGATTAGCTCCATGAATCTTTGGGGAAGACTTTCATGTAACTCAACATCCACTGCTACAACTACATCTAGTAGCAAATGGTCTCTGTAGCTGTACAGATGCCATCCCATATACAGGTCTCTGCTCAGTGAGACCATGCCTCCAAAAGGTATAAGAGATGTATCCTATGCCTTCTTTATATACCCATTAAAGATTGAATGTCACGGAAACACATGTCATCCGTACTATCTGTTTCTCCAGCAGAAGGTTAAGCTGCAGGTGGTTCTCCACCTCCGCGCTGTACTTTTTGGGTGAAGAAGACCACAACTGTAATGATTGTTACTGCGTGATGAAATAGAGGAATGCTGTATAAAATAACAATTCACTCCACTACAGTGTCATGATAATTATGAGCCCTGAGGAGTTATTAAAGAACCAGTGGCCTTAGGAGGATCTAAAGATTCTGGTACAAAAGGAGTTGTTGCTTACAGTGTGCATCTAGGAACTGAGACATGGCGGTGTGAGTTTCTTGTTACCCCAAATTGAAACAAGGGTTGAATTTCCAAGTCTTAATGTCAGCTCTTCTGTTTAAGCAGAAATTGTATGAGAGAAGGAAACATGCATGAGATGTAGACACCCGACTAACATAAACGTCATGCAGACACTTGACAATTATTCTGTTCAACTACAGTCCCCTGGTGGGATCCCCAGGGACCGTAGGGGCTCAGAAGACAGCAGAAAACTGTTTGTTGCAGAGCCTTTTATGCAACTAAGTAGAGGCAATATTTTGTTTGTTTGTGCCCATCCCTTCTTCTGATCATTTCACACTACTAACCCTCTTACTCATCCAACCAGCTACAGCTTTTGTAACGTTAGAAACATTAATTTCTAAAACTCTGACATTAACATTGCTCTGCATTCAGGGAGTAGCATCTGATAGTGTTAGAATAAAGCAAAAAAATCTCAGTGCTATGGCAAGCTACTAGGGAGCATGGTGTGGGGTCTCTGGAGGGAGTAGTTTGGAAACCTCAAAGAGAATTCTGTGCTACTCAGGGCTATATCAAAGGAAGTGAACCTTGAGTCGAAATATTTCTGCCCCCCAAAATGGGTCTGACAGCCCTGCTTCACTCAGTGTCTAAGTCCTAAAGGCTGTTAACGTGAGCTTCAGTTGCTGATAATAATGTTTAACAGGGCTTCTTTCAGAGCTTCTCCAAACCTATCACGTCTGGTTCTCACAGAATCATCTATGACTACTATTCTATCTCAAGGTCTCCAACTTCAGTTTTAGAAAAATGAAATGTGATTGTTGCACTGTTTTCACTTCACAACAGGAAAGAGAGAGTTTATTTGATGTTTCAGTACATTAATAAGGTAGAACCAGTAGCAAGTAGCAGAAAAGAAGGCACAAAGGTTTAGTTTAAGAAAACAGACACAGGTAAAGTGTAAATAAAACTCAGTAAATAGGAATTTTTTCCATTCTTTTTCTATTGACTGAGTGGGCAAATGAAACTCTGGGAAGAAATTGTGTGGGTTGAACCAAAGCATTAATTTTTTCTAAAGAAGATGATGATGATGTGACAACAACAACAATAATAGTTTCAGTGAAAAAGGTATAACTCTTTTTCCAAACTGGAATATATTTTACTTTTAAGATAAATAAAAATTTCCATTAAAAAAAAAAAGAGCTTTCGAAGTAGATTACAACTGCTTTCAGCAAATGTCAAAACAAAATTGTCTCACATCTTTTCATCCAAAAATAAACTGTGGCAATTTGTTAATCACTTGTCATCTCCACTGACAAAAGAAAATTTGCAAACCTACACTTGGACAAAATGATACAAAATACTTTGTTCTAATATTAAGGATAGCAAGAAAGCAGAGGCAAGGAAAAGGGCTAGGAACAGCTCCAATCTGCTTTCCTTGCCTGCACTTGATTTGGATTTTCAGTCATGGATGACATAAATTTTCCACTTGCGGTTAATATACACCGTGTCTCATACCTCACTCGGCAACAGTTCATTGAGTTGACCGGCCTCCAACGTACCTGTCACCCATCACAATTAACTACACTCACTGTCACAAACAATTTGGTAGATACACATCTGTGCCCAGTCAGTCAGTCCCAGCTGTGATGTGCGTCTGTCTTATTTGATGAACCCAGCTCAACAACAGCCTTCTTGAAAAAAAAGTGGTAAATATGGTGACCTGAACCAAACACAACAACACTTAATCTGTTTACGAGCGGATTGAATTTACATGCCTCCCGCGTTCTTACAGGCTTCAGGGATACGCCGCAGTGTGTGATTCCCTTTCTTTGAAAGCTGTCTCTTGTCCAGGAAAAAAAATAAATAAAATTGCGACTGAAAGGATTCTCCTCGAATGCAGTGTAATAAACAATAGATCTGCTAATTATTGCTGCTGGTATGGTAGACTTGACACATGGTAGCAGGGGGAGAATGCTGAACTGTGTACACACTTGACTGTCTGCATTGTTGCTCTATTTAATGTTTGTGTTGAGCCCAAGACAATGACTCCAGCAGGAATTAATATTTTAAATAAAGTGTGGTGATCCATAAATTTGAACTAGCCAATCTGCTAAAACAACTAGAAATCCATGTTCTTTCAGTAGCTGACATAAAGTAGATTTTAAACTACTGCCGATATTCCAATACCTGATTAAGGAAATGTTTTTGTTTCTGGAAAAGAAAAAACAAACCAACCAACAAGCCTTGAAATCCTACATGATGTATTAGTAGATCAAGATTTTAAGGTCACACAGATTTTAAGAGCACAGAGGGAAACATGTTGGATCTGGAAAGTGTATATCTGTGTTTAAAAAGCAGTTTCCTTAAAGTACCCCTAAGAATTGTTCCTACTGTAGACAATTCACTCAGAGGCTGTTCTTTTGTTTTATAAGCATGCTTGACATTTCAATGCTTTTTTTTTTTTTTTATGTTATGCTGTCATATATAGCTGTGCAAAAATTGCCTGATGAAAATGGTAGCATTTCGTAATTCATTTGTCCAAGTAAAAGCAATTACAGAAGTCACAAGACAATGAGCAGTTAGAGTCTATAAATGCCTGCCTGAAAAGAGAAGCACAGTGTGATACTCAAAGAGATTATATTTACTGCTACAGAAACTTTCAGAAAAAATTTTTATAGGACAGAAACAGCTGTCATCAGATTCTCCATCACCTCCAATCGCCTATGAAGATTTTCTCTCCCAAGCTGAATCGATGACTTTTGTTAAAGCAATAGGGGAATGGGATGCTGGTTTGTATGGCTATGGCATCTATCCTATAGAACAAAGGGACATGGACCGATCTTAGTAAAGATGGTGTCAGCCAAGTGTGCAAGGAAATGAAGTGATTGTAGATATTCTTCACCTGGCAAATATTTCTTCTTGGTTCAGAGTAAACCAGTGAAAGAGGAGCTTGTTTCATGAGTCAGAAGTCATTGAGCTTTACCTCCCTCATAGTGCCACCTTGGGGCTGCTGAAGTCAAGGAGCAACGATTTCTCTGTCTTGCCTAACAGATGGAGGGTTTCATATCTACCACTGAGTGATGAGAGCAGTGTGCAATGGTGAGAAATGAGATGAAGGTACAAACTTGCTGCCTCCACCTGAAGAGACAGAAAACATTTCTCACACTGCAAAAATGGACCCAAAGAACAAGTGGAAGGCCCAAATGAAAACATGCAAACACAAATAGGGAAACTCTAAATCGAAGGAATCCTTGTGCATTCTGAAGCTAGAGGAGACTTCTGCAGAAGCTGTTTCTTAGACATAAGTCTACTTGTTAAGGGAAGAGACGTATAAGGTTTGATAAAGCTCTCATAGATCGCAAAGTGGTTTACCTCATGTTTTATTTTTCTAGATCCTCAGAGGCATGCACATTTCCTAAGAGATTCAGTATACCGATAACTTTTTGGTTCGTGGATCTTGTCTCCTAGAGCATGCAACCATAGATTAAAAAAGTCACCATGGGAAGTAAATGATTGCTCAGATAATTCAAATAGTATATTCCAAGTATAGCACATCCTATTGCTGGGATATCATAGCACCTTAAAAATAGGCTTTTAAAATAGGTTTTAAAAACTGTTAGTTAACCATTTGATAGAACACCTTAAACTGTTCATGAGAATTTTCCAACAGAAAAACAGGCCATAACTCATAGCAGATTGTCAAGATTAGATGCTACATCAACATTTTATGTGAAAAAATTCAGTAGAAAGAAAGTATAACAAAACTAAATTCCAGGAATGCTAACCCTACATGTACTAAACATGTTACCTACAGTGGATCAAAGACTATTAATTATATAGCACCTTTTATTCATTTTTATTTACAAAAGCTTTGCAAATGGTTTATAAGTTATGTTTAAGTCGACCTACCAAGTAGTTTATGAATTGTTAAAGAGCACTTGGCCATCCATCAAATTATTTATAACCTGCTCTAAAGTCACAGTTTTAAAATGTATAAATCCATGTATTTGTCTTCATATGCAGAACAGGCCAATGTTACTGACATTGGGAACTTAAGATGAGGCATTTTTCACTTTCACCAATAAGAAAACATAGAATAGTACAAGATTTTCTGAACCCTAGCTAGTAAGTGCTGAGAGAGAAGAGTGTGCAACCTATTTATCCCCTTCGTTTGCTTTAGTTGTCCCTGAATGTAGTTCAAAACAGTGTTACAGGTTCATCAACATGGGATATTTACTATTACAGAAGTACTTGTTGTTACTGATCTCGTTTAAAAGACGGTGCTTATGCTGGCACTATATCAATAAAGCAGGAGCCACTGTGCTGGTTTGATTCTGAAATGTTTCCAAAATTAGCATTGTGTAGAATGCTATGGCAAGTTTAAAATTGCCGATTCCTCTTTTTTTTTTTTTTCTCATAATTAATGGTATTTAATTCTTTAGTGGTATCTAAGAGGAATTAAAACCCACTGAAAAGCATACAGGTTTGAATTTTTTCCTATTTAACTTACATCTGTTACTTCAAAATTAGTACAGGGGAACAGAAGAGAATAAAGTTGCAGTTATATTTTCAGAATTGGTCCCATTCAGTAAAAACTGAGATAAATAAAATGTAAATGTCATCATAGATCAGGCTAAAGTTCTATGATCTGACATTCTATCTACTGTATTTATTTCTACTGCCTGCATGTATAGAATGTATACTGTTTTCGGTCTTAAAGAGTACTTCATTCTCTCAATGCAAATGCCTATTTCCACTGGAAAGAATAAATACAGCAACGTTACTGAGATATCATATTTAGTCCGATTGTAAGTTGGCTCTGTTTAAAAGACCCAGCATAAGCTGGGACCAGAAGAAAGAAAAAATCATACTAGAAGATATCAAAATATGTTTAACTCCTGAAGCATTCAACACCACTAACCTTGAGTTACATGATATTGAATATCACAAAGAAATTCTGCTGGTCACAACTCGCCTGCCAGTAGTAAAGAGCTGTCACATCTAATAGACTTCTCATGCAATTTCGTATTAGTTAATGATATCAATAATTGCAGTTCAAAGGAATTTCCTAAATTGGGACACATACAGTTGTCCCATCTGTTCCACAATGGATAGGGAACATTTTGTTGATTTTATAGCATAAGAACAACCTACGAGATCAAGTACTGTGTCACCATTATCGAGGCTGTAATAATGATGGACATTAAATTTCTGGGGATTACAAAACACTTTCAAATTCTGAGGTTGAGGTCAAAGATCTTGGGACTTCATTCACCTGAAAGCTGCAATGTATACTCAAAATTTCATACAAAATTGAAATTATATTATAAATTGGAATAAGAGTTCATGCCCATAAAATTATTATTGGCATAAATCCATTTCAACCTACATTATGCACAACATACTGATGTTAGACGTGATGAAAAGTAAGTATCAAAAGGGAAGTCTGCACTGTCCAACTAGAGTAACTCTGTTAGGGTTGAAAGTTGCTGCAAAACTGCAAAGATCTATGTATTAATTAAAAGCAAAGACTGAAAAACTATGCCCTGGAACAACAATAGTACCTCGACATAATATTGGAGTGATCCTTATGAGATAGTTTGCAGAATAACTTATTAAAATTGAACTGTCAATTAGCTCATAAACCTGTTTTGCTAGAACAGATCAAATAAGTGAAAAAATTGAAAAAAAAATTCTAAAGGGAAAGGCAGTTTATTACAGATTTTAAAAGAAATTGAATTTTAGCACTTCATACATCAGCATTCACTTTACCTTATTATGTACATAGTGCAAGGCATATTTATTTTGCAAACCTATATGCAGTACATAGTTAACAATTAAAGGAATTAGATTAAGCTATGAGTTCTTGAAATATTAAAAAAAAATTATGATATTCGAATGAGGAATAACTCATACTTTTACCCCAGAATAAATGGTTTTTCACATTATTCTTGCGTTATACTTGTGAGAATTAGCAACGTCACCACCCACTTTTTTGTGAAATTTTGCTTTTATGTTCTCCCAGGTACAAATGTTCAGCAGCTGAAGATTTACAAGCTTACTCAGAAAGTATCTAAATCCAGAAATGTTCCCATGTACAGAACTGTCCTTTTAAATGTTAGTGTCTTCTCTCACAAATTTTTGGAAGTTTTCCCTTGGGGACACATTGGCTGAGGCAAACGTTCTGACTCAATGTTTTTGTAAAAGTCTTGGCCAGGAGAAGAGAAGAAATCCCTGCAGGGCTTTTGCCAGGAGATAAGAGCCAAGAACTCATTCTCATGGCTGAATAGAAAGGAGCAGCATAAAGGTTTGGATTTTGGGGCACCGGGTTAGGAAATTATTTCCACTTCTGGACAGCTTTGCTTACTACTATTGTATGAGAAAAAGAAATGCAACGAGTTTATGGCGTGGGTATTCATACAATAGTTAGCTGATAGTAAACAGAAGCTTCTGGTGACCCCATTTCAGACAGAAAAGAAATGAAAACCTATTTTTGGTTTTATATGTGGAGTCCTGACTAGTTGAGAAAGAATATCTATCTGTAGTGTTGCACTGTTTTTTAGTTCATACATTTTTCTGGACAATAGTGTATTTTTGATGTATTTGGGGCACATATTGCATGGACGGGAGACAGAAAACGAGGTCCTCACAGATACATTACTGAATGATATTCTTACACTGTGTTCAGCAAGGTGGGGTTTTGTGTTTCATTTAGGGTGGGGAGTATGGGGTTTGGGGGTTTTTTGTGGTATTTTTCCTATCAGATCATTGCACTGTGAAAAATATCTGCTTATTTTTGGGGGATGAAGATATACTTCTACACTAATAGGTCTGTCTTCTATTTCTCTTGAGCAAAGTCTTCAGGGGCTATATTTCGTAGCATGAAACAATTTATTTTGTTTGTGATTCTCAATCTTTCAGGAAAATTTGTATTGAAAATGAACAGGGAATACTCTTTTTCTTCTTCCAGTGATGCCCTAAGGAATATAAATTTGTTATAATAGCTCCTGGTTCCAACTCTGTTTCTCAGATGGTTTGTCCAGTGTTTCAGAAAATATCAGATGCAAATGCTCACAAAATACAGTTAAGCTATTATTCTTTATAATTCTTGGATGTGTTAAAGAAAGAACAGGTCCAAACATAGATGACAGAAGTTTAAGAGAACCGTACTATAGGCTAAACTGCTGGAAATAAACGTGAAAACTGTACAATTATCGAACAATTAACTTTTTGGACTGCATTGTGATCTACCCTCAGGGTAAAATAGACCAAAACACCTGTTAAATAGCGTAAAATCTAATTTTACTTAATGGCCTTTATTTCCCTAATTTGCTTAGTTCTTGGGAAAAGCTGTGATCAGGAAAAATATTTTATTCCCATTGTGGAATGAAGTGCCAATTTGTTCCAGTTCCCTTCAATGTGTATATCGTACTTATGCACAAAGCAAAATGCATTTGCAGATGAACTGTATAGCTCCGGGAAGTTTTTGCAGGAACTATGACATGCGGAAAAAAAAAAAAAAAAAGCTTTTGCCTCTGTGTGTGCGTGCTCCCAAAAGCCACACTTTTATTGAGGTGGATTCTAGGATTGGGGTGGACATAGACAAATAGAATTCACAATGAATTATATTAAAATTATAGAAATTATTCTCTGAATGTACTTGAGTCCTTATCAGTTCTGAAATCTCCAAAAGACTTCTACACAGAAAATACAAGTTGTATGGAAGAGTATTTCTATCTTTACTACAGATTTAATTTAGGTCATAATATGTTAGAAACCAAATTTTCCAGTATACTTGGACCCTCTGCAGCATCCAGCATCCAAAAGCCTCTGTAACAAGTTAATTGATCTTCCATAAGGAAATCTCAAAGATCTCACCCACTCAAATCTTGATTTCTGTTAAACCTGAAGTAGCCCAGCAAGCCCAACTGTTACCTCTTAGAAGTAAGGTGACATTAGGAAAGACTATGAAAAATCAGGACTTAAGTTATTTTTCTAGGGCATGATTCTTCACTGTCCATTTCAAAGTCCTTGAGAAAAAGTGAAAAAGGCACTTTTTCGCATTTAAAAAAAAAAAAAAGTAGTGGAGGAAAAAAAGAGGTTTTTTCCCACCCCTTAAAGCTATATGTAAGAGAAATGTACCTAAAACAGTTTTTATAAAAGCAGTGCTTCAGGGTGTAGTACCCAAAAGAAAAAAAAAAACAAACAAAACAAAAAACCAGAAAAAGTGAGTGAATATTAAATCTAAGCTAGTTTTAAATCTAGAACTTGCTACTTATATGGGTATTTGGTAACTATCTATTTAATGGCTATACAGAGGGCATGGGTGATATGAAAATGAAGTCATAGCACCTGGGCTCAAATGTATAAAGCAGGGGTAAGCACAACTAACAGAAGAAAACAAATCACATACAAATGAGTCCCAAATCATTTATCTGTAATAACAATTAAGTTCAATTCAGGGTTTATATTTCCCCACCCACCCACAAAGCTGACTTGAGATTATTTTTCTCCTTTTTTTTCCAAACAATTACATTCTATATTAGTTGAATTATATTATCACATAGAAATAAACACTTATACTCCCTAATGATGACAATCATCTTCTAGAGAACAAAAGATTCGGTTGCTTTTGTTTTTTTATATAAAATGTATCTTTGTTTATAATAATCAGCAATTAGTTCTGGCAATATCCTTGTGGCTCCCCCGCCAGCTGGAAGGAAAAACAATTATATAGTTGGCATTTCTTTTAGGACAGCAGCTTCAGAGTCACTGTACAAGGAGTTATTTTCATTAGGGTTATTTAGATTTTTCAGAATTACCTTCCCAGTGAAAATAGGAAAATTTTCTCAAAAAAATCATTTTCATCCTTTGTGATTCAACCCAAAACCAAATGACACTTGATAGTCGGAAGGTATTTTTTTGACTAGAAAGTAACACGTATATTTGGAAGAGAGTTTCAGATGGCTTTAAGGGATTTACCAATGATTTCTGGTTAAATATGGAAGAGCAAGATGGGGAAGGTCTGAGGAAAATTTATATGAGTAAGGATGTGAGTTATACCTTCCATTGAAAGAATACCTGAACCCCAGCCCTCTTGCTATTGTATGTTTTAACTGATACCAGCTTTTGTAAGTAGCATTTTCTAGAGAGAAAGTAAACAGTAACAAATGTAAAGGAAAAAAAGTTATGATCTAACTATCCCAAAAAAAGATAAAGGGATGAGGAAAAAAAAACCTAACAAAAAACAACTCAACAAACCCTGTAGAAAATGGTAACTGCTGTCATTATTAGCTGGCTGATTTCTTTTTGGCATCACAGTAGATCCTCAGGGAAGAACTGTGGATGAAAACACAGTATGATCTCTGGCATGGAAACAGGCAGAAATGTGATTGTTGAAAACAAGGGATACTATAGGAACAAATCTGACATTAGTATCTGGACTGAGGAGCTGCAAGAACACTCTAAGAAAAGCATAAAATAGGGTTGCAGAGAATTGGGAAGGATGCAGAGAAAAGGTTTATAAGGCATTAAGCAAAGGAATGGGGAATGATTCAAATGCATACCAGGTAGTCAAAATTACAATGTATTTAGTCAGAAATAGCAGTTTTAATGAAAGGAAGTAAATATGACAGCCATATTTTATACTAAATGGAAAAGGTTCTGGTTTTGGGTGAAGCTAAAAAGAGCTTAAGGGCATGTATAAGATGAAGAAGGAGGGGAGAGGGCTAACAATTGCACACTTAAAATTTAATGGTCTCCTGCAGACTGAGTTGCTTATGCTGCATTAACAACATAGACTCGGGTTTAACAGAATGCCATAGATTTGTAAGGTGACAGACTGTAATATAGGACATAGGAGGAGACAAGGAGACTAGAAGTTACTTATTAAAGACAACAGCAGAGAAGATGTATCTGAATCACCTGAAACAATCTGATCAACATATTGGGAGCTGCAGCTGATCTAAAAAATGATACTTCCTAGTAGTACAGACAATTTTGGATTCTTGCCTTTATTTAGTGATCTTTCCATCTCAAATGGCAACCTGTTGCAGTTCCCTTTGCTGTTTCATGTCTTCAAGCCCTTCCTTGCATTGAGGCTTGAAATTTTCAGGGTTTGAGTAACTTAGAAACTAAAAGAAAGATAAGAATGAGAGTATAGGCACCTACATATCTTTACAAATCTGGCCCTTAGAAACAGAAACCTCACAGTTATTCAGTGGTACTTAATTTGTGCATGGAATTTTGGATCCTAAGGCACAGATATTTTTGAAAGTTTGGCCCATAGCCATACAACACAAGACATGTCAAAACAGGTAATCAAGCATGAACTGTGGTCACCTACCTGTTAGGAAGACTGGTTGGAGTGGACTGGGGTCCATATGTCATAAACCTTTCTGTATGAATTCATGGGTCCTGGCAGGAAAAATTAGCTCAGCCATAGCATTTCACCTGTAGCTAAATAGCTTTCACACCAGAGCTTAAAACCTAAGAGTGGGTTCTGCTTGAACTTTGCAACCACTCTTTGAATTTCCCACTGAGGCTATATATACGTATCATAGAATCATAGAATGGGTTGGGTTGGAAGCGACCTTAAAGATCATCCAGTTCCAACCCTCCTGCTATGGGCAGGGACACCTCCCACCAGACCAGGTTGCTCAAAGCCTCATCCAATCTGCCCTTGAACCCCTTGAAGCCTTGAAGCCACAGCTTCTCTGGGCAACCTGGGCCAGTGGTCTCACCACTCCCACAGTCAAGAATTTCTTCCTAATATCTAACCTGAATTTCCCCTCTTTTAGTTTAAAACTGTTACCCATTGTTCTAGCGCTCCACTCCCTGACAGAGAGTCACTCTCCAGCTTTCCTGTACCATCAACGTGTACCCCCAGAATGGGGTACCTATCACATTCTTCTTCTAGTGAAAATAACTGAATATGAGCCAATAAAATAGAGTGGAGAAACTGCTCAGACAGTTTAGTGTTTTAATAATGCCTCTCCTCTTGCCTACAAGGACTGTGCACTGATTAGTATTTTTATACTGGCCAAAGCCCCAAATTAAAGCCTGGACCCAGCATCCTGCCTACACATTGGCAGGCACTACGTGGCTTCAAAACAGATGATCCAAGAATCATACAACCAGTTTTGCAGTTGTTTCTCTCTCTGCTCCCCCCCTGCTTTTCTCACTGAAGTGTGTAATGAGTCAGTAGCTGATGATGTTCTGACAAGGGCACAGCTTCTCCAGGTTTCCATGGGAGTTTATAGCTCAACACATAACCGCTACAGAAGTCCTTGTTACAATGTGCCCAGAATAAGAGAAAAAAAGAGAACAAACCATTTCTACCTGGATCATGTTCTGCTTCCTGCCCTGTCCCATGCTTTGTACTATAGGTGAAGGAGTAGGAAGGAATTCATCCACAGATCTCTCTTGGATTTCACCTCGAAACCAACATTCTGCCATTTCTCATTAGATAGGCCCTCCACTGTAATAAAATATATTGTTAATAAAGCCAGAAATACTAGGCCAATCAAAATTAGTGGCAGAATAAAATGACTAGGCAAAGATTTAATTTGCTTCCAGAAATCATTTAACTGTCCAGATGTTTAGCCACAGATAATTAATATAGTCATTTGGGTTTTGAAGAATTGGCCAAAAAATTCTCTGGGAAAATCTGGGAAGCATTTCTTAAATGTTCAGTTCAAGGCTTGGCTACAGCTGAGATACATGGATTCAATCTAGCTCATGTTCTCTGAATTCCTGCCTATTTTGATTCTGGGTTTTCTTGTTTGTTTGTTTCTTTGGGAAAAACTCTGCATTATAAAGCTCTGTATTACCCTTTATTCTGTATTTTCTTTTCACTTCTTCTATTTGCTTTTCCTTTCTCCAACCAATTCCTGGCCACTTGTTCTTCCAAGTTACTAACTTCAATCCATTTTTTTCACTTCCTTTTCTTGCCGCCCCATATTTCCTTGGCTCCCTAGTCCAGAAGCTGTTTCTTTCATTTTTACAGTGTATTCTAGACAAAACCCACATTTTTTGCATAGTTAAAATACCAAATCAAAGAATATTTATATTTAAAATGTTATGATTTCAAAAACCATGTCCCCTCTACAGCTGCTACAATTTTGATTGCTTTCTTAAAACCTGTGAAAAACGAGAGAAAAGTTCTTCAACTAAAAACAGAATTTCAATCTGCTTTTGGAGACAATTAATTTTACTGAGCTTGATATAAATTAGCAATACTTACTTCAAATCTACTTCACACCTAATATCCAATAGAAAAGGGGAAAAAGTTTGTATTCTATAAACAGCAGACTATATTCTCTTTTCATTAGTAAACTACCTGAACGGCATCCAGTAGAGCAAGGGTGGCACACTAAATAAAACATCAAAGGAAAGTACTGCCGTAACTACTTCTTTTTCTTCTTCTTTTTTAAAAAAAGCTGAAAACTAGGACAGCAAGAAAAAATGTGGATACAAGCTTATTCTGCAGGACAAGAAGATTCAGAAAGGGGACAGCTCAGGAATGATGTTAATTATAAAAGGTCGTATTAGCCTCTGTAGATCATGAGGTTAACTTCAAATTAGAAGCTTACATAGAGCTCTCCTGGCGATCTTATATCACATGTCTAGAAAATACTGCACTTCCACAAACATTGAAAATCTCTGAACAGTCACAACAAATTTTAATACGGTCTAGAAGGGACTAACACAATGTATTAAAAGTAAATACTACCTAATAGGTACCCTAAAAAAGTAATCAGATTATGAAACAATTTGACCAAAACAATAATAGTAAAAGAAAGAAACCAAAAAAAGGGAAATTTTGGGGAGGATATTTTGTAGGTATAGGAAAGAGTGTTCTAATTCTTCTTTAATAACTCAAGAGAGGATGAATTTTACCTCTAACAAAGTATTGGCTGCACCCTGACAGGAATAAATTTGACGCCCGACAGTGAAAGCATCTGCTAAGATCTACTTAAGGTTTTGTAAATCTATCTGTGGTACAGCTTTGCTATACTAGGCTAATATAACAAAACAAAAAAACCCCTAGGCTTCTGGCATTAAGACTAATTAGTAAGTAGAGTGAGGTTTGGGAAAGAGGCCCAGATGAGGTCAGCCACATGGTAAAAAGTTTCTAAATATGTAAAGGACCTAAAAAGGAAAGTAATGCAATGCCAAGAGTTCCTTCAAGTTTTAGCACAAAAACCCCCAAAGAACCCTTGCACAATCAAATAAGTTTTATACCTTTTGAAAGCAAGTAAAAGCCAGCAACTTTTCTCAAGTTTGTATAAAATATCAATCCCTGCTGAGACTGTAGCAACAACAATGACTGCTTTAAGAACCTTCTAGCCTTTGATCTCATCTCATTCTGGACAGCAATATCAAAACACTTTGATTCAACTAATGATTACTTTCCCCCAAAACAATTTAAAGGACTGTCTGGATGTTCCCTAAATAGAATGGAAAAGAAGAATGCACGGGAGACCAAGAGAAACATGTCAGAATGCAAAAGGGATTAAAAGATTAAAGAATAACATCCCACTTCAGGAAGATGAGTGAGGAAAATACTGTAGTGCTTTCACCTTCGAAATCTCCCCTGTTCCACCCTGTTCAGTCCCTTGCCATTTCTCAGTCATTTTTAAAAGTCTTCAGCTTCACTACAGTCTCCCTGGGACACCCAAGAAGGTAAAGCTTTTGGTTTATGTTCTTAAGTCTCAGAAGTTCCTCTATATTTTGCTAATAGCAATATTTACTGTAAAATATTATAGATTCATCTCTCATGCTGTTTCTGAAAAGGAAAAATGTACCCTAGACTTGCCTTATTGTCATAAGCACTGTCCAAAATCATTCTTAGGAAAGCATTAAACTGTGATTACAACCTGTCCAAACTGATAGCTAAGATAAAACTTAATTCAGGGCAGAGAACAGACTCAGCAATGTATGTAATTATATAAATTATTTGTAAATCTGGCAATCAAAGTCTCAGGCTTGGTATGACCCTACTGAACTTACTAGGTATGACCTACTTAATAGTTAAATGTTGGAAGAAAAGCCTCTTCCACAGTTGCATCTCTCATCTGCAATGTTAAAACTGGAGTAGAAAGGTGGAAGAGAAGCAGACTTAAAGCTTTGTGGGTCAGCCACAGAGATAAAGGCATGCTGACACACACAAAGCATTAGCACTTAGGGGAAGACTCACTCGTTGCACAAGTACTAATATATTACATTAGAAACTCTTACACTGGTAAGCACAACCTCTCATAAGTCATTTATTGTAAGGAGCACGAGTAATTATCCAACAGCATGAGAATAGCTCAGTCTGTAGCAATGAGAAAGAAGGGAATGACTCAACAATGATCTCTGAGAACAAACCAAAACTAAAGGAGGAATATTAACTGCATATCTTGGCCATTAATTTCCAAAACTACTTCTCCTCAAGGAGATATATTTTAGGAAGCTGTTTGCAGAAACTGCACCGATTTTTCTTCCTGTGCTGATCTATAGAGTTTTTATTCAAAATATGCAAAACAAGAAAGAGGATCAGATCAAAATCTAGAATGTTTCTTTCTCATCAACTTCAATTCTCAGTTCATAACATTAAATCTCTCTTCACCATGTATTCATTCTCAGTCTCTCTCTCTAAGCCCTGCAGAAGGGTTAGAATTTCCAAAGCTGGTAGGAACATGATGCCTTTAGAAACAGACTCACAAGAAGCTTCAGCCAGAAAAGAAAGAATTGGAAAAATAAACAGTCTGAAATTATTTGGTGCTGGCTGTGGGTATTGTTAAAGGGAACATGTATGAGGGTCTTCTATTTACAACAGATTTTTTTTAAAAACAGAGACTTTTATTTCTCTAGACACCAAGTTCTGGTCTCTGTCTGTCTGTTTGTTTGTTTGTTCTTCTGTTTCTTTTCCCAGATGATATTTATTATTGATTGGAAAGATAAGGTTTGTAATGACAAACAAACCAATGAAATCCTAAAGTCAACAGCTAACGGAAATGAACAAGTACAACACAATGAATATATGAATAACAATTGGAGCTCTTATGTAGGGTTAGATTCTCTCACATGCTCAAGCTCAGGAAACGTGTGATTACATCTCCCTGAGAGCAGCCAAGCAACCTCAGCAGCAATTTCTAGAACTCTTTCTAAGTATTAAGTTAGTGGAAAATAAGTACATAAGTGCTTTTTCCTATCTGGCAAATAAAGACAAGTTGTCCAGGGACCTTCCAGCCCGTTACTCTAAAGACATTAATGAAAATTCAAATGGATCCCAGTGAAACTTGGCGCTAACCATCAATTTACCAAACTTTCCCAACATCCTTTATTACTGCCCCCTAATAAGCTCTATTATTTATGAATTTAAGTGAAGGTGCTTTAAGACAAAATTCACAGGATTTAGCCCTAAGATTTGGCATTCCATTGTTATTTTAATTCATTCCCACACCCTTTTTGGAGCTTTCTATTTTTTTCACTGTGCTTTTTACAGCAATGGTATTACCATTAATCTTGTAAAATTTACTTGATGTTTACCTTGTTTGTCTTTCTGGCTCTGCAGCATTTGATTTTGTCACAGTATGTATATGTTTATATATAATAGTGTACATGGAGGGAGATAAAATATGGTTTTCTCATAATTTTTCAGCCTTCATTATGTTCCCTATGTTACTAAATCATTTTGAAATTCTAATAGAACTACTGCTGTTTGCGTTACTGCTCAAAAGTGAGAAATTATAGCTAACTTTAAGCCAGTCTATATCTATCAGAATAGGTTTTTGATTCCAAACATGCAAAGATTTTTAGGAAAATTACCAATTTTAAAATTACACAACAAAATAGAGGAAAGGAGGAAGGAAAACACAGTTACTGAACAGCTTTCAGTGCACTGAGCTAGTTTTCACTGAAGATATCTCAAAAAAAAATGTATCTGGAGTTGCTCCAAATATTGCAAGTAATTACTCTCTTAGTATTGTCTCACAATATGTGAGACAATATTGCGTGTTGTGACAAACAAGTCAGGGTCATTACAAATATATATAGAAAAAAAACACACAACTGCAATATTTAATGTGTGTCTTTTCAGCAGAATGATGCAATTAGAGGATAACCCTAAAATTCTTGGTAACAGAATTTTATGCAAAATCAGCTTTCCTTGGCCAAAGTTCAAACTGATTTTGAAAGCAGAGGTTTGACTCACAGAGCATTTGTCTTGGTACTCCTGTGAATTACTACGGCACTTAAAAACCAAGCAAACAACCAAAAAACAACCAATAGGGGTTGAGCTGGGTTTTCTGACTTCAATCTGGCCAAAGATATCCTAAAGCAAAGTTGAAAAATGTTAAAATGGCACATGTGCAAGTCATGTCTGCACATGTAATTTATACCTATCACTTTAAAAACTTCAGTGTTAGCTTGTGATATCCTTGGCCAGACATACTTTTTTAAAAAGAAACTGAGGGGTATCAGGGATTGAGCCATCACAAGAACATTCTTTGCAGGGATAAATCTCACCCTAAGTCAGTTGAGCTGGTTCACAAAACAGAGGTCTGGAAAGGTCACTATGAAGTTCAGCTCAAAGTATTTTAAGCTCTTGAGCAGTGTGTAGATTTGGCTTTGCCCTTTGCCTCCACAATCAGCAGCCAAACACTCCCAGCCTTCCTCTACAAAATCTGGATACTGCTTCTCAGGCAATGGTATGTGGAAATCAAAAGAAATGGAAAAAAAAAGGAACTGGGAGATATCTGGGAATATAAACCAGAAGCAAGGCAGAATTTCATACCCAACACTAATTTTAAAAATAAAATATTTTTCTACATATCACCCATTTTGGAGATAACTGTTTTTCTACTCAGTAATAAATCTTGGTTTTTGTTTCTGTGTAGAAATTATGAAAAAATGTGTTCCTGTTTGAATTTTTGGAACCTTTTAGTAGCTACATCGTTATCAACTAGGTTGATGTGTTGGTCGTATATTGAGTATTCACTACAAATACCATTGGAAATATTGTTTTTTGGTATTATACTGGTTGGTCATCTGAGCTAGAGATATTTTTTTCTGGGCTTGCTCTGCATGACTTCCAACCATCAGAGGGTACAGAAAAACTATGTGAAATTTTGCAGGTAAGAAAGAGCTGTCTGTGCATGTGTGTATGTCTGTGTGTGCATTCACACGGTGGGAATGTTGCTTTTCTCACAGCCATTCTTGTGGCCAAACTGTCATTCAGATCTCACTTTTGTAAAGAGAAAGGTTGTCAGAATAAGTAGTTACTATTTAAGCATTTGTGAAGGTTTAGTATCAATATAATATAATATAATATAATATATATGTCTTTTCCTCAAATTCAAAAAATATTTAAGTACAGTTCCCTATTTTCTTTCTCTACATATGCTGGTTGTCCAAACCATGTTATGAGGAGAGTTCTTCCCAAGATGTATCATTATCATTTTGTTGTTAAATTATTGGATTTAAAAAAAAATTTAGAATTATATTCCATTTTCACGCTCTGTCAGGGGGGTTTGACTAGATGATCTCCAGAGGTCTCTTCCAACTGCACATCATTCTGTGATTTTGTGTCATTCTGTGATTCATAATCAGAAAGCAATTCTTTAAATTGAAAGGAAAAGTCACATCTTCCGCCCACAAATGGCTTCTTCACAACCTGTGCATTTTTCCCCTCGATACCGTTCTGGTATCCGGTATCCCCTATCCGTATCCCCTATCCGGTATCCGTATCCGTTTCCCCTTTGATACCATTCTGTCATTCTCCCAGGCATGAAGACAGCAACACTGTTTACATTTAGCATGAAATTTACACCTACAGAAAAGCACAGACTGGGCAAGGCAGGATTTAGGTGGGTGGTAATTAAGATAGCTGGATATAGTTAATCTGTGTGTAACAGGAAATTATCTTTTGATGGAGACATAGAGGCTGCCGTAGCCTACCTTGACAGTCAGGGTGGTGTTTTTTTGATAGATTGCTTTTATCGCAGGTTGAAATTCTGTAAATGGATTCACCTGATGACTGTTCTGTCTCTTAGTAGTGGAGAGCTGTCTCAAGGGCTGAAAATAATGAACTTAATGAAGTGCAGGATTTCTACAGGATTCTGGAAGATGGTGGGTACCACTTTGGAGGGAAGTATCTGTAGAGTCTTTGAAAAGCTGGTTCTTAAGATAGGACTCAAGTTTATGAATTCAAGCGGTTTAATCTAATTGTGCTACCTGGTGTAGCAGATCCTCAGTATGAACAAGTTACCACCATTGTGTCATCGACCCGGTTTGGTACTGAGTGCCTCACTCCTTAAGATAAATGGGAAGGACAACAGGTAAGGTATTTTTGAGAATCCATTAGTTTAAGCTCAAGTATTACCTTTTGCTCGAAGATTACTGGAATATGCAAACTGGTGTCATTTTTTCTCCCAAGAAGATCTGCAATATCAATGAGAGTTTCCATCAACAGCCAGAACTTACATAAAACCAAATCTAGATCACAAAAGTCCTAAGGGGCTGCAGTTCATAATGTTGCAGCTGATATTCTATCATGTCATCTTTTGTAGAGCTAGCAAAATTCAGCTTTTTGTGAATCATTCTATTCAAGATGATAAAATGATGATTCAGTCAGGTATTACTCTCTTGATGAAATCCTCTTTACAAATAAAGTTATGATTCCCTGGACACAGCAGGAATCAAACAATAAAGCAAAGTACTTTTTTCCATTGCTCTGAGATCTTTTTAGGTAACATGCACCTAAAAACTCCTCAGCTTCCTTTTTAGCCCAGGGCAAAGCTATCTTTGCTTCATTGCTGTATGTGTATTTCTCAGAAAGCTACACCCACTCAGTCTGTAATCTCCACATTTCTGTTCTCCAAGTTACTTTCTTCATGCCTAGGTACAACTTCTGTGGTGTATTGTAAACAAAGTCATTGTCATAGTATGATTTGGTACATGGTACCACAAGCATGACTAAGGAGGGCAGTGCACCATGTCATGAGGGCAGAAAACTCTTCATGTGACTCTGCCATTTAACCAGCGCCTCCAAATTTCATGCCTTCAGGCGAAACGCTGGCCAAAAAAGCATCTTCATTACCTGGGTAAGCTTTTCTTTGGACAGAGCTGGGTTCTTGAGGTGGAGTTACCTGATGGTTTAACTATATGTCCTTACTTATCCTGTCTTAGATGAAAGGTGGTGATTACAGATGTCAGGCTGCATGAGGTCTAACCTAAACATAGTAAGGATGATTTGGCAGTAGATAGCTCATTAACACTGAACAAAATTTTCTTGGACACAAGCTGGTGCGGAATTTCTTCCTAAAGGATTATCTATGTCTATGTCAAGGCACTTTTCTTGCACATCTGAACTAAGAGGCCTGAAGATCATTAGATCACTGATATCCCTTGTTTAAATTAAGTATGTGAAATTTCCTTCAGTATGACTGTTTTCACATTTATTTTCTCTTTATAAATGTTTGTAAATCATAGAATCATAGAATACCAGGGTGGAAGTTTCTCAAGGATCATCTGGTCCAACCTGTCTTGGCAAAAGCATGGTCTAGACAAGATGGTCCAGCACCCTGTCCACCCAAATCCTAAAGTGTCCAATATTGAAGAATCCACCACTTCCCTGGGGAGATTATGCCAATGGAGAATATTCCAATGGGGCTCCTGAGGGGAACTGTGTCAAAAGCCTTGGAGAAATCCAGCTAGACAAAGTCCACCACTCGACCCTCATCAACTGAGCAGGTTACTTTGTCATAGAAGGTGATCAGGTTTGTCATGCACAATTAGCCCTTGGTGAACCCGTGCTGCCTTTTCCCAATCATGTGCTTCATTTGACTTGTGATAGCCCCCAGGAGGATTTGTTCCATAACCATCCCAGGGACTGAACTAAGACTGTAATTTTCTGGATCCTCCTTTCAGACCTTCTTGTAGGTGCGGGTGACATTAGTCTTCTTCCGGTCTTCTGGGACATCCCCCTATCTCCACAACTTTTCAAAGATTACAAAGAGTGGCCTCACAAAGATGCCAGCCAGCTCTCTTAACACCCTCAGGTGGATAATGTTAGGGCCCATCGATTTTTCAAGTTCCTGTACTAGTTCACACTCCAGGTCTTCTTTCACTGACAGTGGATCCATGTTTGCATCCACCTGGACTGTTGTTCCCAAGGCCTGGGGCCCAGCAGAGCTGGTAAAGACAGAAGGGAAGAATGTGTTGAGAACCTCTGCCTTTTCAGCATCGGTGACTAATTCAACTCTCCTGTTCAACAGCATGTTATCACGGTTTTCATTTTGCAAATTTTAACTCATTGAACTCTAGGAAAAAAGCTAACATTTTCCCTAACAATAGAATATAGTCTTAAAAATTGTTTCTGTGGCTGCCAGATACTTCAGCTTCACTTCCGTATTTACACACTTACAAAAGCAATCTCCTTTGAGCACTACATGTCCTTGAACATTAGTAGTTCAAATTATAACTTGCTTTGGAGGAAACCACTCATTCTCAGTTCTGATAGCAGGTTTTATTGCTGATAAAAGTCAGAAAATAAATTAAAACACTGAACCAGGTTAAATTAACAACAGAGGAAAAAATATTAGTGTACAAAAAACAGTGAAGTAAAACAAGTTTACTATTCTCACTAGACAGACATCTTGTTTTTCAAGTGGTTATTAAAGAGCAGAAGTGCCAGGTTTACTAGAATAATATAAATCAATGAACTAAACAAATTAAATCTTAACAGTTTGCTCATTCAGAGAGAAGTCTATATTTAAACACAAACCCTTAAAAATCAACCTATCCCAAATCTTAAACGATGCCATTCACTATAACTGGTAAATGCTAAGTGCTGTATTCAAACTCTTTAAAATGTGTGGTGGCATTACTGGATGTTGCTATAGGGTCACACTGCCCATAACACACGACAGGGGCCTGACTCAGAACCCCATTATTCCCTAAAACTTCTACTCTCTTTCATAGATTTCTTGAAAGCCACTTCTTTGTTGCCACAGTTCTAGGTGTCTGCTTATCCCTCCCTATTTTATATCCAAATTCCTTATTACCGTTTTTCCATGCTCTCTCCAAATAACTCACCCCTATACAGATTTTTTTCTTTCTCTTTTTGGAAGGGTCTATCAAGTTCCCTCCTTATCAAAGGGCCTCTGTTCAGCACTAGTTTTTCTTATCTTGTCATTACAAGTTTCCCAGATCTTTCAGTCTCATAAATTCTTTAAGCTATATCAAATATAACTGCACTTGCATTTAATCTCCCATCTTGCCAGGAGATGAAAATACCTTCAATTTCAGCATGTTTTATTGCCGAAACACAGTGTTTTCCCATTCTTACTAATACTCATAATGCTGTCTGCCTCGCCTTTACCTCTATTCTCCCCTTCTTACTTCTCTCCAATAGGGTTATTCTGTTTTGTTCTCTCGCTAAGATCCCTGCTTTCTTTCCACCTTTTCACACATGTACTTTTCCATTCCTCTGTTATTATTTCCCTGTTATGTCTGGGAAAGCTATTCATGGTGCTCTCATTTTGAACTGTAATAGGAGAAGATGTTGAAATAAGACAAAGGCAAGGAAGGTAATGACTGGTGCCATTATGAAAGCAGTAGAATATTCCGAGTTGTAGAATATTTACATTGATCAGATTGTTTGCACATATTATTTCTTAGTACAATATAAACCAATATAGGCTCCTGCACCATGGGCATTGTGTATAAGCTGATAGGTAAATCAGCCTGTTATAGAAGATGCAGTTAAGTTAGACTCAGATTATGGAGATGCTTTGCATGTTCTACTTCTTGCATGAAACAGCAAAAAAATAAAAGATTGTGTGTTGAGCTTTTAGTGTGTAATTTTCTTCTATCTCAAACTCAGGCAACGTAGCTTTCCTATATAGATCACAGCAATGGGTCCGATAATGTCAGTGAAGCAAAAAACATACAGATGCCATTAAAAGACAACCAATCTATGCCAAGCCAATAAAGCAGCAATTAGATAACTTACATCTGCATAAGCTAAAATAGGCAAGAGGAGTTAATTAGAAAATCTTCTGTCTGCCTGTTTTCTTAAGGAAATTACCTTACTGATTCTTCTTCCTTATCCCCCAGAATCCCTCTTGGAGAACATATGTGGAGAAGGAAAGAGCTAAATTAACTCTTAAATACTTTTAAATTTCTAGAAGCTTACCTGGCAACTAAGCATCCTTAAAAAAAATCAAGGTAAATGGAGCTACTGCTCAAGGATTCTTAAATGAATGGCTCACCAATACTAACAAAGCCATAAAATACGTCTGCATAGTCTATTCACCCCTATACTTTGCTTTCTGATGAGGGAGACAGACAAAAAACTGCACATCACTTTCCAGTGTCCCTGTTCCTGTTACAAAAGCCTAAACTCAACTCAGCCATAAAATTTCTGAATGCTTTCTCCCCTTCCCTGCTCAAAAAGCAAAGGGCTTGTGAGTTGGACTTTGAAAGTTATATGCTGTGGACTTACCAGCATTTTTTTCTGTTTAGTAGCTCAGTGGAAGAACCCTTCATGTCCCTTTTATTTTAAACTAAATGGTGAAATGATGATGAGCTCATGAGCTAATGCCCACAGGATTAGAGGAGTTCTTGGCAGTTTGACTATCTGACAAATTATGTCCTTCCTTTCCTTTTCTTCTTCCATTCTCCTTAACAATGGTTTTTTATGAATTATGCGCTGCATGACAAAGATCATCCCTTACATAGTTTTATATAGTACTTAGCTTTAGCTTTATACAGGACTTATCTTTAGTTTCCCCTCCCTAGATACAGATACTTTCTTCTAAATCCTTCTAAGAAGAATTAAGACAAAGTCACAATTGGATAATGTTAAAAATATCTAAGAGTGGCAGTTCTGGCTCCTTCCTTATATGTCTTCTCCTGAGGAAATATTTTGCATGTTTTTCTTGAAAAAAAAAACCAACAAAGACGAAACCAACCAACCCTAAAAATTCAGACACACAAACACAAATAATGGTACAGATAATTTCCAGTAAGTTAGATCTTTACATAAGCAATCTCTAAACATGGAAAGCATGTTAAAAAGAGTCTAATTGCATGATACAGGAACATAGTAATGTGTTAAAATGGAATTTTGTATCTGGAAATGTGTGAGGAGTTTGTTCAGGTGATCACTTTTCAGAATTGTTTTCTATTCAAAGTAGAGAAGCAGTGAGGGGTTAACAGAGTCTACTCAAAACTGATGACTCCTCAAGATATTTGCAATTCTGTCTCCACAACTTCATTTATTGATCAAGTTGATTTATGCCTTTACCTCTGCAATTCCTGTAAAAGCCAGAGATGTGGGAAAGTGAGGAGAGCTCTGTTTTTTACAAAGGCTTGTTAAATGTATTTTAGTTTTCCAAACCCAAATAAATGGCATTTCAGTTACTGTTCTAACAGTATGTGAACGCCACTAGTTCACTGAGGTGATGGGAAAATAATGATTATCCATTTTTTTATACGAGTGTTCTCTTGCTTTTTATAACTTTTTTTTTGTGTAAAATTTCCTTAGTTTATTTATTTGTTGTTTAAATTTCCTTAGGGTTTTTTTTTTCCAATTTTCTTTCTTTTCTGTATCTTTAATATTTTTATTTGCTTTTTGGTCCTTCCCATTGTCTTTTGCTTTATAACTCTTCTCTTTCCTCTGCTGTTTGTTTGCATATTTCTCAGAACTGTTGGGTTTTCCTTGTTATTGTTCTCCTCGTGAACTCCTGACAGCCAAGAAGCAATGAAAACATATTAAAAATACTTAGAGTGATACTCTGCCTTATATATTTCATATTCTCTGTGTTGCTAAGTTTTGTCTTCAGTCCTGTCCACTCCTTCATGTCTTTAATTCATGGTTTTCATCTTCTCTTTCTTCTACAAGACCCTGAGTATTTTTAAATGATTGTCCTCTCAGAGGGGCTTTCCTTGTGTCTAGTATCCTCCTAAAAAATTCAATTTTCATGCAAGAATCTCAATTAATTAAGGAATCCGGAAAAGGCTTATATGTATGCTGAAATTTACACCCTAGATGAGTCTCAGCTGAAAAAGCTACAGCCCTGATTTCTACCAGATCATGGTGTTTGATGAGACTGACAAAATTTCAGGTATTTTTCAAACATCATCCTGTGTCATGAAACCTCAGCGAACTGAAAACATTTAACTTTATTTTGTCCAGGCTTAATCAGCTTTTGTTTTTTTATATAGGGCTCTTCCAGATAACAGAAATTCGCTCCTTTTAAAAGTGTCAGAGTTGATCATGAAAAGAAAGTCCTTTCTTCCTTTTTGTTTGGTTCAAGCGGCGAAGATGAAACTCCATCTGTTTATTTTTTCCTAATGTATTCTTCTGTGTCAGGTTACACCGCTTCAGTGGAGGGAGAAGACCATATACTCTTTAGAGGGAGCCCCCAAGCCTTTTAAAGAAGTCAGATTCAGTGGGATTTCCCCAGAAGCCCAAACCCTGTTCCCTGCTGCTCCTCACTGCCTTATTATTACTTGACAGCTTGTCTCCCTGGGGGGACTGAGAATATTTTGCCAACAGCCAACCCAACCATCGTCTTCAGACAAAAGAAAGTGGGTTCCTTTCTGCATACACTATGAATTCAGATCCTTGGGATTTCTCAGAAGGTAGGCACCAAAGGGCTTTGATGGGGGTTGGTTTTGGGAGGAAAAAAGTTACTTAAAGCATTTTGCTTCAGGTAGTGAGCCCTTCGTTATCTTTTTTACTATTAAGAGGCCAAATTTTTGGCAAGTGGGGAAGAAAAGGCAGGAGCTTTGACTTTGTCCTGCTGCAGTGGACCATAGGGTCTTGCCTTTCAAATACCTTAGACATCTGTTAATGTACCCATTTCCTTCAAGCTTACCTTACTAATATTACTTCCTACTGGCTCCACCACATTTTTATGTGGTTTTGCAGCAGCGTCGCAGCTTAAACTGCTTAACCATTCGTACATTAATTGGCAATTTTCTGTGGTCAGAATAATATACTTAAACACTGTGTTATGTTTGTAGTGAGACGAAATACAGGAAATTTTATAGTGGCAATGAAGCACAATCAGCAGGTGTGATTATCATGATAACGACACCCCTGGGTGCTCAGAAGCACATGGCTGCATCTGGCCCATAGTTATCTCTCCAGGGGTGAGATTATTCCATGATAACCACACCGCCCTAATGGCCCGTTGCTTAAGTAGTATTCATGACCCCTGTACTGAATACTGCCTGCATTGAACAGACTGAATTTCCCCCCCCATCCCAGCTGTCTCTACTTTTATGTTTTTAACATAATTATTCCTTTGTTCATTTCTGTTCATTAAAGAGGTGGATTTAATATAAACGCAGAGTGCATTGTCTTCAATACCACAATCGTAGACGAATAAAATGAATGCTCTGGACTGAAAACAACCATTTATCTAGATTCTAGGTATAGCATAGCTGATTTTGTGTCGCACATCTGGTGGAACCTGACCAGCATTATTTGCCATGGAAAATCCCAATTCCAGAATAAGGGGCTTTTCCAGTGCTCTGCACAAAGAATAATGATTTTTACCCTTGTCACTGTACTATTGCTAGAGAAGGTGCAAATAAAGAAAGGAGAGCAGGGGCGAGAATTTCCGATCCTTTCTCACCTTGTCATCGTTGGCAAGCAGTGTGATTTGCAATTAGGCTGAGGATACTCTAAATTATCACAGAGGAAGGAATCCATAGTTCAGGGAACCCAGGGTTGGGCAGTGCAGAGAGGAGTTTAATGCCACCCTTGCAATTCCCATCATCATCTGATTCCTCTTATATGTCCTCAGCTGTGGTGGGGCTCTCTTCATCTATTTCTATGTCCTTTGTCACCTAATTAAATCTGGCTAATAGTCTGCAACTGTAAACACTGCATAAACACTTAATGAGTACAGAAAGAAAATAAGTACTATAGCTGAAGGATATATCTTTTATACTTCATATAATAGATTATTTTGCCACTTCCCTTTAAAGGTTAATGTATTTTCCCAGCAGTTTAAGTTGAGCACAAAGGCTTAGAAAGAGAGAAAATGACAGGGAAGTGAATGCTACCAAGTAAAAAACAAAGGCTTTCTTCCTCTTAATGGGACTCAAGACACCACTAATCTCATCTGGTTTAGCTGATAAGGATAGGCATGTGATGGTGAAATGGATTCAAAAGAGAAATATTTCTTTATTAGGTGCATTCAACTTTCATTTGGGTTTTGGTGTGGGTTTGTTTTTTTTTTCCTTCATAAAAATAAAAAGCTAAGATGATTACTCTTCACAAGGTACTAATCATTCAATGAGTTAAATCAATATTTTATTTTTTAAATTGAGGGGATGCCACAAGATATTTCTTAATTAATTTCATAATTCCTAAGAGCAATTAAAAGGATTATTGTGAGAATGACTGTTGTAATTTAAATCAATTTTAGTACATAAAAATCATTTTACCATCATATCCTCCCTCCCTAGCAACAGTGGATTGGAGCATGACAGGGAAGTGAAATATGCCCACTGCATCCAGACAGGGTAAGCACAAATTAGAATATTTGATTGCCTGAGTCTTACACCTCCATTCAGTCTGAAAAATACTTTCAGGCTTTTCTCTTCCAGGGTTTTTACGTGTTTAAAACTTTCTCTATTTTACACATAGGATCTGAAGGAAATATGTTTTTAAGTAAAACATGAAATTGGTATTTTCTGTTCCTTTTCTTATGAAACATTTTACACAAAATGTGTATGAATGAAAACTGGGAGGAATGGATAATCTGTGCTATAAATGGAAGTCACTGAAAAGAAATATTCTGTTACATTAGGATTATTTTTTAACATTAATATGTAATACAAAACTTGGAAAAAGATAAGCCATGAACTTTTAAGCAATTTACTTCTACATCTAAATTTTGGATCCACAAGTCTATTCAAGAGGTAAGCAGCAGCACAACACAGTACTTTGTTTTCTGTTTTAACTTCAGGAATCCCAGCACAGAAGTCCCTCGAGAGCTCAGTGAATAATTTAATTCTCCCTCTAAAGGGGAAAATATGTCAAAATCTACAGGCTTTTCCTCTTAGAACATCTAAACAAAATTGTCTTCCCATGCAAGTCTTAGTTTTACTTCTCAGGCAGCCACTCAAGCTCCTGTCTAACATAGTTCTGTGTCACATTCTATACGTGGAAAAGCAACAAGAAATTACATTCAGCCCTAACTTCAGATATTCCAGGTAACTTTTTGTGAGCATTTTCTTTAATAATGGTTCTGCAGAAGAGGGGAAAAACTGAGTGTTTACGTCTGATAATTTTTTTTCCAGTTATATTAGAAAATACTCTTTTCCCTAACAGAGCATGAATTAGTGAGACATAAGGGAACAAAAAGAGACTTTTGAATAAATTCATTAAGGTCCATTATTCTCCAGCTGTATGATACCTGAGCAACTCCCAGTGATCAACAGAGAATGAGGTACTTCTGAAGAAAAGAGAACAACCTGTTCATGACTTGGGATGCAAATCAAAGTGCAGAATGGAATTTTTCATTCCAAATTTGTAAAACAAATGAAAAGGAATTTCTCCTCCTTGACATAATAGTCTATCTATTTTGCACATCATCTTCAGGAGCAAATCTTACACTGCTTTTCTGGATTTTACTCTGTTCAGGAAAACGTCTAATCTTGTGCAGAACTTTCATCATGTGAAGTGTCCCACAGAGGATGTAATGATACAATTTTAAAAGATTACTCAAATCCTTAAATCTCAATTTATTTCTAATTGCTATCTTTTACTGAGATCATGCTGTTTAGCAGTGTAAAATATAGGGTATCAGGGTGTTTGTGTGTCACTGAACTTATCTATGAATATATTTTTTACCACTGAGAGAAATAATTTTTCTGAGGAACGTAAAGTTCCTTTGTGCTTTATTCTGTAATCACTTAAGAAATGTTAAATAACCTACAGTTATATGGAAATCAGCCAGTGTTGTCAGTGAGACATTTAGCCACAAATTTCATTGTACAAAAAAAAGTTATGAGGGTCACTTTGTTCTTCTTTGTATGTGTGTCAATGGAAATTTTCTTGCTTATAACCCAGGAAATCTTTTTTTTGTAGCAAATATTCTAACCTTTGAAGGAACAGTTATATTTAGAATAAATCTGATTATTACATTCTCAGGCTCTTAAGTAAATTTCTTGTGGATTTTCTTTTCAAACAAGGGAGAAATATTCTTGTTGGAATGAAATCAATTGTGTTCAAAGAACAGAAAGCATTGAGAGCTGTTTATTTGTTACACATCTCGTTTGGAAGTGCCAAATTAAATGACAGTGAAGAAAATTATTACCTTTTCCTGTTAAGTATGGAACTGTTTCAGATCATAGAAAGTATAGCATAATTAGACAAGAGAAATAAGCCATGGGAAAATAAAGATGAAAACCACCATTAACAGGTATGAAGAAATGAACCTTACTTATAAATATCACATGGTAAAACTTGGCAAGTAAGTGAATGAGAAGCAGCCTCAATATTAATTCATCACTATTTTGGATAAAACCATTCTTTCTTTTAACATTAGACCATTACTGAACTTTAAATAATGCTCGCTGTGATTTATATCCATCATTAAAGTAGATAGCAATCCATTCACACAGGTCCTGTTCTGTATTTTATTTCACTAAATAAGCTGTCTCACTTAAACAAAGATTTTCAATAGCTTTGTACATTCTGTAACTTAAGAAAAAGCCTGCTTTATCAGTGGCAATAATACCATTGACAATTAACCACAAATATTATAATGTCTTGCTTTAACTTTCTCTCATCTAATATTAGCTATTAAAAAACAATATTAACATTTATTTGTTAGGTTTATGTTTTCTCTGAACCAGTGACACTTTTGAAGTATACCCTCCACAGAAGATTTCAAAGTTATTAATCCCTTGGATAAGAACTAACCAAATAGTGAGAATGTCTTCTTGAAAAGCAAATTCTCTTTCCATGAGACACATCTTAATCATATAATTGTTTACTAGAAAAGCATATAATTGTTTACTAAAAAAAAAATACTCAAAATTTGCAAGATGTTACTTATGATTGTAGATGTATGCACAGAGAGATAAAAAGACAGATGCTGCAAAAAGCTAAGGCTAGGATTTTAAAGCCATAAATTATATGATAAAATGAGCTTTATTTTAGCACTTTTGGAAAAAAAAAAAGATAAATTTGAAAAAAAGAAAGTTTATTTCTTTGAGGAGTTAAATTTTTACTAATTTAAGTCTTCTAGAGACTTTAGAATTTAATGAAAAAAAAACAAACAGTCATACTAAAATGTTCTAAAAAAAGATATTGGTTACTTCGAAGGTGTCCTAAATTAGAAGGAAAGCCTGGACTCTGTACTATTTTAAGTTCTGCCCAGCATAGACAGAACACGTAGAGTGAAACAGCATCACTGCGGCTTTGATGGAGAATTGCCTTGGCACCAGCAGACCTTCCAAATAACATCTCCTTCCCAACAGCCTACATGTTGTTTGTTCCTTACATAATTGAGATGACAAACTTCTTGAAATGATAGGTTATAATTTCCTGGTACTCTTACTGTGCAGCAATGAAACTATTTATGTGTAATAAAGCAAGACTATTTAGGCTACCAAATAGAAAAAAAGCCATATAAGCATAAAACCCCCATATATTAACCAAGTAATTCATTTTCTGACAATGGTTAAGCAACTTCCTTTACATATGTATTGAACAGTCCATGGCCTCTACCCTCAAGAATGCTGAGAAGAAACAATGCAATTATTCTCAATAAGACAACATGACCAAATAACTATTAAAAAGAAAGATAATTTTAACAATCCAATTTTAGCCAAAAAATTTAAGAGCAGAAAAGCTTTTATACGTAATTGCGTGTTTGGATTTATGAGAACAAACATTTCAGCTCTTATTAAAACTGATGAAACTAAAAGAATCTATTACAAAACAAAGTGGCTGAATTTTTTTTTTAAGAATTTCCACCACCACAACAAGGACCATCTACCCATCAAGCTTATGGAAGACAATTACCCCACTGCATGTAAAGTAGCAGATTGGCTATTCATGAGCCAAAAACGTGTAATGAAACATCTCATGAAGGAGTGGAGCCAAACGGCAAATGACAACAGCTCATTCTGAACTAAGAAAAACGTGAATGAGAGAGTCCTCCCTCTTCTGTGTATTTAGAGATAAAGAATATTTTAAAAGCCTTTGGAGCAGATCCAGCTCGTCTCCCTGACTTTCTTCTCAGCCTGAGATCACTCTTCCCTGATCAGTCTTGGTGCCGTAAGAGAGCAGAAGTGAAGGACAACTCTCTCCTTCTGCCCCATGGCACCTGCCTGAATCTGCACAGCAAGTTTTCAGGTCAGCTTCCTTCCACCATGGGATTTCACAGAGACAAACAAAAAAGCGAGCTGGAGTTGTAAGGGGCCACTTAATAATAGTTTTCCTTAGAGGATTTTGAATGGGCTATTTAGATGATTTTTATGTGTTTAAGCACTAAAAGCTTCTTTACTTAAACACGGAGTCATTTAGACTACTTATTTCTGGAGAGGATGCATAAACTAAGCCAAAATAAACAGTAGAATTAAATTCGCATCTTACGTTCATTTTTTACTCTCATGACAATGCCTTGAATGGTTTCTTTTGAGAACTCTCTTGCTTATTTTGGTTGGGGAAATGGTTTTATAAATGATGTACGTAATTGCCAAGACTGACAATCTCGTCAATGAATATATTTTGCCCATTTGTAAATAGTTCAGGTATCAGGAATACAGTGAAAAGGTATGTACAACTTATGGAAATAAGATGTACTGGTTTGGGCTGGGATAGTTAATTTTCTGCTCCGTAGCTTGTGTGGTGCTGTGTTTGGATTTGTGACAAAACCAGTGTTGATAACACTGGGATGTTTTAACTCTTGCTGAGCAGGGCTTACAACAACATCAGGGCCTTTTCTACTCCTCACATCACCCCACCAGCGAGTAGGCTAGGGGTGCACAAGTGGGGACACAGCTGACCCCAACCATCCCACATGATACAACACCACACTCAGCAATGAAAACAGGGGGGGAAAGGAGGAAGTGGGGAAGTTTGGAGTTAAGGCATTAGTTTTCCCAAGTAATTGTTACATGTGATGAGGCCCTGCATTCCTGGAGATGGCTAAACATCTCCCTGACTTTGAGAAGTAGTGAATTAATTCCTTCTTTTCCTGTACAACTTTTTCTTTCCCCGTTAAACTGTCTTTATCTCAGCCCACAAGTTTTCTCACTATTACCCTTGTGTAGCTGCCTACATGGGTTAACCCACAATAGAAGGTGACAAAGTCTCATCTACAGGTAAAAACCAGAAGTTGAACTGTGTTCTTTTTATTTGAGGCTTTAGGCAAAGGAAATAATGTCTGGTGTAATCATCTTTTACTTAATTGTGGGTTTTTTTCAACTATCTTTGCCTTTCTCTAATAATAAAATTGTCATAATTAATAGTCATTATCATTTTGTTTTTCTTTAACTTTGAGTCCCAGTCAAATGCAGACTGCCACTGCAGGTGGCTAAAATTGCACTAGTCATAAAATTAAACCTGGCGTAAGGAACAAGTATTAAGCATTGAGTTATATCTTCTATAGAAAATATCCAGACTTAATTTTAACATTTTTACAATTGTAAAATGAAATATAACACTTTATAAATTATATGCTTGCTTTTAAACTTATGCTGCATTGTTATTCTGATTTTGTTTGCCATTGAATTCTCACAGTTTTTCATTACAATGCAAGTATGATCAAGCCAAAGCTGTTCTGTTTTTGAACTCACGTTTTTTTTCATTATAAAACATTTTTTTCTTCAATCTTACAGTCACTCTCATTCTTATTCTCTTAAAAAACCTGCAAAAGTTTGTTCATTTGCCTCTTACAAAGCAAAACCAGAACCTATTCTTTGTTCACATAACAAGAGTATGACTATGTTTGTATAAAAAGGCATAATTTTTGCCATTATTCTTCTCAAAGAGAAAATAATGAGCTAAGTTCAGTAACTAACATTTTCTGTAGAATATTCCCAAATCATCACTGTCTTTTCTTTCTCAAAGTCTGAAGGTACTTCTAGAATAAGAAAATCATTAACTAACTGAGGTAACAGTCTTAAACTCTCATAAGAGATTTCTTCATGATTCTGAAATATAATTGTATCATCCTTCTCTTTACCCACTTTTTCATCCTCAACAGGGAACAGAAATATCTGCATAATATCTCTGTATTTTGTGAATGTTAATAGCCATATAAAAGGACGGGTCAGCGCATTTCTGGTCTATGTTGTTTAAGCAGTTTTAGTACTGAAGTCATTAGTTGTGGGGGCCTATAGGGACTTTCCATCCCTCAAAATATTAGAAACTGTTTACCCATTATAAATCAGAGTACTTTGAAGTTCATTTAATTCAACTAAGTTCTTTATGAAGTCAGACTAGGTGTTTGCAATGATATCTTCTGGTCTTACATTCTGTGAACCTATGACTCAAAACATAATTAAAATAAACCAAAACCAAACCCAAACACTTACAATAAGGTCCTTTCTAGATTTTGTTTGCTTTTGACAGGAAAAATAAATACAGTAAAGCTGTAAAAAAAAGTTCAGCACTGGCTCTAAGTTCTTCATTGCCAGCTTTCTCCTGTAGGAAGGTACAGTATTTAATAGCCCTGAACTCTTGAAGAATAATAAACAGGAAAAATACAAAGAACACACAATATACAGAATAAATGAAGTAATAATTCACTCATGTACCTAAGTTTTGCATAGTTTTCAAAACATGTATTTTAATATATGAAATACATAATATGTCTCTTTCATAATGTGCATGAAAGTTTTGTTTCCATCTCCCTGAAATCTTAACATCCTCAAGCCAATTTATATTATTCCCTAATGGAAAACACCGAGTGCAAAATCCTGAGTTAAGGGAAGAATTAGTTAGAGAATTAAGGAAATAAGAGAGTAAGGGACAAAAGTCACTCTTGCTCTCTGAAAGCCTTTTAAACTGTTTATTCCACAAAAGGACTGTTATAACTGATCCAAATTATGGACACTTTACTGTATACAATCATAAAATTCTTCTAATTGTATTACCAGTGGTCTTCTGAACATGACTTGGTATTTATGCATTGTTTTCTGACATCTATGAGGCTAATTGATATACATTTTCCTTAACACCATTTTCTTGTTGACAGGACTGTCACACTTCAAATTAAGATGGGAATAAAATGCTTTTGGAAGTGTTCCAGAATTTTTCAAGTACAGTCTTATTCCTTTTGAAAAAGTTATAGGATATTTGTAAAATTATGTTAACAGTAAAAGTAGCATTTTTGCAAGATCATGCTGTATGAAATCCTGTATGGATGGTAGCTCTCTTCAAATGCATTTGCACAGGCAGTCCTGGTGAATTGAATAAAAGAGGTGTCTGGAGAAGAGCATTCCAGGAGACAGGCTTTGTAAGTGGTTGTTACAAAATTAACATCCTCTTACTACAAAATTTAGGCTGCTAAATCCATACTCATAGTTTTGGGAGTAATCTGTGAGTTGTGTTCACCACCAGGATAAGTTGCACACATTTCTGGTATAGTCCATATCCTGTAGCTAGCAGCTTCCTATAAGGTATGTACTTTAAAGCATTTTGTTAAAATCACTAGATTTCAGAGAAAGGAAGATCCAAATTGCTTTTATTTTCCAGCTTCGAGGCTGAGGAAGTCCTAGGTTAAAGCTGCTTTATTCTCATTATTTCTGCTTTAGTATGGACACTGGAAACCAGTGGAAATTTTTCCTCCTTGGAGTTTTCCAAATCTGTTAGAGATACCAGTAAAGGCTTGGTATTTGAGGAATTTCCTCAATGTCTTTGATGTCACTTGTCAGACACAAAGGTTAAGGCACCTTTTTTGAAAATGGCATTACTTCCTTTGGCAGTTTGTCATTCCCACCTTGCTCCATCTGCTCTTTTATATATATATTATATAATTATGTTTTTATATGAGAATATATATATTATATATGTATTTTATATGTAAATATCTGAGTTGACTACTAGGAATTACTGGCCTATCTTCTTGACACAGCTGGACAGACATGTTGCAATAGTTCTCTCTTCCAAAAGGATTTAAACAATAACACAGACAGGAGTTCCTTTTTTTCACAAAATACTCCCTTTCTAAGACTAATGAATGTTCATAAAGGCCTAGAAACCTGTATTCTTTACAAAGTAGATGCCCACTAGTACAGACCGATGCTTCTCAGTTTAAATCCGGTAACTACTTTGAGGTCTTCATCTTTCAAGTCCGTTAAACTAGCCAATGTGCATGCTTTTTCTCATGTAAATAAGATTTTATCACTGATTCCCATCATCAGTGGGCAAGGTGATAAAGTTTATTCACAGCATTTGAGTACATTTAACCACTATTGCTTTGATGATAACTTAGCCATTCCAGCACTTGACTGAGATTTTAGTTATTTTGGATGTTTCTTTTTTGGTAACTGGATTTTTTTTTGATGTCTTAATGAATGGCAATTTCAATTCTACTGAGAACAGCAGCAACCCTTTAAAATACACAATTAAATATTTGCTTTGTGCCTATGAGTATTTTTGTCATCATTTCTATTGTGAAAGCTGAAAGATTGACCTTTGAGTGCTGGAGTGCCATTTTAATCGAGAGTGAGATTAAGACCTAATTGCATAGAGTGGGTGCAAAAATTCCTCTATCAAGAAAATGACGGTTGAGCCATTACAGATAAACAGACATTCTAAGAAATAAATANTCCATCTGCTCTTTTATATATATATTATATAATTATGTTTTTATATGAGAATATATATATTATATATGTATTTTATATGTAAATATCTGAGTTGACTACTAGGAATTACTGGCCTATCTTCTTGACACAGCTGGACAGACATGTTGCAATAGTTCTCTCTTCCAAAAGGATTTAAACAATAGCACAGACAGGAGTTCCTTTTTTTCACAAAATACTCCCTTTCTGAGACTAATGAATGTTCATAAAGGCCTAGAAACCTGTGTTCTTTACAAAGTAGATGCCCACTAGTACAGACCGATGCTTCTCAGTTTAAATCCGGTAACTACTTCGAGGTCTTCATCTTTCAAGTCCCTTAAACTAGCCAATGTGCATGCTTTTTCTTATGTAAATAAGATTTTATCACTGATTCCCATCATCAGTGGGCAAGGTGATAAAGTTTATTCACAGCATTTGAGTACATTTAACCACTATTGCTTTGATGATAACTTAGCCATTCCAGCACTTGACTGAGATTTTAGTTATTTTGGATGTTTCTTTTTTGGTAACTGGATTTTTTTTTTGATGTCTTAATGAATGGCAATTTCAATTCTACTGAGAACAGCAGCAACCCTTTAAAATACACAATTAAATATTTGCTTTGTGCCTATGCGTATTTTTGTCATCATTTCTATTGTGAAAGATGAAAGATTGACCTTTGAGTGCTGGAGTGCCATTTTAATCGAGAGTGAGATTAAGACCTAATTGCATAGAGTGGGTGCAAAAATTCCTCTATCAAGAAAATGAAGGTTGAGCCATTACAGATAAACAGACATTCTAAGAAATAAATAAATTCTTTCTTCTGTACCTGTGTTAGGCACATCTGTTAGGGAAGCAAGAAGCAAGGCCAGACTTTCTAGGTAGATTACTTATACGTGGTAACTAAAATCTTTGAAGCGCACTTCAAAATGAATTCTGCAGATTGGTAGGCGGGAAAAGTCTTCTTTCCCATGTGTTGTATCTACTCATGAGAAGAGGATCAAAGTTTTCCCATAATAAAGGCTTTAAATGGGTTTTTTGACTACAAATGACCTGCACCTTAATAGCTGTGGAGAGCTTGAAAACCAGGAAATCAACCAGTAGAGAAAACAGAGCATCATAGTTTGGATTCTAATTATCTTTCTTTTTAACCCAGAGAGTTGTTGCCTTTCACAACTATCCGAAGAAACAAGCAATCCAATAACAAGATTACCTTACAGCCACATACATGTCTACTTAGCAAAGAGCGGCAACCATCTCCATTCCAAAATGGAACTAATATTGGATTCAGATGAATCAGAAGTGTGTAAAAACATAGGGATTGAAATTTACGTTCATTGTTGAAGAAAGACAAAATGGCTCAAGAGGAGAGCAGAAGCTGATGAAATGTGGACGCTCAACTTTAAAAAGAGAAAGAAGACAAGTATCATACATGCTTAGTTTTACCCTCATTGTGTTGCTTATTGTGTTCATTTCCACATTTCTCATCTTTGCCACTTGAGATTACAAGGTCTTTGGGACAAAAAAAATTCTCCTATGTGTTTAGAGAGCATCTGATGCTTCCTAATATTACCAAACACTACTTAATAAATATCTTTCTTCAATGTATTTTTGGTTTCATTTGCAATATGCTTGCCAGAAGCAGAGGTCAATATATTTATAGCCAGTAATTGGGCAAGAGGTCAAAAACATTATCTAATGTAACTTTTTTCATCTTTAATTAAATTCCATTTGCATGCACTGCAGGAATAGCTACAAAATTAAGTTAAATAGCTCTGTATTTTAATGTTTATTAGTAGAAGGTCATGATGACAACAGCCCCTTTTTGCAAGATTAGCAACTTTAGTCCAGAAACCAGTTCATACGTGCTTTTTATCAGTTTCAATTCTTACATGTCGAAAGTTTTCATTTTTATCAAAGCATTATAGTGGCTGTTGATAAGAAAATTAGCCAAGCGCCTCTTGCTCTTTCTTCATGAGATTATACAATTCTTTATCATCAAAAGCAGATACAATGACACACTGTAGGTCAAGAATAAGAAAATTTAATTGTAATCCTCTATCATATTTTTTATTAGACAAGCAGATTAAGAAGCCAGACCTCAAGATTTTCTCCAGTGTCTACCATTGTGAGAAATTACCTTTGAAAAAAGTCAGGACAGACACAATGCAAGGGCCAAATCCAGCTTCAATACAGTTAACTGTAAAATTTCCTATGATTGCAAAGTAGAAAGTATGGTTTTACCAATACTACTGCATGTCTTCTAAAACTAATAATACATACATATTCTAATTTCTGTGCCTTACAATGCAACTATGCAACTGGTTTTGGGGTTTTTTTTCTCTTGTAGGTTTGTCTAGAAGAATTGAGTGTGCTCTTCCCTGCCAACAGAATTTATAGTATTAGTGGCAACAGAATTTATAGTATTAATATGCTTTGAAATATTACGTTGTAGTTGTTTAATGGGAAATAAGCCTTGAAAGACCCTTGAGAAGTTGTCTAATCCCTTCACTGCTCCCAGGCAGTGAAACCATTCCTAAGGGGTATTTGGCTAATTTGCTTTTCAAAATCCCTAGTTATGGAGAGTCTACAGTGTTCTCACTTAAACTAGTGCTTAACTATTCTTACTGTTGGCAAGTCTTTTTTCTGATGTCTAAACTACACATTCCTTGATTCTCTTTTACCTATTATTCCTTGCCTTAATCCCATGACAGTGAGTTTATGTCTTTCTCATATTTAGCAGTCTGATCTTGGTACCCTCATCCTTCTCTTGCCCAGACTAATCAGATCCAAATACTCCTGTCTTTGTAATCACCTATCATTATTATCATTCTGCACTGATCTCTCACCAGTTATTCTGTTTTATCTTTCCTGAAAGAATAATGCCTACAGTGGAATATAAAACTCTAGTAGATGCTTTATCAGCACTGAGCAGACTAGAGGATACACTTCACCTGTCTTTCATGCAATTCCAACCGGTCTTTTTCTGCAACAGTTTTTCACTAGGCCGCTCCACAAGGTTTGCTCTGATTTTTACACTCAGATGCATCTTCTTCTGGGTCCTCTTACCTGAAGCATCCACACTGTGGACTCGCAGGATCCCTTTTGCTGAAACTGGCCAAACCTTTCTCCATTTAACTCTGTAGTTTGACAGAGATTCTTTTGGGATTCTTCCTGTAACGTTCATGCATTGGTCTGCATTGAGTCTTGCTGCCTCTGTATTCCCAAGTGTCCAACGCTATGCCAGTAGGCCTTACTTACCCTGAAATCTAGTAGGCACCTGCTAGATTAAGAGTCATGATAAGACATAGACTAATAAAAACTGCTGACTGGAGTACATAAGTGCTCTAGAAAGGGCTACAGAGTGAGAAACTGAAAATATTCCAGTGCCTTGTAGGAGCTGCTGGACCAAAACCATTTCAAGTGTAATTCAGTGCTATGTTCCATACTGTTCAAGAAGGGATAAGGGATGGTGATGTTGAATCAGTTGCCCAGGCATGAAGAAATCACTTTGGAGCAAGAACAAAGAAGTTAGAGATTGCTAGACATCTTCTATTCATGCTGCTTGGGGAAAAAAAAAAAAAAAAAAGCCATAGCTGATCCAATCTAGTGCTAGTAATAGCCTGTATGAGCTGTAGTTGGTATTTTCCAGGAGTCCTTACAACTACAACAGCATGATTTTCTGAATCTGTAAAGGTTCAGCATAAGCCCAGGTCCTACCTGCAGAGCTGCTGCTTGTCCCCCAGCTCAACTCTCTGCAGCTGTTTACTTCCCCCTGCAGCACTTTCAACTTGTCCTTCTTGACAGGCATCTTATTTATTTCAGACAGGCATCCTAATTTATCTTGACCATTTCTGCATCCTAACCTTGCCCTTCAGAAGGGGATCCTTCCTGGCCTGCCAGCACGTGCAGACTTACCAAGGTGTACTGCACACTCTGTCGCTCAAGTAATTAAATATCAAGTAGTACCAAAACAGGAGAAAGCCTTGCGATAAACCCTCCAATTTGACAAAATCCCATTTTGAGGGAAAAATTTTTTAAGCACACCTTGAGTAGTGTGTTCTGCTTAATTGTGTATTTTCTTTGCATTACTCTTATGGATATGTCTATGCAGGTAAATAAAGAACAAGTAGGGACAAATTCCTAACAAAACGTAATGGATGGACTTCTGTCCACACTGCCTGGGGATGTGTCCTTCTACAATAGTAAAGAAAGATCCTTCCAGATGACCTTCCCCTAGCTTGCTATGTCCTGTGAGACAGAACCATCAACAAATCCGTCACTTTGGACCCTAAGTTGTCTCAAGTGAGTTCCGGGCACCAAATTTCAAGTATTTGATTTACCTTATTCAGTGTCCAACTGATAGTTTTGTCTCTGTTCTCAAGGCTGAACTTCTTCAGGTATTTAACTGTGGACATGATGACATATAAGATACCTGTGGTATATAGGTATGTGCTAAAAGTTCATCTGCGTGCCCACAAAGGAGCAGAGAGACCATGGCAGGATAGGGTCCCAAATAACACTTTGCTTTGTCTCTTCCCAGGCCCAGCTCAGGAGCCATCAGACCATCAAAGGTCTGTCTTCACAAACTCAGAGGAGCACAAGGGTCCCTGGAATTGCACAGAACTGATTAAGGAATGTTTAGAGGAGGAACCAAAGGTGGGAAGGTGAGGGATCTGGGTGATTTGGGGATGGACAAATGTGGGAAAATAGAGGAATATGGGGATGAAAGGGGCTGGTGGTGAGTAAACAGGTTGATCTGAGTGAGTGACAGCAAATGCCAGGTGGAGGCAAGTGGGAGAAGGGGCCAGAGCCCCGTGCCCGTGGCACAGCATCGGAAGCTGATGTGGGTGTACGAGTGTGTGGATGCCAGACAGGATCCAGCTGGGGCAGGTGGTCAGGAGGTGAAATGATCTCAGAGCCAGGGTGGTGGGAAGGTCTCCAGGCAATGCCATGGGAGGAGCTGGCTACTGCGGGGGCCAGGAGACCATCTCTAGGTATGATACCCGCTGGTGTGTGCATTGGTGTGTGTATGCAAGGGGAGTGGGACTGTGGCATCAAGGGCCTGTGTGTCCACATGCCAGCAACTGAGGGGACTGGGATGCAAGGCAAGGCAAGATTGGGTGTCTGAGCCCAGACACCATCCAGCCCCATATTTTACCCTAGAAATAGGTACCCAAGGACTTTTGCAATACAAAAAACTGTCCAGAAGTGGTTGAACTCTCCTTGCATCCAAATAAAGTTTTTAATTTACACATAGTCTGACTGAACTGTGCTGCTGGAAATAACAACATCAAAAAATAAAGGAAAACTAACACCCCAGCTATTTGCACTCTAAAGTTGCTGAAATGAGATCAAAGTCAAGTCCCCTGTGATTTCATAATGCAGATGGCACCACTTATTTATATGACACTGCATTAGATATATTAAGTAGAACCATGGCCTCTCTAGACCCTTCTTTCTTCTTCATGTAAAGTAAATTAACATACCACAACAGCCAATAATCAGGATTGTGAGGAAAACCAGGGCTAAAGTAATTGTGTTCAAGAATCGGTTACTGTTTATCTAACCCTTCCCTCCCTGACTTTGTCAATTCACACAGGATATATATCTGAGAAAATGTACTGTTTGATCTGTTACAGCTAAATCCTGGCAATATTATTCAATTACTGATTTCAGGACTATTTTTTCTGTGCTATAGTTACCTCTTTTCCAAACAGATCCTGGATGTGTTTGCACAGCTCTCATTGTCTGTGCTGTCTGAAGAAAACTGACACTCATCTGCACTTCAGCTCTTTTGTTCTTCATTTTAATTGGGATATTGTTACTACTTATTTCTTTCCTCTTTCTTTTTTTCTCACTATTGTTCTGGCTGACATATTACTTGATTTTATTTTTTTCTTTAAATCTGGCAGATGTCTTCATCATCATCATCCAATTAGAGGACAGTCAATGAGGATGTATGGAGACTAGACGCTAAATACCATGAATTATGTTTGAACTACAAAATGCTTTCCGTAGCATTTACAGAGCATCTCTTTGAGGCTATCTGACTGCAAATACTAAAGTCTCATATACAGATAGAATAGAGTTCTGAAGATTTTAGGTATTTATGTGAGATTCTATAGCCATTGAGTTCACACCTAACGTTTAAAAACACCCAACGTTTGAATATACAGGACATTATATAATGTCTATTATTTCACCTAAAATTACTGTGTTTTCTAACATCTCTAAAATTTAACAACATCTACTGCAATACCTTCAGCAATGTTTATGACTTTTTCCCCTCTAAGAACATTTGTCCAACACCTGTTTTTCCTACTTTGAACCAGCCAGTCTCTTCACACAGTTTCAGATCAATTTTGGACTTTATGATTCTAATCAATAAAATCAGCCTTATGAAAATCTTCCAACCACTTCCTTGGAGTAAATAAAAATTCCAAAGGTGTTCATCACCCCGCCAGAGCGAGAAGTGAAGCATCTTAAATCACACCAGACTAGGAAAGATAAGTACTCTTTGTGGAGTCTCCCGATTCTTCTAATTTTATGCTGTGCAACACACTGCTTGTTATACAATGTGGTAAAAGGCATAAAAATCTTTAAACCACATTACATAGGGAAAAATAAACTTTAAATCAACTATCCAGTCTAATAACTGTGGTTTCTTAGACACAAGCATGCTGTAGATGTATAGCATTACTTCTCACTGTGGAAACTGCATCTGAAGACAATGTAATTACCACATATATAAAGAACTGCAAAAGCACAAAAATAAAAGAAAAATGTACTTATCCCATGCCATGACAAGCTTGCTGAGGCTTTAAATGAATATATATATTTATAAAATTGCCTTTGACAATTCACAAGATCTGATTATGTGGCAGGATGCTCTGACAAAAGATTTGATTATATGGTGCGCTGAGCTGTGGCTAGTAAATAATAACCTTTGCTGTTCATGCTTCTGCTTGTTATTGTTAGAAGAGTGGCACAATATTGAAAATTAGTAAGTGCCATAAGCAAATCTATTATTGGTGCAGGATAGCATGTACCATTTGGAAAACATGAAGAGGATAAGCCATCTTACTTCTGCTGTACCAAGGAATTTTATAAGAGGCTGCACGTGAAAAGTCTACCCTTATACATGAGCCATATTGGCCAAAGTGAATAACACAGGAAAAGTTATTGTATATTTTATTTGGAAATACTGTAATTTTGTACAGATGGTAGTTTCTTAGTTAAATCCCTGTTTTATATCAATAAATGTATCACTGCTTCTCTCTATGAGTGAAGTGATCACTCCATCTGTGACAGCCCAAGGCCCTCAGTCCCTCACCATGGACTGGCCCAGCCATGGAACAGGGGTTGCTCAGGGATTTGAACAGATATAAAACAAACTCACAACCTAATAGAGTCATCTTCTGCTTTAGCAGGTACGCAGAATGGTTGGGGTATGGAGTCTGCAAAACCTGTTGACTTTTGTGGACCAAAATCCTCCAACAATATAGAAATGATGCTAGATAAATGCCAGCCTTCTGCCATAGTGTCTCATTGTGCTTTGCTTCAGACTTATCAGCATGGACTTGCTCACTAGAAACTCATTGTGGTATTCTATTTATAGTAAAGAATATATCAAACACAACAGTGGGGTGTTAGCACGTTTTAAAAATTATGCAGTTTTTTGTTTTTATCTTGCTATTTTTTTTAGTCTAAAAGCATGGCACAGCTGAGAAAAAAGTATTTTGTTGATGCATTTATATTTTGAAGAAAATATACCAGTTTAACAGGTTAACTAGATTCATCAAGAACTTTTAAAATGTATCTAGTGTCTATTCCCTGTCTAATCAACAAGTTTGATTACTTCGTTTGCCAGAGAGATTGCAGCACTACCTAATTGTCAGTTTATATTTATGAAGGTATCGTATAAAGAAAAGAGTTTATATAGTAGTTGTGTTGAAATAAATGTAATATTTTGTGAGGTATTTCTGTTTATAGACTGAGTACAAGTTCACATCTCTGTAAGACACTAATACAGTATGATTTATGACTGAAAAAACATTATTTCAACTGATTTAAAATTAGGAATGCATGACCTACAACATACTCTCAACCAAGACAAGAACAAGGATGTCACAGCTTCTTTTTACCTACTGTGGAAAGATCTGTGGATTACTCCACAGAGAAAACACGATTACAAATTACTCAAGCAACAGAGATGTGAATAACCCTTAAGGATACTGCGAAGATTTTAGTGAAAGATAGAGACCATTGGAAATAGTACATGCATCAACATGTTCAACAGAGTGGAGACTGCCACACAAGCATCTCCAAGTGTTCTTCCAAAACCTCCTGAGTTCATTACCATTTATGGGACAGGTACAGCATGATAGGGAATTCTTAAATCTGCCAATTACGTATTTGTACAACTGAATTGCTTATTTTCTCTTAGGGTGAGACCTGTCAGGAAATCACTGATTAGACTAGAAGAAAAATACACATTTTAAAGTGATTTTTTTTCATAGTCTTGCCAATTTCTTCATTTGCTCTAACTGGTATCTCTCCCCCTATGTTCTCATAGTCTCTACGCTAAAAATTATTCAGAATACAGATGTAGGAGTCTTGCAGGAAGGGTAGAGCAGAGGATTTTTCAACAGTTCCATGGTACTATTGGGAACTAATTTACTTCAAAAAAATAGGTGAGAGAGAGATACACGGGCTATGAGCTGCGTTGAATAGATGGATTCTATTCTCCTCACAACCAAATCCCTCAAATAAAGCAAGTATTTTGATATTCCTGCTTTGTCCCTAATTTCAAGGAGACTTCCAACACCATAAACTATATGGAAACTTGAAGAATTTAAAACATAGTGGACAGCAGAACACGGCAGAGAAAGGAAAAAATGAAAAACAGTTGAAAGAAGGAGAGGAAAGCTTAAAAAATCAGGAAAGAGCAGAATTCTATAGTCAGGAAAGAAAGACAATTGAGAATACAAAGAAGTTAAATAAGATAAGAGGAAAGAAGAAAAATTAAAACAAATCAAGCAAGAGAAACATTAAGTCAATTATGAGCTTGGTTAACTAGCCAAGAAGTTAGAAGTAGAAAAACAATAAGTAATAAGTATTCAGGGAGAACATGAAAGTTGGAGAGATTAATTTAACATACAAAAAAGCAATGATGGCTCATTATTATTATGTATGTGTTCACAGCTCCATGTGATGATGACAGATATCTACATAATTTTATGTACAGACTTGAGCCATCTTTCAAGGAGGTAGGTCAGATTTTCTTAGGAGACCTTAAATCCAATGGGTGTAAAATACCTCAACCCTCAGTTCACTACTGTGTGCAGTTGAACATAGTTAAAAAATCTGCATTTAAAAAAAGCCAAACCACTCTTTCCTGTTTCATAAGGTCTGTTTAGTAAGACAGACATATAGAACTTCTGTTTTCTGATTTTTATGTTCTCACCTCTTACACTCTCTGCATCATCTGTATGTTTCATTGCAGAAGTGATGCTGTAACTGCATCCATGATAAGGTATCCATAATTTACAAATCTGCAGTAACACTATTGCTTCTCTGCACAAAAATTTTTTCTAGAAAGTTTTTACCTCTCAAACTTTGAGAACCAGCTGCAAAATCCACGCCTGTTACTACTTTACAAAATCTCCTTGTAGGTTTATGCATATTTAAATAAAGGCTGGTTCTAATCTGAAAATGCGAGCCTACTTATCTTTTGCATGCTTGCACATCCTGGTAGCAGATGTTGGGGAAGCACTTGAAAGGAAGGAAAAGCTTTCCATTTTTAACAGAGTGAATTTCAGAACAGAGCAAGCAACACATGGACTTTTAATGATAATGTTTGCCTACAGTAAACAGCACACTTGGTAAGTCCTGGTTTTATTTGGGCTGCATATATATAATTTCTAAAGTACATTTTACAAAATGAAGAAAATTCCGGCAAAGTACACTTGTGAATGAGTAAACAGTGTAAGGGATTAGGGAACAGACAATCCTGCAATACAACCCAGTAATGAGCCCTCTAGCTGAGTTCAGAAGAATTTTAATTTAGTGTGGTGAGCTTCTCCCTTGTTTTCACAGTAAAAAAAAAATAGATTTTTTTTCTTTCCTTTTTTAATTTTTTTTTTTTTTTTACTTTGGAAACTAGGATTTGAGCTCTAAAGCCAAAGCATGCAGGGATTTTCAGTATAGTGATTTAGCCGTAATTCTCTTTCTATTCAGATTAGTAGACAAGCTCTGGAATACCAAATATTCCCAGGACCTGATGTACAGCCATCTGAAGACAAAATATAGATATAAAAATAAAAGAATTAAAAAAAAATGGAAAAAAAATGTGGTGATTGACAGTACAACCCAAACTTTTGAAAGCATTTACTAGACCCAAAACTAAAAGGAAGCTGGAGAAGTAAGCATAAATCAAACACCTTTTAACCCTACTTTGATGGACCTGTGAAACCAAAAGGAAGGCAGGAAATGCTCTGAAATAGCTGTTAATATGATCCTGGCAGAGAATGTTCCAAGTAGAACAAGTAACAAGAATAAGAAAACCTTCCACTTCAGAAAAACCTGGTGTTCAAGAGATTGTCCTTTGATGTGAGTCCCTGTCTCTAGTCTAAAACAATTTGAATTAGAACATATTATAAGATGTAGTGACCAGACCACTCTGGAGTAGTTGTGTCCTTCTAGGAAGAACTACCTTAACAAAAGAAACTTTTCCTCATTTTTACTATTTAGATGGTTGGCATGTCAAAGTGAAGATGTCAAAGTCATAATTTTAGATTGAAGACCTAAGAATGCTCATCACAGCAACAGACCTCTATTTGAAGTCAGCTGTTAGCACACCATTTAGTGTTACCCTGATTTTCAGTAATTCAGTGCTTGAAACAGAATATAAGTGTAAGAAGAATTGTGTAAATTCTTAAACCTTGGAGAAATTATCCCTTCCCTTACAAAAAAAATAATATAAAAGGTTTATATTCAAAGCAACAAAATATTATTCTCGCTGCTCTGGATACTTTCTGAGAAACCATTTTCACCAAATGTCCTGATTGTCCACACCCTGCAAAAACTTTCAAAACGGAAAATAAAAAAGGGGGGGGGGGTCATAGTGCATTTTTACCCTCTGCAGTATAATCGGAGTTACCTTAGATTTTCTACTTCTCTCTGAATGGGGTAGAACTCACTAACATTTTAACCACCGATGGCTGATAGCGTATTTTTCTGGCAGCAGTGATGCAATAAAGTGCTTGGAAGATAAGAACTACAAATTATTATGGAAGACAGTCAATCTTACGGGTTTTATTCATAATTTTTATTGGACTATGAGAACTCTGCAGAACATTCTATTCATAGGTAAGTCACTCCAGAGCTTAAAGGTCATATCTAGTGAAAAAATAGTGTCCTGTTTATCTCTGATAAGTTCTTAAGACCTTCACCATTGGGCTTTTTGATTGGTTGCCTGCTTTTTTTGAGCCTATTGGTCAGGTTTGTCATATTCAGCACCTCACCAGTCCCCCACACATTCAATTAATTGAGGTACCCAAAGTGTGGTAATTAAAATTATTGGATTTTTGCCTTTAAAATCATGCATGTGTCTCCCCCTACCCTCCTTTAGGTATTGCTTGTGGTTGTGCTAATAAAGTATGGAGTAAGACTAAGGGAAATCAAGCAAAGCATTTTAATCAGGAAATCTTGATAATCTTGTTCTGTAAGAATGGTTCTAACCCTTCTGCTTTTTGTCCAGATATAGTCAGATTCCAGAGGTTTTATTTTAAGAACTCGCTTGATCTTCAGGTCCCCAGAAAACGTCCCCTTGTACATGAAATTACTGGGCAGTTTGTGAGAAAAAAATGTAGAAACTTTTTGACTGAGAAGAGACAGTGTAAACCTTATGTTTTTGGAACAAAATTGAATGTGAAGGAATATTTTCAGATAAATGAAATTAATTTAATTTTATAAATCAGTCCAGGACTAAATTAATTTGAAGAATTAACAATCTAGAATACTATACATTTATTCTCTTTTTAAAACAAGATGTGTTTTACATGTAGTTTTTTAAAATTTGGATATGACTCTCCTGTCCATCATGAAAAACACCCCTTCTGTTGCTGGATGATGTTAACATGCATAAAAGAACTCTTCATATTTGGAAAGGTCTACAGGCTTGATGCTAATGGAATGTAATAGAGAGGAATGCATACCATTAGGTAATTTTTTTCTCTTCCATATATATGACAACAACTGTAGGTTTTGCTTTCCTTGCTTTTGATTATATTTTTACTTTTCTTGTAGGTTTTCACCTTCAAGAAAAGCATTTGTATATGGCATTATTAATATAACATATGAGTTTAAAATGCTTAGCTTACATAGCCAGTCAAAATTGCTATCCCATATTACACTTACTGCTATCTGCTTTTTATTACTCTTGGAACAGGTGGAACACACAGTAAATTTCAGCCCTGATCTCATAAATACAGCCCACATTCCCACACTGTTCAGCAGATGAAGGCTGAAATAATGACTTCCCAATTTGTTAAACACCTGCCATGGTGCGAGCCATAGCTCTGAACCTACACATTGCTCCATACTGTAGTCGAGCAGACATGTGCAGATTTTGGGAAAAATAAATTGCACAATCCAGAACAGCTTGAAAGACCTTCCATTTGGAATTGGCAGGAATAATTGAAGTAGTTCAGTCTGAGTAAGAGGGAGACCTTCGAGCCCCTTCCAGTCCCTAAAGGGGCTCCAGGAAAGTTGGGGAGGGACTTTTTACAAGGGCATGTAGTGAAAGGACGAGGGGGAATGATTTAAAACTGAAAGAGGGGAGGTTTGGATTAGATATCAAAAAGAAATTTTGCACTCTGAGGGTGGTGAGACCCTGGCCCAGGTCTCCCAGAGAAGCTGTGGCTGCCCCATCCCTGGAGGGGTTCAAGGTCAGGCTGGATGGGGCTTTGAGCAACCTGGTTTGGTGGGAGGTGTCCCTGCCCAGGGCAGGGGGGTTGGAACTGGATGATCTTTACAATCTTTTCCAACCCAAATTGTTCTATAATTCTATGATAATTATTTTTCTTCCAAAAAATATTTAAAATGGCATTCCAACATGCACTGGCCATTTCCATTTCCATTATTTAAATTTTATTTTATTTTTTACTGTGATAAGATTGAATTTTGAAAAAGAATAATTTTGAACTTAAAAAACCAAAAAAACCTCAACACTGACTAAAAATTTTATTAATTTCAAATTTTTTTTACATTTGTAAGTGAAAGTATTTCTACATGACAGGTTGAAGCACAAAATGTGTGCATTTTCACTACTGCAGTATTTATGAATTTGGGGAGCAGCAGTAGAGGCTGACTTTGTAGCTTAGTATTCAGCCACTTTTTTGAGCAGGACTACATCAAATTCCTGCTCTAAAGGAAAGAAAACAAAGATCAGAAACTGCGCTGCTTTATCAAGTGTAGACACCTTAACTTAAAGCCTTAACGAGTTACCAATATATAAGATTCATAACCAGAATTCTGTGAAGGTGAACCAGAAAAAGAATTCTCTTACCTATAAAGGCGAGAAAAGAAGGCTGAAGTGTGAGACTCATTTCTGTACATGAGGTGCCTCATGTACACAGGTATGGTGCAACTGAAGAAGAAAAGCAGGTGGTTGCACAAGCAGCAGAGCTAACCATGGGGGGTTACTGATGACAAACCCACTTCATCCCTTAATCTGCCCTGACCATTTGCCACTGTCTATTTTGAGAACCCTGGCTGGTCAAAAAACATCACAAATTCCCACAAATGTATTCAAGCTAATCTTTCAACTACATACATGTTCATTGGCTGGCTATATACAGGTACTATATACACCGTCTACCATTGGCCAATGTAAACCAAATAACTACATGCCTTCATTTCATCAAGATCTCTAATTGGTATTCTTGGCATTACCAGGATGAAAGAGACTTCTAATCCCAAAATTTATTTAAAACTCAGCAAGCTGTTCAACTGTTATTAGGCAGGGACTGAAAAATAGACAGATTAACCATCAATACAACTATATCAGCCTCTTTTTCTTAGATTAAAACCTAAAAGTTGTCTGATCCAAAAATTGCGCATGTTAGCCAAGCTTGAAAGCCTAGAAATAGACTCGAATTTTTGAGTATTCTCTTGAATCTTTTTTTCAGGTGTCACAGTGTTGGTCATGAACTGCCAGTAACATAGTTATAAACCATAAACCCAAGTTTCCTAAAGGGATAATTTACCTTTGATTTCTTCTCCCAAGTATTATTTTGAATATTAGGTAGGAAATTGTTATTGAATTCATAGCATAAATAGAATGAAAAAGAAGTCCCACAGCTTACGAATCATGGTGTGAGTATGTAAAAATCCATTTGAAATCAAGGGGAAAGATGGGTGCTTAGCGCATTAGAAAATCAGACAGTGTAGCATTATATTTCAGTTTTGGAGAAAAAAAACATATATTTTGCTATTCAAAGACAGCCTGTAATCAAGTCTCAATGGTTGTCATCAGGGGTTAGGGAACGTCTAATCTTAAGCATTTACTGAATCTGCAGTTGCTCGGAACCAAACATTTAAGACATTGTGCTAAATGCATTGGGCATTTGCAATGCCTTATTTTAATTTACATATTTTTGTTAGAAGGAGAAAACTGAGATGTCTTGACAGGCTTGACGTGCTGGAGAATAGAATAGGGACACTGGTATAAAACAGCAGGGATTTGCCTGCCTTTTATATTTTCATGTGAATGTTTCTTAAACTCCTATCTGTTCTTGCAAGCTGCCAGGAAAAATTCCACATATCCAACGCTGAGAAAAGTCACAGTATATTCCCTTTAAATATCAACAATCTTTTGTGATTGCAGGCTTTTAAATAGTCTTTTCTTTCTTTTATACTTTTCAGGTCATGATGGCACTTCTGGTTAACATTTTGCATTTTGATATGGCTTTTTACTGGCATTTAGCACAGCTCAAGAGTTGTGCACTTGTCAAAACCATAAAAATCTGCAGCATATATGATTGTTTTAGAAATGTCTAAGTATTGTTAGCGTCAACAGGAAAGAGAGTGACAATGAAGTATAAAATCAAAGTACAGTTTTTGCTTATAGGTATCCGGCAGAAGCCATCTTAATTTAACACAGCACTAAAAATAAAATGACAGTATTTTACTTGAAATGAGGAAATATATGTCCTAATAGGTGATGGGCCAAAGCAGTAATAATTTTAATCGCACAAGACACTTAAACAGCGTGATCCCAGACAAAGGCATCAGAATCTTTTACTGTGAGTTACTGGCTAAGCTTTTTTAGGTAGATTATTGTAGTGAGAGCAGATGGTCTCAGTTTATGCCTTTTGTTCTGCACAATTATTGATGTGGATGCTAATATGAGACAATAAGTGGGCTATTTTTTGTCCATAATTGACATTAAATGGGTAATATTGAGGAAGCATTATGACTAGCTGACAGATTCAAATCCATGTAGTCCTTACTAAAAATCACGCAAGTTCAGAATACTGTAGCCAAATTACCACCATCATTATCCACACACAAAAGAGAAACAGAACAAAGAATCAGCAGGGAGAAAAATCTTTCAAGGGTATTTATGGCCTACAAAGTACCACAGAGGGTAAAATTTCAAATACAGAGAGGTGGCATTCAAGCATTCACCCATCCATCCCTCCACCCATCTGTCCTTTCACCCGTCCGTCCGTCCATCCATCCATCCATCCATCCATCCATCCTCCAGTACCCGTAGCTGTATATGCACCCCAACATGTGCCCTTCCCACAACACTGTTGTGGTTTTCATATACAGATTGAGGGGCTGGAACATGTCCAGAGAAGGGCAATGGAGCTGGTGAGGGGTCTGGAGCACAAGTCTTGCGAGGAGTGGCTGAGAGAGCTGGGGGCGATCAGCCTGGAGAAAAGGAGGCTGAGGGGAGACCTTCTTGCTCTCTACAACTCCCTGAAAGAAGGGTGTAGCCAGGGGATTCAGTCTCTTCTCCCAAGGAACAGCTGATAGGACAAGAGGAAATGAGTTGCCTCAAGTTGTTTAGGATGGATATTAGGAAAAATTTCTTCACCAAAGGGGTTGTCAAGCCTTGGAACAGACTGCCCAGGGCAGTGGTGGAGTCACCATCCCTGGAGGTATTTAAAAGCTAAGCAGACGTGGTGCTGAGGGACACGGGTTAGTGGTAACTTGGCAGTGCTGGGTTAATGATTGGATTTTAAAGACCACTTCCAACCAAAAAAATTCTGTGATTCTGTGATTCTAAGTATCTGCTGGGATACACAGAGTCAGTCCCTGTAACCACCAATTTCCACCCAGGAAGATGAAATTTTTTACTCTGTTAGGGCTGCACCTTCTCTGTATCTACTAAACAGTAGAATGAAATCAGCCCAGCCTTGCTGATAGTCAGCAATGCTATTTACTCTCTCATTTCAGAGCTGTTAATGGCGAGCAAAGGAGAATCAGGAAGCCCAGAGGTTTTCTGTGTTTGTTTTTTCAACACAATGAATATCTGAAATGTTTGGTCATTTTTTTTAAAAGTCAATGTTTAACCTGTACATTAGTATAATTAAGAGGGAGAATATATTTCTGACTGATATGAGGAATATTTTTTGAAGGTTTTAGGACCAGGTTAAACTAACATCTGTCAGAAATGTCATTGGGAGAGTTGATCCTGCCTGTGGCACGAGAGATAGACAGGACAATCTCTTGAGGTTCCTTCCAAGCCCATTTTCTGTGATTTTCTGATACAGTACTGCAGTATGCTTTGACCAAGAAAAAAACATTGAATTTAACTTGGTATTTGAAAGTTTTGATACATAACTGAAATCTGTAATACTTTGTAGCTCACATACAAATCTGTGCCAGTTCAAAATTACCGAGACACAGATATTAAGCATAGGTATACATTTGTTAGATGTGCCTTAATTTTTTCCTTAACTTGAGCTTTAGGATGATTATAGGATATTAACTGCTTGAACTGGATCCACCCTGATTTTAACAGTCTGTGATGAAGAAAAAGGGGGTGTCTTCAACAAAGCTAATGTGAAATCCTGATTATGTTCATATCAACAGGGGTTTGGTACTGGCTTTTTCTTTTTTACTGTGGTGTTTAGTACACATGATTTTTCCCACTGACAAAAGAAATGGTGTTGATCTGCATTTTATAAGGCAAATCAGCAATAGAAGTCATACAAGTTGTTAAAATATACACATAATCATTGGGATCATGTGTTGGGTTTTTTTTCAGGAAACAGCTTTTTCTCCCCATAATATTTCAAAATGAAAAAGTCAATGGACTGTCTGAGAAGAAAGTCAGCATAACTTAAGTTATTGCAGCGGGATGCTGAAAGATGTTTGGACTCCACAACCATAACTCAAGTTCTAGGCTTACAAAAATCACTACAATAATAATGTTTTAACATGGTCTCTCTGTCACTTTGGCAAATCACAGAACCTGTGTTTTTGTGAAGGTGGATTATTAAGCTTGTTTAGACAGAAGGTTGCAAAACATAATTTCAGAGTGGTTTTGGAAGTTTCCATATGAATGTAAAATACATTATTCAGTTGCTATATAGGACCTTCTAATTTGAAATATCTTGATACATTCAGTTAAAAGTAAATAATTTGTATAATAGCATATGCTTATGTTAGATACTGTGCAAGCATCACAAAAACACTTCACAGGCTTCTGATATTCATACTTTCCTGCAGCTGGACACACTTAGCCTTCATATTCTTAAGGCAGCTGTATATTTTACCAATTCTGCAGTTCTTGTATGAAATTATTCCTTAATGGTAATGTGCATTTACATTTAAAATCTCATCTTAGGCTATTATATACTTCTGCATTATCCTGAGGGAGTGTAAACAGGCAGAGCTGGGTTGAGTTCAGTGGAGGTTTGTCAATATGCATCTGCTCAGTAGCTTGCTGCCTATTTTTGAAGCAATATGTAATTTAGGGAGATCAAGAATGAGTTTTGTAAATAAGTACTATGATATTTACCTTTTCCTCAGATGACAGCTAAAATATACACACAACATGAGAATGTTTATTTATTATGATGAGACATCATGCACTAGGTTCTAAAGAGAATTCGACTGAATTTGAAATGACACTGTTTTGTTCTGCTGCATTCAGTTTCTGAAAGATTCATCTTCTGAGTGAAAATTTTCCATCAAGGGAATTACAGTTTGGCTTTGGATGAAATATGCTGTGACTTACTTTGTCCATATCTTGGTCTAGGATTCCATTGATGCTTGCATGAAAGCTATTGGTAGGGCAAGAAGGTGGGGACAATCTGTGTGCTTGTACTTGTAATCAGATCTTTATATTTTATTCAATTAAAAATCTCCTTCCTTAGGAGGATGGGAGGAGTGCTGCCAGCAGGTCGAGGAAGATGGTTCTTTGTTTCTACTCAGCTCAAGCGAGGATGCACCTGGAGTGTTGTCTCCAGTTCTGGGCTTCCCAGTACAAGAGAGTTATTGAACTTACTGGAGCAAGTCCAGCAAAGGACCACTAAGATGATTAAGGCACTGGAGCATCTTTTACACAAGCAGAGGATGAGACAGCTGGGACTGTTCAGTCTGAAGAGAAGGCTCAGGGATATCTTATCAGTGTGTATAAATACCTGATGGAAGGGAAAGAAGACAAGTGAGTCAGGCTCTTCTCAGTGGTGCCCACCAACAGGACAAGAGACAATGGGCACATGGAATTCCATCTGAAAATAAGAAAACACTTTTTTACTGTGAGGGTGGTCAAACAATTTGCCCAAAGAGGTTTTGGGGTCTGCATCTGTGGAGACATTCAAAACACAACAGGACGCAGTCCTGGGGAATCTGCTCTAGCCAGTCCTTCTTGACCATGTGGGTCAGTCAGGATGATCTCAGAAGGCCACTTTTAATCTCAGCCTTTCTGGGATCCTGTGATCTGGTGTCCTACATGGTTGCTATGTTCTTTACATTACCCTTCAGTCTACCACTATGAGACATTTCCTTAGCAGTAGGGCAGTGTTACTTGCGAGGCAAATTTAGCTCTTCGCTGCTTGCAAGTGTTCTGCAAGTGAGAATTCAAATAGACACTAGCAGAAACACTTCAGAACACAAGAATTTTGAAAAATCTCAAAGTTTTTACCACATGTATAAGATAATGTGAAACCTTTTTTGGAAAAAAAAATTATAAAACGTAAAAAGTATGATTTAAAAATTAAAATAAGGTATTTAAAACTCCCTTCCAGCTAAAAACAAAAACAAAAACCCCAGAAGAACAAAAAGAACAAAATTATCTTAGTCAGAATCAGCTATCTTTTTCTGGTTTTATTCATATTTTCAAACAACTGTGCTGTACATTTGAGATTCAAATTTGACATACTCTATTCCACAAACTCTGCAGCACTATCCCTAAAGAAACAATTCGTTTATCTTATGCAAAGGGATTCCTGGTAGCTATGTGGGATTCTTTAAAAATGTCATTTCAATTCTCTAATGCTTCTTTGACCAGAGACAGTGTTCAAAGAGGATTTTAACAGCACCTGGTTTGGATTGGAATGTTTCAATCTGAGCAGCACATGCTTGTTATTTTGATGGCATTCAGTTTGCAGATACATTATCTTTGTGTCTAAAACAAAAAAGACAAATGTGTGCTAATACAACAAAAATGCAGGTAGCTTCAGTCTTTTGGATATAGAGTCCTGATGCTCTCCCTGCTCATTTTTAGCACAGACCTGAACTTACTGTATAATGAATGATAAAGTGTAGAAACAGTCTGGTTAAAACAGACATCTAACCTGTAGGATACATGTCTACCATGGGACCTGGAGTGTTTCTCAGCATGCTCTGGCTGCATCCTGACTCCAGAATTGGATGAGAAACAGGCACACATCAGCTTTGCTCCATTTCTCTCCCCGTCGGTAAATAGAGACCTCAGAGTTGCCAAAAATTGCCATCTTGCCCACAAAGCTAAAAACAACGATCCTTTCATCCTCATTTCCAAAGAGAAAGAAACCCTTCCTGAACAGGCACAGTGGTATCATAGAGTCGTAGAATCATAGAATGGTTTGGGTTGGAAGGGCAGGGACACCTCCCACCAGACCACATTGCTCAAAGCCCCATCCAAACTGGTCTTGAACCCCTCCAGGGATGGGACAGCCATCGTTTCTCTGGGCAACCTATCATGTACAGAACAGTGTTCACGCACCACCACTGACAGAGCAGATGTTATGTGATGGTTGCTTACAAACAGAGCAGAGGGTATCCACCCTGAAGCAAACCTGGACTCCCACCTTTGCAGAGAGCGGGATGCCATCCTCTCTGCTAGATGAGAAGGGATGAGGACTCCAGGGCCCACCATAAACTGCACCCGTCCCATTCACAATATATCTGAGGCAGCCCAATTCCTTTTCCTTTTATCTTCAAAGTTTGTTTACTACACTGAGTGCAAAACAAGTTATTACAGCTTGATTTTCCACTGCTTAAAAAGCTACACTTTCCTTTCACTTTCCTTTGGAAAAATAAGGCTTCTGAATGAGTTTCGGAACTATGTACCTCACACCTCATTTTGCATCTTATCTGACAAAAATGAAGAAACACAAACCTAAAGTACTTTTTCTGCTGTCTAGTTCCAAAGACTTCATGAATGAAGTCTTGTTAGAAGGCATTTTTCTCTTATATAGCTCACATTTAGTGAGCCTTCAACCTGCCTAATGTGGTGCCGTTAATCTGAAATGAATTAGCTCAAAACACAGTCATAAAATATATTCGTTTGCTTGTGAGGGGAACTCTGTTGGATCAAAGTCCAAGACACACTAGAACATCTTCAAAGTGAGATATAGATACTATGAATTCCTAATACATCTCTTTGTGACAAATCTTTGTATTTCACTATAAGATCTGGGCACTAACAGGAATAAAAGAAAGCCATCAGCCCCAGAGAAATAACACTTCTGGCTTATGAAGGCTTTCTAACCAAACAAAGATGGATCAAAGCATGTTAATAAAATCTATTGGGTTTGTGGCTGTGTTTTAGCACCCTGACACCTTATTTGGGAAACATTCACTATGCTATGAAGATAAACAGCTTGCTTATTTCAGAGATGCCTTCTTTTATTTTTCTAATGCAGTTATGAAACAAGCACCATTTTGTATTACATTGGAAACTGCAAGAAACGTGTGAGCATATGCTATGTATTACACCACACATACCCATGAAAATTTGTGTATGTTTTCTGCTGACTTGAAATCCCCACTCACTATTTTTTTTTTCTGAAGACAAAAATAGCTTGTATATGATCATGGAGGCCTCTGACATTACCAGCCAACCTCTTTAGTGGTGAGGTGGGCACATTGCTTCGCGCAGCCCTTGGCTGTTGTGTTGTTGTCTGTCCCCACGAAACCATGTTGAACTGGATGGAGACATCACCACCAGATATACCACCGTGACCACCACAGGTGGTTAATCATTTGGGCAGTATTAAACCATACCGCTAAGCAGAACCCAGCTTATATGGATTGGGCTATGGGATGTTCTGCAGATGTCCAGAATGAGGTACCTGGGAGCAGGGAAAGGTGAGTGAGATTGTCTTTTTTGAACAACTGTGAGACTTCAGGTGCATTGGAAACCTCAGCTTAAGCTGCCTCTTCAGATCAGATGGAAGACAACGAAAAGAAAGAAGGTCACTAGCTCCAGGTTTCCAGATAATTTCTGCTGTTTGTACAGCAAAAAGATCTGCAATCTCACATCACTTCCCTCATGTAAATAAAATCAAGTGATTAAACAAGAAATAAGTATATTATGTTACCGACTAATGTAATAATTATTATTTATTAATAATTGTATTCAGACTCCCTCGAAAAATAGAAGGCATATAACATTTACATGAGTTAGTATGAGGTGAATAGACCAAACACGTAGTGTTTGTGGTCTGAAAACCAAATTAGATGCTTATGAGACTTTTTTTGGCTGGTTTGGTCTCTCCCCATCCCCCCGTCCCAGGTTGCCCATTTGCCCTGCCTTGCACACACAATTTGTTGCAGGCAATGAACTAGCAACGAAGTCTGTACATTGAAAAATATGAGTAATAGAGAACTGTAGAATCAATGAATGGTTTAGGTGGAAGGGACCTTAATGATCATCCAGTTCCAACCCCCTGCCATGGACAGGGAAATCTCCCACTAAATAAGAGACTGTAAGACATCTCCCATCTTACAGTAAGAGACTGTAAGCGCAGATAAATCCTAATGGGATGTGGTACATAATCTGTCTTTATTCCAAGCTCAGGGACAGGTCATTGGTGTAGCACCCAGTTGTGTTCTCAACTCTCTCTCACAGAAGAAAAATGTTTTATTTTGCTGAAAAATTATTGCAAGAAATCATTAAAAGTATTTCTTAGCGGCAGTGAACCTTTTCATTTCCCCATGTAGAAGTGATTTTCCTTTTTATGTTTTGCTTACATTACCAGTCAAATGAAAAGGTTTTGAAAACACGTCAGCTTTGAAGCTAGATTTCTGGCAGATGAATGGTGGTTTTGGGCAACTACTAAGCAATTACCCTAACTTCTTTTGGTTTCCTGGTGCCCCAGGAGAGGTCATAAATTATCAATATAGAAAAAAAAATATAAATTGTAAACCATAGTACTTGATCAAAATTGTAAAAATGCGAAGCTTTCAGATCTCACATATTAGTGCTTTACTATGCCCTTTTTTTCTTCCCTATTACTGATCTGTCTTATTTTATTAGCATAAATTAAATAAAATTTTGAATGAACATATTTGCAGTAGTTCTCCAGAGCAAACAAAATGAAATCTGGCAATTCATTTTGTAAATAGGCCTTGGTTACATTTTGCACTTACTCCATATTCATACTCCTTTAAGAGGCTTTGCAGATGGCAAACTACACACAGATTGTTGAGAAAACTCTGGAATTATCATCTGAAAATGTTCCCACAGTCACGCATTCTCACTGATACCTTTGCATATTCATAAGCTTTTGGGAATTTAGCACTTAATGCATCTCATCCACCTCTCCTCCCTCCTGTCTCAGCCAGCGCAGAGACTGGATTGTCATTCATTTCCATTATTAGAAGTACTCTTGTGCCTGAAGAATATGCTTTATCTTCAGCAATCATATGTTGCCACACTAACTACATCACACAAATATTTATGTGGAAAACACAAAACCTCCATGAGTATTGTCTTCTTTTCTAAAGATGAAAATTTCACAATTTTAGTGAACTGAACGTGCACATAATTGACACAGCTTGAATGTTTAAGTAGGATAAATGACTGTGTTGGAGACACAAAAAAACCCACAAAACATAATTGTGATTAGTAATATTTTATTGAAAATCAATTGTTTGAAAAAAACAACAAACAATAGTCTGGGAAGTAGTAGAAAAATCTGGATGCTTGGGATCCTATTCCGCTTTAATAAAGAGTGTGTCCTTGGCATTGCCATAGAAATCAGTGCCTTAAACATCACTGCCGCCTTGCGAGACACCCATTTCATGTAATGTCATTGGCATTTCTGGATGCTGAACGTCATCACCTGAGTGAAATTTCCTAGGTGTTCAAAGAATGATATGTTTACAAAAGAATCAGAGAACAACATTATGCATTTTCCATCAATTTTTACCTTCGTGTATTGGGAGATACAAACATGTATCTGCATGGCAAAATTTTTATCACAATGAAATTTAGATGTCTGTGCTTGATGAACTGCTCTCCTTGTGACATTTTTCTTTTAAGCATCAGACATAATTTTAGAGCGCCAAGAGAAGGAAAGGAAAGTAGCTTATTCTAATAGAAGTTTGGCAAATTACAAATTCGTCAACTTTATCATTTTTTTCCCCCTGCAAATGTACAATTAATCTTGACGTTTCTGTGGATGGTTGTGTCCACCTCAACCTTGCGCTTTCTCAGTTGGCATCCCTCGCTGTAGGATTCAGATCACGGACTTTGCTCGTAAATGAGGTCTGGAACTGTCAAGGGTTTTGATGTATGTGAGATTTTATGGAAGTGTCCATTTCCAAGTGGATTTCTCGACCATCTGAGTTACCTTTCCATGTAAACAATTGCTGGATGAGGGCCTGAAGGAGGTTTTGCCCACCAGCTTTTTATCAATTTATCTTACTCTGCACCGATTTGGTGGATTATAGACTGTGTTTGTGGACTCCTTGAGCAAGTGTTTATTAAGAAACACATCGGCAGAGTTGAGCATGGATATGCAGTGGTGACAAACACATTCGCTTATTCAGCATCTTTACCCTGTTAATTGATATATACTTGGGCATTTGAAATGCAAGGTTTAAAACTGCCAGTCATGCTCATTTATTATAGACGACCAAAAGCCAGCTGCCTAAGGGCTTTTTAACAATTTTTAACAATTTTTTTTCAATGTCGCATTGATTTTGCAATAATCATACAGTTGATGGAACCAACACAGGAATCTTGGAAGATGTATGTCTAACAAATCATGCAATCTATTTGCCAATAGGCAACACACCACCAGCCAGCTTTTAGAAAACCTGCAGTGGTGCATAAAGGTTATCCTGCTTAGGACCAGTAAGCGACGGCACAGTACAAATCAACCTGCGCTTCTATCATTTCATCTGGTGACCACAGAGCACTGTACAAATAACAGGGGTTAAATGTTGGCTCTTCAGGTCTTTTCCACATGCTCCGAATAAAGAAAATGGAAGAACCCAGAGGCTGGGACAGGCAATCTCTATTCAGACCATCTACTTTCAGTCATCTAACTCCCTGAACTGGGAGCCCAGACTGTCTAATGATGCCTCCGGAGAGCAATAGGAAATACCCAGGCTCTGCTCATGTTTCTAGCCTCTGTAGGGCTCCAGGGGGGCTCTGACTGCAGAAGGTGCCCCAGCTCCTTGCTCAGGCACCTCTGTCAGCTGGGACCACTCTGCCGATATCATCAAGTGTGATGCAACAATTTGCTTCTCACTGTGTAGGTGTGTTTTGTGTTGCTGTATCACCTGGTGGAGAGGAAAAATAGCAGCTCTTGGAATCATTTGTGGAGCACTACCCTGCACCTCTGTATATGTGGCTCTGCAGGCTCCTGCTTCATCCGTCCACTCATCTTATTTCAGTGGCACGCAGGCAGGCACCCTTTTTCAAAATAACCAGTATTTTTATTTTGCTTAGCTCTTTCTTTTTCTCGGGGATTTCTCCTTGTCCGTTCTGTTCACTTCACTTCTAGTGCTGCTAATTGGCACCTGTGCTGTGCTGGGCCTTTCCTCCTTAAAACAGCTGTACATAATAAATTTAAAATTACTGCTTCATTTCATTTGACCATAGTCATAAAAAAATTCTCCTTTTTCCCTAGTGTACATGTAGTCATATCTATCTGATGCATTACTTTTTTTACCACACCACACCTCACCAACACATTAGTATTAAGTTTTGTAAATCCATTCCGAACTTTCTTAATTGTAGCTGGGAAGAGATAAGAACTCACATGAGAATGAGATCATCAACTATAGATGCAGAAAATAGGCAGCTGCTAGTCACAAAACTTTCAGCAAGATTTCTTTGAACTCGCTCTCCAAGATAAATGCATTTTGACATAATCAAAGAAAGAGTACTAATAATACTCGAACTTGGAAGTGAAGTTTGGTAACAGAAAGGGAAGCCAAGCGGGACACAGCTGAAGGACCTTAGACAAAGTGAAATTGTGTTGGTCCTTGCTGATACAGCATCATCAGACATCCTCAGGGATGGATAAGACCTATTTTGTTGTAACTACAGGCTGTGATAAGTCCTATATTAATATGATAATGCGTATCTCTAAGAAGAGCATCTCCCACACTGTTTTAAATAATTTATATTCTCAGGCCTCCTTATTCCTGTTTTTTGAAGAGGTGTGTTTCTAACAGTTTCTGGAACAATAATTCTTTGGAAAATCTGTTTTCATCTCTCCTCTTCAGGTTCTTTTGAAAACATGAACAGAAGCATTCATAATTTTAATACAGATCATTGTGGTTTTTTTATAATGCTGAGAGTTTCACTGTCTTCAAATTAGGCTCTGTGGAAAACTGACAATTCTAAGATAACCTTCAAGTGGTCACTGGAGCTGTTGCTTTAACAATGATAAATTATCTGTTGCACTTAGAGCCATGATATTTGTTCTATTTTTTATAATTTTGACTAACTAACCATGAAGAGTTCTGTGCCCAAGCAGGGTAACACCCAGCTATTCAGTAGAACAGGGGATATTGAATTTTGCCACCCTGTTGAGAAGGACAAAACTCAGGCATAGAAAGGAGGGCAAAGGAATTTGGGAAGAAGAATGGGAAAAGTTAGTGATATTTTGGAAAGTGAAGGTAAATGGGCTGAGATTTAAAGGAGGTTCTAGACTAAGCCAATGGAAAGGGTGGGCGATATCTGGACAGGATTCTCTCTCTCATTGACTAAAATGGTCTGACCTTGGAGTATAATTAATTCGTATCCTGAAATCACTCTTTTCCTTGTGTGCAGTAAAAAAAAAAAAAATAGAATGGGGGGAACAGAAATACTGGCCCACTCCACTCAAATTCCCAGCATCCCCTCGGTGTCTACCTGCACAACTTGGGCTAAAACTGCTTGACTGAAGGTGGGGAGAAGTGAGCTAGTTGCTGACTTATGACATGTTCTGCTATATAGAAGGGGAACTGGGTTCATACTTTTTTAAAAAGGGGGAAACTAAAACCAAAAAACCCTGGAAGGAGATATATTTCTGCTGCTGTGTCCAAATCAATATGATTTTCAGAGTAAGTGACAATTCTTCCTGCAGGGTCTTTGCTCTGTGTCCTTCCTCATCACAGCAGGCAGATGAACCATGTTGTTATTGTGCTATTGTCCAGGTGAGAGATAGATACAGAGAGGGAAATAGATAAAGACGGTAAAATAGAGATCCATAGAACATACGCTTCTCAGCCTTCAGCAGAGATGTAATCAATGTCCAACCCCAGCTACAGTACTTAGAATCATAGAATCATAGAATCATTTTGGTTGGAAAAGACCTTTAAGATCATCAGTTCCAAACGCTGACCCAGCACTGCCAAGTTATGACTAAATCCTGTCCCTCAGCACCATGTTTACCTGTCTTTTAAATACCTCCAGGGATGGTGACTCCGCCACTTCCCTGGGCAGCCTGTTCCACTGTCTGATAACTCTGTCAGTGAAGTATTTTTTCCTAATATCCATCCTAAACCTCTCCCGGTGCAACTTAAGGCCATTTCCTCTTGTCCTGTTGCCTGTTACTTGACAGCTTTGCCAGTCCTCATGCTCTGGTAGAACACCTGAACTGGAGCAATTGTGACCTACAGCCATACAAATGCCAGAGTGGAAAAAGGTATACTTCTACCAACCTTGTGATAATAGTCATAACTTAAAATGTAGTATTTCAACCACAGCTTTTCAGGAAAGGAGAAAAGATTTCAGATCAGTAATGCCAGAGAAGGAATTGTGCATGAACGGCACAGAAACAAAGCAAGTATTTCAAAGAAATGTGATGAACAGATCATAATATCACCTTTAAGTGCTTGTTTTTTGCATTAATAGTACCTTAGTAAAATGTTTTAATGGACAAGTTTGGTTTGTTTGGGAGGAGCACTAAGATAAAACACAAGTTATTATAAAACTAAATTTGAGACCCTGATGCTCCATGTTTTCTGTTTTGTTTGGTTTTGATTTTGTTTTGTTTTTAACAGAAGACACTTTTCCCCAGCACTAGCCTTCACGGGCAGCTTCAGGCACTGAACTGTCACAGGTTGCTGCCCACCTGTAAATTCCTATCAGTTTACAATCATAGCTAATCTTAATAACATTTGTGTTCCTACCAATATAGAAACATCAAAGGTCTGAAATGCTATCAAACAGAAGAAGTACACGAATCATATATTTTTAACAAGCTAAATTATAGGTATGGAGCAGTTTTCTGTCCCTACTGAAATCCATTATTGTGCTTTCGGTTCTCAGTATGTGTTTATCACAGACAGTCATAGTGGACAAAAGCAGAATTTGTCAGAAGAAACCCTGTATGTTCAACCCACTCTGTTCTTTATAATGAAAATAATTTCCTTATTTTGGCAACCTATGGGTTTTTGACATCATTGTCAGTACATGAAATATACATTTGAGTTTCTGTGGGAAGCTGGGCAAAAGTAGAGTGATGGAAAGTGTTTTTATCACAGAGTGAGTTCAGATATCCACCTCGATGAAGTTTCAGCTTACTAAGAATGTTCATTATGAGAAGAATTTCATGGTTTTTTGTGTGCAGAAATACATCAGTATCTGTTGGAACAGATTTAATTTTTTTTGCACAAGTAAATAAAATTACAATTCGTTATTTCCTCCCTTTCCTTCTATCTGTTTCATGACCCAAAAAATATTCAATGTAGTGGGACCTAACGAGAAAGTGATTCACGGGAAGGTGTTCCTTGTACACAGGCGATTTCACAAACCAGATTTCACTAAGTATTGATCTGACCCTAAAGAGTGTTTATTTTTCAGTATAATGTTAAGTAAAATAATTTAATATTTCTTACTCTATTTTATATTCTTTTAGGGGAGCGTAACCTGAATATCATGAAGTCAAGTTCCCCAGTAGGAAACAATCAGAGACTGGGGCTCTGCTTGACTCCCCTGATGATTTCCTTTCTGATGAAGCTCGACTAGAAGTTGTTCCTGGGGATATGCTGGATATTCACCAATTAGTAATGGTCATTTGGCCAACAGGACCTGGCTGCAGCAGGTCTGAAATAAATGTGCAGGGAATGGATGGAAGCTCCTCCACACCAACTATTTCACTCAGTAGATCCGTCTCTCTCTGAGTTAATGCAGATTTAGACTCTCTGTTTTACAATGCCTGGCCACATCCTTACTGGATTTTTAGAGTCCACCATACAACAATCCCCCAATCCTTATGGTTTGTTTTTTTTTTTTTGTGTGACACATCTGCCCTCTGAACATGAGAGTACTGTAAAGAAGAAGTATGTGTTTGAAATGTGCTACTACGAATATTCAGGGCACATAGCTCTGAGAAAATAAGAGTTCTCTTCTTGTTTGCTCAAAAATCTGAAAATCCTTCTCTCCAAAGGAAAGCTCCTCATACATACACAGGCAATCTACAGGCAAGCCAGATTTCACTAAATATTGATCTGACCCCAAAGCATTCTGTTTAAAATTTTGTGTGGACAATCATTTTTATCTAGGAAAAGTAAAGGGTGAAACCACTACCAGTCTCTGATTGTTTCATACTGGGAGACTTGACTTCATGATATTCAGGTTATGCTCCCCTAAAATAGTATGAAACAGAGTATGAAATATTAAATTATTTTACTTAACATTATACTGAAAATAAACACTCTTTAGGTCCACAAAAAATAATAATTTCTCACACTATTGTTTTTTATTGGCTAGCTTTTGGTTTGTTTATTTTTAATTATCTGTGCTGTGACCTGAGATCATTAATTATTTCTCTGCAAAACAAGGTAGACCTCTGTGATTTTTCTTCTGACTTAATAAATATCCAGAAGATTGTAAACTAATACTTAAAAATCTCCATATGAACATCAGCCAAAGCTACTTTCTATGGGTACTGAGAGTTGGGAGGACTGATTTCTTGCATGTGTGGCTCTTTGAGGGTCTTCTTTAAAGTGTTTTATAGTGGTCCTTTTATATCTCCCATTCAAAAATACAGGAGCAGAAACACTTAAATAATGATTCCTTAGGTATTCACTTAACCGTATAAGTCAGGAAAGGAAGTTTCTGATTGACTTTATCTTATTCAATGAGCAAATGGCAATCGGGCTTTTTTTTCCCTGTGTCTGTAGAGATATTTTGTTCAGCTTTATATGAAATATTTCAATCATATGCACAGAAAACAAAGAAAACTGCTAAAACTACTTCAATGCAAAAGACCAATGCATTCACTCAACAAATCAAAAAAACAGTCAGAACTTCCCCCATGATTCTGTAGAAAATTTGGATTTTCCTAAAAGAATAGCCCAACCTGGTCTATCAAATATACTGGAATAAGTTGCTCTGGATACCTTACAGTGATATTCTCCGTCTTCAAATGAATTATTTAAATATATTCTGAAAGAGGAACCAGAAACCAGGTAAATGGCTTTGTTGAAGTCTACAGGGTCACATACATTTTTCTTTTAGCTCAATGCATATTTAAATATTTTACAAATAGTTGAAAAGTTCCACATACAGAAACTGTAATTACACAGCAGGACAACTATATTCTAATAATAAAAAAACTTATATCAAGTGGAACAAGACCAACAAGAGAGTGAGATCCCTTTTCCTGAGAACAAGTTATTACCCTTTACTACAGGCAAGAAATGCAGACTACAATATCCTCAAATGGTTGACAGTGCTTTCACCTGGGTGAATGTTCCAGCCATAGTAATGGAAAGAAGCTGTTATGTTTCCTCATGAACCAGAATCTCTACATTGATTTCAAACCAACATACTTTGATGAACTTCATCTTCAGTCACGAGTAGCTCTGAACAATTTAAAAGTTAAATAAATAGACACCAGGAAACTAACAAGAGAATGGAAATAATGTTATTCACTTCAATGGAAGTAAAAATAAACCATAAACTTTTATTACAATAATAAAAAAAATAAAATGTCCTTTCATATCTTTATTTTGCATTATCCATGATTATTCATCTTTAAATACTTTCCTTTAAAATTTAACATATTTTGAAGCACTCAGTTCAAGTACTAAGAGCACAGAGATACCTACGTACCCACCTTGTTGAAAATAAACTTTTATATAAGATACTCTCAGATCATTGACTATGCAGTAAGCCATAATCTTATTTCCATAGTGTCTTGGACTGTGTCATATATATGGACATAAATTTTCTTTCTTCTAGCAAAAACCTTCTCATTATATTGAATTACAACAAAGTTTTGGTGGGGGAGATTTTTCAGTTTAAAATTTCTTTCTGATAAAGCAATGAGGATTTATTAGTGGTTAGCTCTTTTATTTATGTGTTTTCTAAATAAGAATATCTGTTTTGCAGCCAATCCCTACTGACAAGGTGAACTGCTGTAGTTCAATTTCTAAATGCCAAGTTGTCTCAAGAATTTTCATATGCTTCTGAGCAAGAGTTGATCAACTGATTTTCCTAATCCCTGAGGGAAGAAAGCAGTAATTCCACTTTTCCCACTGTTATGGAGGACTGACTAGTCCAAAATGGCATCACCAGTGTCCTCATTGTATGTTAACACTGCCAGAAATACAAGCTACACGGGGTAGGATCCACTCTTCTCCACAAAAATGTCAATAATACCTACCTATGACCCAATGAAAATATCCTTGCTACCTGTTGTAGTCTTCAGTACAGTTAAAATATGCATGGACTAGGACTGCAAATTAAATACGCTAAGCACAGGATCATAGAATGGCTTAGGTTGGAAGGGACCTTAAAGGTCATCTAGTTCCAACCCCTCTGGGGGGCACAGGGCAGGGCAGGGACCATGCTTAACCTGTTAAGCAAAAGTTGTTGCTAACATCCTGCTTAAATGTAAAGAAACAAATATTGCCTTGTGGGTATTTAATTTGAAAATTTTCATGCATGCAACACAAAATTTGCTTGTGGAGGTCTTTAAATAGACTGCAGGGTGCTGATAATATTTCCCAAAAAGATCATTTGGGTTCACCTCCAAGAGTGAAAGAAAGTTTCTTGGAAGAACACCCTGCTTGTACCTTCAAAATGCCAGTCAAACCTCTGCCTATGTGTCTTCTCATGTAGCTGGTCCTTTTGTCTGTGTCTTGTTAAGAAAATGTGACACCAAGCACGGATTAGAGCGGTGTATGGAGGGCTGGCTTCAAACTTTATAGACATGACATCGGGAGTCTAGAAAAAGACAAGATTAAGTGTATCAAGTGCTGTGAGCGTCCCTCTGACTGACAGGGTGTGCTCTTCTGCTGGAGGTGACATTTCCCAGCTTTGGAACCTTCTTGCTCCTACACAATCAGTTTGGGTGCCCTGTAGGTAACAGAGCAGGGGTGCACCCCTGTTGAAAATTCACTTTTTTAAAAAATAAGAAATACTCCAAATTGCTGATAACCAGTGTGTTTTGTTAGTTTTTAAGCTTGTGTAATTTATGCTAAAAAATGGTTGAGATTTTTTAGTTTATCTTGATTTTTAAGATTCTTCACCCACCAATGAGTTTTCAGCTAGGTTTATTATTAGCAACAGACTTACTAATTTAGCCTGATAGATATAATCCAGTCAGACTGTTGTTTTGTTGGTTTTGTTTTTTTAATTGATGAGCGTTAAAAGGAGAGAAGAGCTGGAGCTGTGTAGTTTACTGATGTAATGTTGTAACAGTTCCTATATCACATGATTTATTATGGAAAATTTCTTCTGCTTTAAGAAGACTCATCCTCCTCAGGAAAAAAAAAAAATAATATTACTGAAACTAAAATGACAGAGATTTGTGCTTTTTTCAAGATAAGTAAAAGTGAAATTCCTACAACGTGTGGCATATAGCACTGGATTGGGAAAAAAACAATTGGCTTACCTCTGAGCAATCAGTGTTTATCTGTCAGCCATTGATTTATGAAAAAACATGTAATGTAAAGCAATAATTCAGTTGTACCTTCAAAGACCGCACAGCTGCGATTCTGTGAGAGATATACCTTTGCATTACAGATCTTTCTATATTACCTAACAGAACCTCTTTGTATGTATAAGAATTACCTGGTTCACTCATGCTTCTTGGAGTGATGTATTGACTTTGGCCCCAGGCTCAGGTCCTCGGTGCTGTCAGGTCCTGTCCAGCTGTTCACAGAATCCTTTTTTTTGTAAGCTTTGAAACCCCTGAAACTATGAGTTAATGAAAGTATTGACAGGATCTTAACCAGAGCATCCTAAACATGCTGCTCTAACAATAATACTGTTTTCTTCCAGAGGGAGAAATCAAGGATTGGACACCATTAGGATGGCATTTATTTATTTACTAACAGAAGAGGTGTTATAATTAACAATGAAAAAATGGGTTTAACTGCCAGTAAATGTGCAAAGAATTCATGAAAATAGCACACAAAGGATTTGTTCTCCTGGATTGAAAGTTGAGAGGCAGGGGGCAAGAATAAGTCAAATGGAATGATATGAAATAGCCCGAGCCTGCCTGTCTCTGTGTTGTCATGGCATTCTCAAGCATTTCTGTATGCTAATTCACCTTTTTTCCCCCCTCTGTTCTGACTTTAGCCACTCATACTTTACAGCTGCATTTGTCTAAGTTTTTCTTATTATTTTCAATTTTTAATGTGGTGTTTCCTTTTGTGAAGGGTGTCACATACCTGTCATTTGAAGACTGACTGATTTGTAAAGCTGAGACAATACACTGATAACACCCTGCTGGCCTGGAAGAGTTAGATGTGTCAAAAGAATAGTTTTGTTTCCATACTCAGGTACCCTTTAGTCTTTCTGAAATGGTTGCCAAGAGTCCAAATAATGATGGAGAATTTTATGACATTTTTCTACCTGGAATTTTATACTCGTATCTTTTTCTGTTTAATTCTTAACAAGAAGAAATAACAAGAATAACCCCCCAACAAGCTGTTTAACCATAAACTCTCTTTTAACTTTCAATTTTAATTAAATGGAAGTCTGTTTGGGAAATTGTAGTCTTGTTTTCATGAATAATTGCTACTTATTTTTCATTTCATTCTTTTCCATTCTCTACTACTTTTAACCACACAAGGAAAAAAAAAAAAAAAAACACCTCCACCTATTGTCACTGCTCATGTTGAACATTTTTCAAGTACATTATCCAGTTGCAATTCTATGAATTTTGACCCTGCACAGTACTAAGTCTTTTGGACTATGCAGTGCTGTACATTTTTAAGGTATCTTTCATTCTAACTGAATGCATAATCTGAATGAGCAGTGCTCGTATTGTAGCTTTTTAACCAAACCCATCCTGTGAATTCTGTCTGCAAACAAGAATAGCAAATTCCTATTCTAACAGACCCATTTTAAATTACAATAAGGGAAAAAAATGACAAAGAAAATGAAGTCTTCATGAGAGATTGCAGCGTGAGCTGTTCGTTTCTACCACACTGCAGCAATTCTAAAAACAAAACAGCAGCAGATTTTGCAGACACGGTCTTAGATAATTGCATGCATAGTTCACAGAGAAATCAACCTGAAATTTCATAAATCCAAACAAGACTTTAACAACGTAGAAAAAAAAACGAGTGAAGTGTATTCAGCCCACTACTGAATTGCTGGGCAGCAGGACATAATGAAATTGAAGCATGCGTGATTTGTAATGAAATATTGCATTTTTAATTAGGTGTAGTTTAAGTTATAAAGACCAATTTTTTAATGAGCTATAAGCAGTAAGCAATTGACCTTCTAAATCAATGAAGAGATGATCTCCAACCTATATAAGGACACAGGTTTAGTGTGGGCATAGAAGGAAAATTTTATGTGCTTAACATTAGCAAAAAAGCTTTTTTTTTTCAGTATCTCAGCAGAGTAAGCAATGAGTGACCCATGCAGGTCCCTCTGCACCATCAAAACCTTTTTTGGTCTACTACTGCAGTTCAATCAGCATTATATATCTAATCAGTTCTCATACTTTGTTCTTCTTTGAAAAAATTCATTTTTTATGTCCTAAGTAGGTTCTGCTACAGCTTTTCTCTTCGGTCACTTGTGGACAAGTGAGGGAAAGCCAAACTGAAGTTAGCACTCTAAAAGATCTCCAAAATTGGGCAGGGGTTTCACTAGTGCTGAAATAGAATCTGTTTTTAAATTTCAGTCAATGCTATAGGCATTAGTGTGACTTCTGAATCAACTGAATAAAACTAGCAAAAGACTGTAATAAAAATAATTAAAACCTTAGTTCAGGTTTAGAGATCTTGTCTTGTCAAGTAACCCATCCTAATCGACATGGCTTCTTTTTCTGTAAGTAGGTGGTGGTGGTGGAGCTTCCTTTTGCTTACTGTCAACATCACCTCAAAAATAGTAAGCATCTTGTGTCTACTGTTTATTGTGAATCACAGCCAAACTGTGTCTTGTTTACTAAAGCAATCAGTTTTACAAAACAGGAAAAAATGGCATTTTTTTCATCTGTTAACAGCCAGTCTGTTGAAATGATCTTGCAAAAGGGCATATGAAAGGGAAGAGTTTTAAAACAGAAAGAGGTTAGATACCTCTTATTATTTATGAGAGTTTTTTTCACTTTGTTCGAAAAATAAGCCCCAAGAGTTTTTGAGTGTAGAGCAAGAGCTCAGCTAAAGTGGACTCATGACGTTCTTAAGAGACCCGTGAATCTCTCAAGCCACAAGATGTTGTGTTTGTTATGTAGAGCAGTGCTGCCTTTTCTCTTCCTCTCATGAAACACCAAGCTTTGTAATTCTCACTCAATCTGATGTTAATAAAAAATAATCAATATTGTTTTTTTCCAAGCCTTCCAAAAATCTGTACCTACTAAAAAATATCTAGTTACCTGTAGTTGTGGTGTGTTTCTATAGAGGATTTTCTATGCTTTTGCCCTAAGAAATTGGTGATTTTGAATGTCGTATCCGAGGCCTGAATGGATTTAGGGGAATGAATAATTTTTCTAACAGTGTTAATGCTAAACAACATGTCCATGAACAGACAATGGATACCATGCCAGGAGCCTTCCAGCCATACTTTCACATGACACCTACTGTTCCCACTGGAAAAGAGTAGAGTTTTTTTTATGAGACTGGTTCAGGATAAAGAGCTGTTTCAGAAGGATCAAACTCAGGGTGACATGTAAGCTGACTTCCACTTAAAAGAGTTCTTCCTGACAACAGTACCAATTAATAGTATTCATATGTTAAATACAGAAGCTCAAGAGGTAAGTTTGAATTTTCCAGTAAAGTCAGGGATATGCTTGATGAGTTCATTAGCCGAAGATTTACATAGCTTATTGACAGTGAGAGGGAAAAACACTAAAACCTTCAGTAAGCCTGTTTCTTTATCTGCAGTAAATTGTATGATGTGACCATTTAATTTGATTATTGCTATCTCTATGGAGCCATTGATTAACGCTATTATAACCTGACTTTATGCTGATTTCATTAAAAATCTACTACTTATCTCTTAGCATTTCCTCTGGTCTTTCCTGACTTGAAAAGCATTGGTTGGGATTCCTGAGTGAGTGCTCAGCTCCAAAGTTACTCAGAGACACTTAGCTGAGATTTCACAGCCTGAATTCTAATGCTGCCTGACCTCTCAGACTATATCACTCCTTAACATGGTGCATTCATAATAACACCAGACATAATTTGGAGAAAGCGATACACAAGTTACTAGAGGAGCTGTAAGCCAACATAAAGGACTTTCTAAAAATTCACACTGTCCACACATCCTTACAAAGTCCATTTTCGAAGCACAGGTTGTATCTATCTGTTCCACCTGCCACCCAATTCTGTCTCTTGACAAACTTTAATCATATACTTTTCCTCCCTCTATTCATCTCCCTGCCTCCTCTTTACCAGAAAGGGTAAGACAGACTCATGGCTTAGATGGGAGGTGTGATATAATCCGGTCAGGTCATCAGCCTGAAGTGCCCAGGATTAGGATTTTGGAAAGCTCTTGAGAATGTCTCGCTCTATAGTTCAGCTGTAGCCTTAGGTTCTAAGCACCTAAATCTATTTTACATTTCCTGTATGATTAGTCTGGTAAATGCAAGTAGAGTTGCACAGTGTAGAGATGCAAGCAGAGATTCTAGATTGGGTTCTGAAAGAAATATAATTATAAAATCATAAAATGGTCTACGGTGAAAGGGACCTTTTAGATCATCGAGTCCAACCATCAGCTGAACACTGACAAAGCCACCACTAACCCATGTCCCTCAGCACCATGTCTGCCTGGCTTTTAAATACCTTCAGGGATGGTGACTCCACCAGTTCCCTGGGCAGCCTGTTCCAATGTTTGATAACCCTTTCTGTGAAGTTTTTCTAAATATCCATTCTAAACCTCTCCTGGGGCAACTTGAAGCCGTTTCTTCTTGTCCTATCCCTTGTTACTTGGGAGAAGAGACCAACCCCCACCTCTTTACAACCTCTCTACACCATCCACCTCTCTATGTTAGCACTGAAATGCCTTGGAGTAATTAGCAGGGACTATCAGTGGTAATATTAGCTTAGGTGAAGCGACATCTGGTCCCTGCTCTTTTGTGGAGACTGGTGCAGTTGTGCAGACTCTGAAAATTGTAACTACAGAATATTTGAGACCATTATCCTCTATTTTACATCCATAGCCAGTGCACCCCAACACTTCAGCTGTTTATTCTTTGTGCCCTGCAACTCTTCTCATAGCAGTGACATTCATGTGTTGCTGAGACTCTGGCATGTTGGTAAAAGAGGGAGAAAAATTCACAGCTGTCTCTTACTTACGCCAAGACCTCTAAGGCAGAGTCTAAGTAGCTAGACAGAGGCGTATTTACTAAATTGGGACCAAGAGGATATGTTCAAAGTGTCCTGAAATAGAAACTTTGACCCTTTGGAAAGGCAAGCAGCTTTTCAAATGCAAACACCCTCAGTTAGCAGAAAGTTTAAAGGAAGCAAGAGAAGGCAGAAATGTCTGAAGATTGTTCGGGGGTATTACACATGGAATGGAAGAGCACCGTTCAGGCGCAGGGAGTGAGACAAATCATCTGGCTCAGAAAGAAAAGAGGAGCCTATTTGCACCTGATACAGAAAACTCAACACCACAGTAAAGCTCACAGGTTAAATTTAGAATGGCTTCTTGAGAAAAATCAAAGGTTTATTAACTCCTTAATCATTAAAACTCTTCACTTTTTGGCACAGCCTTGGACTGACAGCTTTGCGAATACTTTGTTCTCTGTTCCACGGAAAGGTTTTATATGGAAATAGAGCTAGTTTACTGCCAAATTTGACTCGACCATCCACCTCTGAAGAATGCAGTCCCAGGGATATAGCAGAGAGAAGGGTGTGAACAAACACGCAAGGTGATGAGAAAGAAAAGACTGCTAACTTTTAATATGTCTGTAGATAATAGATATATGTCATATTGAGCAGTAAAGGAGATGCAAACACACACATGCACATGAGGATGATATTTTATAACACATGAAGTTAAATCATGTATTCTTCCTGTGTGTGTAGGACAAAATCTTGCTACTACTGAAGCTGATGGTTGATTTGTTAGTGGTTTAGCGGAGAGCAGAATCTTTTGTAAGGCTGGAGAACAACCTTGGATCAAAAATGAATGATCTAAATTCTAATCTAGAAGGCAAGGGGACAGGATGTGTGATGTCCTAATGGTTCATTATTAAAGCAAAGAATTTAAAAAGACAACAGACATAGTAGAGATCCTTGGGAATCAAAGAGAGTTTTATCTTAAACTTCACTAAACTGAAATCAGCGGAATACTTAAAATGAAAATAAATACTCTTATATTTTCAGAAAAAATCCTACCAGAAAATGAGAGAGATAATCCAATTAAATTTTCATAAAAGTACATTATGTGAATTGTAACCAGGATAATGTACACAAAACATGATCTTTCAAACAAAAAGTAATAAAGTTGCCACATAAACCAATGAATTTCATAAATAATTTCCATTACAAATTTGTGGAATGCAACAAATCAATATATTTCATTAGTCAACAAACACCTAAGAGCTGCAAAACAGTTCATTATGTACATAATTCAGTATAGCCCCCATAAAAGTAATAGCTTATGTTCCTTGCATCTTTGTGTTTGTTTGGTATCTGCAATGGAATTGTTTGTACTGTTTAAAAAAAAAAGGGAAAAATCCCTAAATGAACAAAAGAATATGCTTATCTGTTCTGATGTGATTTGAAACATATATACACTTAAAATGTCTGGTTTGTACTCTGGGTGTATCTAATTTGAAACAACTCTTTCATATAAAGAGGAAATTAAAGAGCAGATTGCTAAATGGGATATAAACATGATTTTGCTCTGGATTGCTGATACATCAGGCTGAAAGCCGACACTTTCCCATACTTAAAATTATTCTAAACAGTGCATGTCAAATATTTTAGACATTATTGGAAATGGCTGTCACTGAAAATGTAAAAGGACTCTGCATATATTCGGCATGGCCTTATTGTCTGGATGCGTGAATCTCTGCACTGACACAAAATTGCTACCCTGTCAGCACGTAAAAGGACGGATCATTTCATCTCTTTAGTGATGAAGTTTCAAATCCACAAAGCACGAGCTATCAGTCCTTTGAGATGATTATGATGCCTCGAACCTGACAGCTTGCGATGACAGCTTTCACAAATTCTGGGAATCAAATTGTTCCTGCATCTAACAGAAGAAGGCAGGTGTGTACAAAACAGAAACGGATGAGGCTAAACATGAGGAGAGTGTGATCTTTATGTTCAGTGTAATTGTTAAAAGTTATACTGGGGAAAATTGTAGATTTTGATTTTGAACCTCTTCATGATATACACAGATGAGGGCACCAATAACCCATATGGGTAAAAGGTTTGCCAGGAAAGGAATATCAAGATAAACAGATGGCTGTACCATTGCCATATGGCTCCTCGGAAATTGGACGACGCTATGGCATTTTGCCACAAGATAGATCTAGTGTTATTTCTGTGCCAATATTTTAAGCAATGCAAGGAAGGAATACATAACTATCTGCAATTAGCTGTGTTATGTAAATATAAAAAAATAATAACTGTTTTATAGGAAATTTTGTAGACTGACATGTCTCTGAAATGCAGATAGCAATTCACTGGAAAATTATTCACTTCAGCTCTTTATTTTTTCTACTCTTTACTCAGGAAAATGTGTTAAATAAACTAAGTTGCTGTGCTGATGAGGCTTAATTTCACAGTTTATCTCCCTGTACAGGACAAAGAAATCCTCTCTAAACACTTAAAGTGTTCGCAGTACTAAGAAAGCAGAGGAAAGCAGAACTAAACTACAGACCACTCAAAATAAGGACAGTAATTCTGAAACTTGGCTCAGCTGGGTATCCACATACATAACTGAATTATTTGAACACGACCTCCTACCCAAGGTCAAAGGATTGCTGTTCTCATAGAGTGACTGCTTCATGGGTCTTTCTTATGGTTCAAACCGCATTGGTTGACATATCAGGTGCATTGCTGCATTTTCACATAAGTGGTACTTATCAGGTCTTTGCACTGGCTCAGACATCAGTCAACAGCTTGAGGGAGGTGATTCTGCCCCTCTGCTCTGGTGAGACCCCACCTGCAGTACTGCCGCCAGCTCTGGAGTCCTCAACAGGAGAAGGATGTTGACCTGTTGGATCAGGTCCAGAGGAGAATGACGAAGATGATCAGAGCGGCTGGAGCCACTCCCCTGTGAGGAGAGGCTGAGAGAGTTGGTGTTGTTCAACCTGGAGAAGAGAAGGCTCCAGGGAGATCTTTGACCACCTTCCAGTATCTGAAGGGTGCCTACAAGAGAGATGGGGAGGAACTTTTTACAAGGGCATGTAGTAAGGATAAAGGGTAATGGCTTCAAACTGGAAGAGGGGAGATTGAGATGAGATCTCAGGAAGAAATTCTTTGCTGTGAGGGTGGTGAGACCCTGGCCCAGGTTGCCCAGAGAAGCTGTGGCTGCCCCACCCCTGGAGAGGTTCAAGGCCAGGTTGACCAGGGCTTTGAGCAACCTGGTCTGGTGGGAGGTGTCCCTGCCCAGGGCAGGGGGTTGGAACTGGGTGATTTTTAAGGTCCCTTACAACCCAAACCATTCTGTGATTCTAACCATTCTATGATTCTACGATTAGTTCCAGTTCAGGCTGGCATTTTTTTAAGGAACAAACGAAAGGATGGTGCGAGGCACAGAAACGCTGCAGAGGATAACACAGAGGGCATTTCCACTTCATGGAAGAGCAACTTGGCTTTGCATGTTATAACGGCAATAACAAGGCTTTCAAAAAGAATTATAGGCAAGACTACATGAGTTATAGCTATTAGACGATTTGTATACTTAAATCCCATGCACAAAGCTTAAATTTTTACTAAGAAATTATATTCTCCTGGTAGATCAGGGTGAAACTTGACTTACATGGACTCTGATGACTCACAGAAAACTACATTAAACAGTACCTAATATTCAAAATCATCAGCATGTCTTTAGGGCAGAAAACACAGCAAGAGGAAACAGAAAAGAATCCAACAGTTTAAAAAAAAAATCACATCACTCTTCAGTGATATTTCCTCCAGCATTTCAGCTAGGAGTTGCTCCTCCTGAGCACTACATCTTACTTTTTGAATTCCCCAGCTCTAGAAGTACACAAAACAGGCAGAAACTTCTCCAGTATTCTTTTAGATATAATTAGCACTCAATCTGATACTCTCTGATTTCGAATCTTTTCCTGTTAACTGTAAACATAAGATGGCATAGCAGGAGAAGTAACCAGAGGACGGGTTCCACTATTAACTTGTGGGCCACCAGTCATGATTTTTTTTACAGAAGGAAATACACAGACAGCAACTAGGAAAAAAAACCCTGCAAAGTGGGAATATCCCAGAGGAAATTATTGTTGACCTTAAAAAATTACTAGCACTTCTTACACAACTCCTGTGACTCTGAGAAAGCTCCACTGCCATCAGTTGCCTTCACAGAAGCTTTGGAGAATCCCTCCAGACAGTTCCTTTTAGAAGTCCATGAGGTTTTCAGATGATCTGTGCATATTTCCAAGTTTTCATCACTTGAGATTCTCAGTGGCCACAGAGTTGTAAATCCTGCAGTACAAGCCATCTTTTTTTTTCACTCTTCATTTCCCTGCAGTATTGTAGGCTTCAGGGGAAATTTCAGCCATAGCTTTGAAGCACAGAGATGGCTGGGCTACTGCAGAAAGCTCTCATAGACTTGCAATATTCTTCTCCTTAACAGATCTTTCATCCCAACCCACATTTCATTTGAAAACTGGCCCTACTGCAGAATATTCAGAAGTACAACCATGGCACATTAATATTTCCCTTTTTTATTGCCAGTCACACTGAGATACCAAGGCTTTTGACAGAGAAATAGTAAGTTGACCACATCTTTTTTGCATGAATGACAACAGATCTTCAAAATCGGCTTGTTCTCCCACCTAATTATTATTACTGTGAGTCACTGTTAAATTCCATTTCTATAATACTCTATTCAGCTATATTCAGCAGATTAGTTCTGCTAGGTTGGCTCAACAACAGCTCTTGGTCACAGTCTTTTAACACCCTGTTCAAGGGAGGAGAAGTAGGAGGGAAAAGAAAGAAGGCAGAAAATGAGAAGAGGATTGAGGAGAGGAGTAAACTGGTGGCAAACTTAAAATATTTGATTATCATGGCTTGTCTATTCAGTACAATCAGAACAGTGTGCTCTTAAATGAAAATATCCTAGGCATTATGAAAGTTATCCTTCAAAAAAAAAAAGTAAATGCTGCACTTAGTGGCTGATACTTGGGGCATGTAAAAATCTAACTCTAAATTTTCACCAGAATTGTCCCCACTTTAGATCTGGGAGGAAAATAAAAAATTCCAGTGTCAAAACAGTAGTTTACTTTATGGGAATGTAACCTCTGTTTTCCCCACATTTTTTCTTTTATTTTTTTTTTTTTAAATTATACATTTACTAGAGATATTTTGCTTTTAGTGAACTAACCATTTCCTGCTTTTAGCTAGGAAGATTTTCACTGGTGTTACTGATATATTTGTGAGCTAAGCCATTTGTTCTGTGTTGCTGTCTTCTGCAAACTGGATTTTGACTGCTCAAAATGCAGAAGTTATTTTACAACTTAATCAGAAAATCAGCTCTAGAATGAGGTTATCTAGACAGAATAGTGAGTATCACTTCAATCCCCTATTTGAAGCAACCATTAGACTGGACAAGTGAATAGACATTATTAAGCGAGCTTAGGGAATAGAGAGGTATTTTTCTGGGAATAAGTAAATCGAGTTATTTATCATAGCAATATGAAGGCTAGAAGGAAATAAAATTACTTTCTGTAACTATACTGGAAGGAAAGTAGGGGAAAAGCTGTTTAACTAAAGGACAATGTTAGCACAATAATTGGTTATATACTGACTGTTGAATGCTTTCTGTCTGGCAGTAAGAACCGCTGAGCCCTAAAATAGATTGCATACGGTGCTTAGGGAAACTTCTTACTGCAAGCTTTAAAGAACAGGCTACACAAATGTTTTCTGAGCGCTGTGATCCCCACAACATGGGGAAAGACTAGATAACTAGGCAACGTCTGAAGCTTCCTTCCAGCCTTATTTCTGTAATATGGTTTTGTACAAGAACAGAGGATTGGACCAAATTTAGGCATCAAGAGATTGCTTTCACCACTATGCTTTTATTGTTAAGACAAATCAAAATCCCCAAGCTGTCAGAGGACTATACCTTTTGATAATATTTTTAGCTCTGCTGCCCAGAATGGATATTTGCACATACATTACTAATGGGACAGTTTTTCGGAAAGTTTGCAGCTCTCAAAAGGAATCTTGCTCAGCATTTGGATGAAAGGGGCAGCTTTTAAAAGTGCTTTTCAGAGGGTAAGTTGCAGAAAAAAACCCATATTAGTCACGTGAAAGCTTGAAAAGGAGAGAAAAAAGATGCTTCAGAAGACTTTGTCCATTTTTAAACAAGAGTCATTTCATACATCACTTCAGGATTTTGTAGGACTAAAACTTAATTCTTGGATAAATTACCTCAGATATCTATTAAATGACAATGTTTATCTGCATTAATTTCTAGATACTATTGTATACACTGTTAAGATAAGTTCCCATGACAATATGATTTCTGATTTTACAGGTTGTTTAAGTTACCTTGCTTTTTATTTATGGTAGCACCATAAGCTGACTTCAATACACAGCGATAGGCAAAATGATGATTCCAAAGAACATAGGTAGCTGTTTCAATGGAGTTAACAACCACGACCATGACTATTTCATTCAAATCATGGCTCTAGAAAAACTTACTTGTGGAGAGTAGGTAAAATACTGACTTCACTGACTGGAAAAGGGGAGACATAACCCCCATTTTTAAAAAAGGAAAAAAGGAAGACATGGGGAACTACAGGCCTGTAAGTCTCACCTCTGTGCCTGGCAAGATCATGGAGCAGATCCTCCTGGAATCTCTGCTAAGGAAGTGATCATGACAACCAGCATGGCTTCACCAAGAGCAAATCATGACCGACAGATTTGGTGGCCTTCTATGGTGGCATTACAGCTTTGGTGGATAAGGGAAGAGCAACTGACGTCATCTACCTGGACTTCTGCAAAGCATTTGACACTGTCCTGCACGACATCCTTGTCTCTAAATTGAAGAGACATGAATTTGACAGATAGACTAGACAGTAGGTAAGGCATTGGCTGGATGGCCATACTCAAAGAGCTGTGTTCAACAGCTCGATGTCCAAATGGAGACAAGTGATGAGTGGTGTTCCTCAGGAGTCAGTACTGAGGCCAGTGCTGTTCAACATCTTTGTTGGCGACACGGATGGTGGGATTGAGTGCACCCTTAGTATGTTTGATGATGACACCAAGCTGTGTGGCTCAATCAACATGCTGGAGGGAAGGGATGCCATCCAGAGGGACCTGGACAGGCTTGAGAGGTGGGCCAGTGACAACCTCATGAAGTTCAACCAGGCCAAGTGCAGGGTTGTGCACCTGTGTCACGGTAATCCCAGGCACAAATACAGGTTGGGCAGAGAATGGATGGAGAGGAGAAGGACTTGGGGGTGTTGGTGGGTGAAAAGCTGGACATGAGCCAGCAACGTCCGCTGGCAGCCCAGAAAGACCTCCACATCCAGAGCTGCGTCCCCAGCAGCATGGCCAGCAGGGCGAGGGGGTGGGGTTATGCTCCTCTGCTCCACTCTTGGGAGACCCCACTTGGAGTACTGTGTCCAGCTCTGGGGGGACATGGACACGGACATTTTGGAGAGGTGGCCACGAAGATGATCAGAGGGACGGAGCCCCTCTGCTGTGAGGACAGGCTGGGAGAGTTGGGGGTATTCGTCCTGGAGAAGAGAAGGCTCTGGGGAGAACTTAGACCACCTTCCAGTCCCTAAAGGGGCTCCAGGAGAGATGGGGAGGGACTCTTGATCAGGGAGTGTAGTGATAGGATGAGGGCTAATGGTTTTAGACTGGACTGGAAGAGGGGTGATTTAGATGAGATCTCAGGAAGAAATTCTTTGCTGTGAGGGTGGTGAGACCCTGGCCCAGGTTTTCCAGAGAAGCTGTGGCTGCCCCATCCCTGGAGGGGTTCAAGGTCAGGTTGACAAGGGCTTGGAGCAACCTGGTCTGGTGGGAGGTGTCCCTGCGCAGGGCAGGGGATTGGAATTAGATGACCTTCCAACTCTAAACATTCTATGATTTCATTTCAATTCATGCATCTAGGATCTTTGTTGCATAAGAACTTCATACACTTGGCTGAATTTGTGGGATGAACTTCAGGATTCTGATCGCTAAACTTATGCCTGAACTCCCAAAGTCTACATCTCCTAAAGTCCACTTTTGCCTTGTATGAGCTAATAATTGTTATCGCAGTCACAGATCACTTGAGTTTGGGAAGTATAATTAGCACCCATCATGTAGAAAGAAGGTATTACAGAAATTGAAAATGGTCTGTTTTCTTTTCATCATTTTCTCCACTTGCCTGGAACAGAGACTTGCCCTCTGTGACTGAACCCAAGGAAATTGCCAGTAATGCCCTAGCAGCACATAACCAGCTGTGGATAATTGAAATCCCCAATTGCAGCAGCTCTTGGTTAGCTAAAGCAGAAGCAGCATGAGGATTCTTGAGATGTAGAAAGCTTTGCTATAGATGCCTAAGGACAGAGTGTTAGGATACCTAGGGTTTTCAAAAAGAGAATATGCTGTATTAGAAATTGTTTTTTTGTTTGCTTTTCAGCTTAGGTTATAAAACTCTCTGGGTATTTAAAGGAAACTTATTTTCATGCATTGGTGTTTTTTTTCCCACTTCTGACAAATGTTTAAAAATTAGTTAAGCATCTGTTTTCTTCTTTGTTTGAAGCAACTTTTCCTTTTAAACAGCTGTTTAGCCTATGATAATAGTCTTCCTCCTGGGAAAGCAGTTCATCTTTGTTGCCAGTTTCCAATACTTTTAAGATGGGTTGTTTTAAATCTCTAGCTGAATAACTTCTGCTGAGTTTTCTACTGCATGTTTGTGCCTGTGTGACTGTTTCTTCCTCCCTGGCATATTAGCACAATTCTTCTTGTTATGTTTATTATGCTGTTAAGCACAAAGATGGCTATGCCACTGACTGGCCTATTGCTTGAAGGAAGATGAGAAAGTATGAGATATGAATGGAGTGGTGAAAATCATTCTATTTTTTCTGTTTTCCTGTTTGCCTGTGAATATACTTTCTTCACTGTTTAAGTTCTTTTGTTTCTTCTAGAAAATGAAAGGTCATATTATGTTATCAAATACAAGAGAAGGCAGGAGGTTATTTTTCCCCAGCTGTTACTAGAGGATGCAATGGAGAGACTCTCAAAGCCTTGGGAGTTAAACAAGAAGTCCTCCAGAGCCTGAGAGAAAACACTTTAATGAAAGAATCAGTAATTACTGAGCTTACAGTGCTCTCACTGCTTTTGTATTCCTTAGATTTTTTGGTTTGGTGAGAACGATGGTTTTTATAAGCGGCTTTAACAATTCCTAAGGAAAACAAATCACTCAAGCTAAGCTTCAGCTGCTGCTTTAGTAATAGGCTGTAACATAGACCACAGGCACTGGGAAAATGTTTTGTCTCCCACTTTTTCAGGCAAATGCTATTTGTGGGAACAAAAGTTTTATCTCAAAGACTCAAGGGGATGTCAAAACCTTCTACTGCAAGAGAGCAAATAGCAGGAAGTTAAATATAGATTTAAGCAAAGGCTAAGAGATCTGTTCCTTTTTTTTGTTGTTATTAAGACAGTTTAGGAGTTGCTGCTGCCCAGTTAGTTTTGACAAAAAAAGTCGAAGACCTTGAGCTGTAGATCAGATCAGTGGTTTATGGTAGTGTGGGCTTTTTTGGTTTGATAAAAGTATCAATTTTTTTATTATCTCTGTTTCTGAATGTCTGTCTATCTACAATGTCTTCCCACAAACACTTCTTTAGGGAAAAGTTACTGAAGAGGTGGGAAACTATGACTTGATAAAGAAAATGTATGACCATCTTTTAGGATGTGGTGAAGAAACATGATGCAGAGCTGCAACCTAAGGTTCGAATTTCAACTCTGTTTTACAACAGCTTCCATTTTCCTGGTTTCCACCCACTGAGAAAATTGTATGTCTTGATTCGTTGATGTTCTCCATCTTTTTAATCTTTCTTTTTCGTATGGGAAACCATAGTCTTGCCTCATAGGACATACAGGCAATAAGATCATAAGAACAAAGGGATATCACATATTTATAGGCTTGCTGGGGGATTCTTCTTGAAGGTTTTGCCAAAACTTTAGCTTGATTTTTTTCAACTGTTTTGGAAATGGAAATCCATAGTTTTCTTGGAGATATTTTACACAAAATATCTTCAGTTGAAATGTCAATTTTCTTTTAATATTCTGTTTTTTAAAGTGTAAAATTTCAACTAGCCTCAGGAGAGTATATCAAACACTTCAAATTACTATTTTTTCCCCTGTGACACTAGAGGGGTTATTTATTGGTGAGGGCTAATGGTAAAAGACACCTGTCTCCTTTTGCTTCTTCTCTCACTGATTTTTTTTCAGCTGTACAGTCATAGTGATTAAGACTCTGTGGATGAGACTTTCAGAAATGTTCAGTGTTATCTTTCCATTGCTTCATAAGAGGAATGGCTTTTGGCAGCAGAGCTGGAATGAGAATGAGCACTTGTACCCCTTTGTATGAACTCTAGTTTATGCAAAAAAAAAATCTAACAAACCGATCTCCTAAATCCAGCTCTGATCTCTGGTCCCCAGCACCTTGCAGAGGTCCTGAGGGTCTCCTGAAGCCCCACTTAGGTGAAGGCATGTCCTACAGTCGCCGTGAGACATAACCTTCACTTACTGTGTTCAAAAAAAAGGGTTTTACTCAGCATGAGAAAGGCATTCACATCCGAATATTCAAGTACAGTTATTAACCACTTCAAAAAAGACCAAGTTTGTCACAAAATTACCAAAAAGCCAGCCTTAGTTTCCATGACTAGAGTGAAGCTGATACAGCTTTGGAAAGGTCACAGGTAGTAGGACAAACCTTACTTAACATGTTCTGGGAAGCTGTTGCTGAAAAGAGCATGTTCTAATAATGTGTGCCATAAGGCTGCTGGCACTAATTAGTGAGGTCTTTCTGGATCCCTCCTGGTTAATTTTGGTGAGTGGGTTAACATTTGCTGAAAGGAGTTGGCAAACCTAATCTAAACAACCTGTAGTCCTCCTCTAATTAGAAAAAAACTGGAAGCAAAATACAATAATATTCCAAGTCAAGACTTGAGGACTGGGATTTGGAAGATGTAAATCTTACTTCTGGCTTTTTCAGAAACTCGATTAATGTAAATCATAATTATTTTAAATCATTGTTATTATAGCAGTGTTTAAGAGCTGGGTTAAAATGAGCCTCCATGGTGCTGGACACTACACAAAGCACATAACAGTCGGTGCTCCTCCCTTCAGACTTCACTGCATAGAAAACTATTCAATGCATAGAGAAGGGAGACGGGAGTTGACACACGGAGGGAACCACAGGGTGGCAATAAACATGATTTTAGTATCTTTTTCATTCCTCTTTCTTTAGTGATTTACTTCAGAGGCAATAAACATGGGAAGAAAAAAAAGGAAAGTAAACAGAGTAACAAGGCAGGGAGAGGGTGTAAAATGGAATTAAGCTGGTAAGAAGAGGCCATGTGGAAAAAAAAAAAAAAAGACTGGAGCAATTAGTGAGACAGAACAAGACAGAAAAAGTCAGCCAAAACTACACATTCAGTGAATGCTCGGGTGACCCTGCCACGGCTGGTTCTGTGCCTACGGCCAGGTATTTTTCCCTTCTGCTGTGTGGTTTTCAGAAAAACCTGCAACTGCAAGGGGGTTTGCATTTCTGAAAGATCTGGGTGAGAGAAACCCTTTCATTCCCTTCTTGTGGGATTTCTGTTTGTCTCAATTGGAGTGCTTTCTAATTAACATAAATACTTCCATCTTCCAAAATGCAACGCTAACCTAGGGCTTGAACACGGAAGTGCCAATTAAAAACCTATCTAAATACAGAAGTGTTTGTTAGCAAAAGAACAAAGAAGGGTAAACAGGAAGGATCTTGAAAGTCCCGCTTGATTTCAGTGCCATTTTTTCCAGCAAGAACCGATGTTTTTAGACACGATCTTTTAGCAGGGATATTCTAAAGCTGTGAACCAGTGTGAGGGGGTTTAAGCCCATCTGTTTTGTTAGGATCATTTCTTCTCTCAGGTGTAAAGGACGCTATAAAATACACTGTCTATATGTATTCATGTATCTGTATGCAAAATGCATATAGAAAAGCATGAGGTAATAAAGGTAAACACGACCAGCCTCCATTGTGTGCTGATCCCTCAGGCCTTGCAACTTCTGGAATATCAATCACAGCTGTATCAGGGGGACATATGATTGCTGATATTATCTCTACTGCTGTTCCTTTTATCTCTTCTGCTCTCGGTCTAGAGCCAGGGCTACCAGGGTACTGTCTAGCAAAATTGCGTTTGTGAAGCTGAAGTGGTTCCTCTGGCAGGGCAGAAGGCGTTAGGTATCTGGCAGCTCTTATAAACAGAAATTATTAAAGCAGTTCCTGACTATCTCCCAGAAAATGCCATTCATTAAAGTCGATTCATGTTTACAGGAACAGAGGAAATAGATGAAAATGGAGCTTTTACACTCCCAAAGTTGGTACACATTTTTGGCAGAGCTCCTTTAATGTTACAGAGGTACAGCCTGACACAGCTCTGTGTCTGTCACTATTTATGCATCATCTGTAACGGCTCGTCTGTCTGGTTATCAGGTACTTTATCATAAATTACTACACCATGCTCACTATTTCACCATATTTCTTGTTTACTTGGATGCTCTGCTTACCATATAAACACACATTCCATATATGGATGACATTTAAGGGACCATTATTATAATAAAAAATAATTATTTTGGTCTACCATGTTACTTTACAGAGAGAGGGGAGGATTATTCAGTGTGTAGAATTTCAGCTTGCAAGAGACTGTGTCATTCTTCTTGTTGTACTCTCCTTTTTTAAGTATGAAAGAGAGCCTGTCTAAGGCAGACAGTAAAAAGGTGGCTGCTGTTTTATATTCCTGTTCAAATTTTGCATTTAAGGTCTGATTCACTGTATTTTCTTTCACAGATAAATTCTATCTGTTGTTTTAAATAACCTTGAATAAGTTATTCAGGTGGAGAGGAGTGTTCTTTTACTGCATTTAAAAACAACTACTTGTACTGTATTATTTTTTGTTATTCGTATATGGGCTGTTAAAGACATTTTGGAATGTTGAGACATTTTTCCCCCTGTTAACTGTGATAAATTGTGGACTGGAAATATATGAAACCTGCGAATTTTAATTACTTGCCCAAAGAAGAATAAGCATAATGTCACACGTGGTTGCTGAATCTGCAGTGAGCTTCTCACAGCTGGAAAATTGCAGCAGCAATTTTTGCAGCCAGCTGAGGTTTGATTCACTTGTTTCACCTGGGAAGTGTAGAACAACTTCCTGATTTTTCATGAACTCACAATGGTGAAAATGTTTTGTGGCATTAAAATACAAAAATATTGTATATTTGTAGCTGTTTATCCCTGGAAAAGGAATCTTTTTCTCACTGTCAAATGTGGCAAAATTTAAGACAGAGATTCCAAAATGGTTCAAGAGCAGCGTTAGAGAGAAATGAAGGATTTTTATCTTTTCAAATAATACTAAGAACTTTCCTCTGTGATTATTTCTGTGAATTTGCTATTGAAATAGATTCTTAGATATGTATAGCATGCACTTGATATGCTGTATCTATGGTACAATTATTTCCAGTAGCTTGGGAGGCAATACAAGGCAATTGTCTTGTTTATCATAATTTCTTTATTTTACCTTGAGCTTTGCACACAGGAAACCACTCGGTTTAATCACAAACACTGGTTCAGAAGCTCATCTAAAAATAGCACAGATATGTGATGTGGGCTTAAACAGAAATTTGCAAGAGCAATATGACATGTGTCGTAACCAGACATAAGCCCTACCCAGTGCTTGGGTACAGGGAAGCCTTTAGAAATTCCAGATAGACTATAAACAAATCTTTTCTACCATTTATGGCATTTACAGACTGTATTTGATCTTAAAGAGATCTGGCCTGCTGGGTTTATATATATCTGCTCCTTCAAATAGATCAAAGTTCAGATCCTAAGGTTCATCAACCTTCCACTTGCTCTTTGAGTCCAGAGAGTGGGGCAGAAGTTGGTTGCTCTACTGGAATTAAAGCAATGTGTGTCTAAACAGCTCCAGTTTTTTCTCAGATTTAAGACAGGGTGATAAAAAAATGTTTGGTCTTGACCAGTCAGCCCTCCCAGAGAAATTCCCGTTTGGCCTCTGTTGTCACAGCCACAGCTTATCCCACAGTCTTATTTTATGACCCTAATCTAGGCAGTGGCTTGCTGCCAAAACCTCTGGTTCTGTAACTAAGCAAGTTTCCTCTTAGGTGAGTTGGGACCTCACCTGACCTGTCATTTTCCTTCTTTGTCTCCCAGGATGTAGGTAATATTCCAGGGATTCACTCATAAATAGCTCAGTTTTCTTTTCTGGGCTGGCTAAATTTTTGCCTGGCCAATCTTTTAGAAAAGAGTAAGAAAACTTAATTCTCGCTGTAGTGCTAAAGAGGCCCATTATACAATTCACTTGGGATAAGAGGGAATCCAGGGTTAATCACACTTTTAAAAGTATGAAATTTAGCATAGTAAATAGGTCCCTGAAGCCTTTTAGACTAGATGTGGTTTGCATACAACTTTTTCTTATATAATTATAATATTTTAAATCTATCATAACGATTTCTCCAAAACATTTTAGAAGAGGAAGAATAGGCATAGGTTCTGCTACTGCTTGCATGAACCCTGCTAATTCTTATGGGTTCTTTTTTCAAATATTCCTGTGTGGTGTTTTGAAAACAGTCCCATAAAATCTGTGCAATCTACTTCCACCAGACTAGAATATTTTGCTACAGGTAAACAAAGTTTGAAAAACCACTGTATACTTAAAAAAAGATAATGCATGGAAACCAAAACAGAATATTATCGTTACAAAGGTTTTATTCCATGTCTTTGTAAATGTCAAGAAATTTTGCAAGGGTAAGTGAAATTTGCAACCACTTTGCAGTTTTTCTCACAATTTGCTACTTGCCTTTCAAAACAAGTTTGTTTGCTGCTCACAATTAGCACTTTTTCTCTTCATTAAAATAATTTCCCAGATGCTTCTCAAACTTAAGTATGCAATCATGTTGCACTCTCCTCAGGAAAGAATAAAAACACTTTTTTGCCTCAGGCATCTTTCAATGTTTGTCACGAGCATGTTAGGACACTACGGTGATGGAAAGATAGAGTTTGGAGTGTTGCTGTTTATCCAAGAACATTCTCTTATGTCATATGGAGTGTCCTTCCACTCCTGAGACCCCTCTCACCCAGCCAAAGAAACTCTGAAAGCTAAAGTTCCATCATTTCATGCAGACCTGGATATTGGAATGGGTTCATAGAATCATAGAATGCCTTAGGTTGGAAGGGACCTTAAAGATCATCTAGTTCCACCCTCTGCTCTGGGCAGGGACACCTCCCACCAGACCAGGTTGCTCAAAGCACCATCCAGCCTGGCCTTGAACCCCTCCAGGGATGGGGCAGCCACAGCTTCTCTGGGCAACCTGGCCCAGGGTCTCACCACCCTCACAGCAAAGAATTTATCCCTGAGATCTCATTTAAATCTCCCCTCTTCCAGTTTGAAACCCTTACCCCTCATCTGATCTTTTATTTCAGTGAGTAGCTCTCTTCCAGACCTTTTCAAGTGGTCCACCTTTCCATGTTTTTCAGAACCCTTGGAGTTACTATTAACAATTTAAAAAATAATAATTTCTGCGTTTGTTCTCACTTCTCTTGTCTTGTGTGGCTTTGACTCACGTGCACATGCACAACTCAGTGTTGGTTTTGTTCATCAGATCCAAGGAGAGGTCACCCCATTGTGTTTCACAAAGCACAAAGTTGCAGACAGCTGAACTTGAGCTGCGAGTTGCACGTTCAGATTTTGCCTACCACATTTTTCACTATTTTGTTTTGGATTTTACTCCATACTGTTCCAGACAAAGATGTGTTTATGCACTTTTTTCCGCTCTGATAGTTTGTTCTTCTAAAAGATTACCTGTACCCACTTCTTCAACCTTCAGCTTCCACCATGTCTCTAATATGATCATTCTTCACGTATTAGAGGTAATACAGAGGTACAATATTTTCAGTACAGATAATGTAAAAAACCTTCACTTTTCATGTGACAATTAGGGCTGCACAACTGTTGAAATATATGTTGGGGGATGCATATATTTGCTATATAAAACCAGAGAGAGTAAAGTGGAAGGTAAAAGTGCATGTTAAAAAACAAAAAAAAACCAAACAGCCGCCTTCCACAGAGAGGGAACTCTGAAAGCAGCACACACAGTTTGAGCATTAGTGATTAGATAGTACTTTCAAGCCTATTTGTTTTGAAAAATCTGGCCTTCCTACACAGTACCCTTCAGGATGCAATGTAAATTGAACTGCGGGGCACTCTATAGCAAATCTACAGTCATTATCTCTTCGTTGATTCTGTCTCTTGTCTCATAACTTTTCAGAGGTACATGTGAAGCTCCTCTCATAAAAGCTATTACTTTGCCTCCATGATACCTGTTGATATGAGATGATGAAATAAAGATGATTACTCATCCCAGCAGGCACCTGCTTTCACCTTGTTGTGTGTAGTTTATCACAAACATTGCTGTGTGGTATTTCAAGTTGAAAATTAGGCAGATGCAAGAACACAACATATGCCACTGGGCCATTTTATGTCTTCTAGCAGCACACATGAGAAGTTTATAATGCCATGAAAGCAACATTATACAGATGATACAGCAAATTTAAACAAAGCCCACTGCCAAAGGTGTGCATGAAAATGGGACCTAACTACTTAGTTCCTCACTTTGAGAAGAGAAATTTTGCAGATAGCATATTGAAAAATTCTGTAGAACAGAAAATAGACAAAGATTAAATATTTATTTTTAAATAAATTGGGAATGTTAAGATGCCTTTATCAATGTTAATGCACACTTACACTTTGTATTATTTTCCAAATATACTTTTCCATAATTTGAAGGGAAATAAACAAATTTTGGTGAAAAAATGTTTTATGTTCAAATTAGGATTCTTTCAGGTTTTGTATGTGCAAAGCACAAATAGGTACAAAATTACAAAATAAGCTGTAAGCTTTTTTTCATAGAAATCATAGAATGCCTTAGGTTGGAAGGGACCTTAAAGATCATCTAGTTCCACCCCCTGCCCTGGGCAGGGACACCTCCCACCAGACCAGGTTGCTCAAAGCCCCATCCGGCCTGGCCTTGAACACTTCCAGGGACTGGACATCCACACCTTCTCTGGGCAACCTGGGCCAGGGTCTCACCACCCTCACAGCAACGAATTTCTTTCTAGTATCTAATCTGAATCTCCCCTCTTTCAATTTAAAACCATTACCCCTCATCCCTGGCAAAATATTTACATTAAGACACTTTATGATGAAACTGTGAGTCTGAGTCACACCGCTTTAAAAAATGCCTGTTCTCTAACATTGACCTGGAAATAATATGTAAATTAATCTGCAAAAAAGAGTTGAAATTACTTTCTCTAAAATATTTTTCACTTATGATCTGTCCTTCATTGCGATTTCTAGTATCCTTTATACAACCTAGGTTAATCCTTTACTTCCTATTCAAATATGTTAATTTTGTTTCAACTAATCTGTAAAACTGTTTTGTAGCTTTAAAAAAAAAAAATTAGAATCATTAAATCAGTATAAAACACCCCAAACAGGATTTGCATAAAAGACAACCAATCAAATAACTCAAAGGTAATAGATTTTCTTCCCAATAAAATAAATTATGACACATGGTTTATGTGTAGGAAGAAAGAATTTATATTTGATCATTTTCCTATTTTGCTAGAAGAGGCAACACAATGGAACTAAGCTAGTGTGAAAGAATTAGAAAGTGCAACTTTCAGTGAAGAAAAGTGAAATTGAATTATTTCTGCTAGCTTTAATAGAAACTACGTCATGGTGTAAAAGCCGGTTTTTAATGCCATTCTGCAAGCAGGTAGAAAGGGAGGAGACATATCCTAAAAGCATGAGACATATCCTAAAAGCATTTGTATCTGACTCATAGATTTTACTTTTTTTAAAAAAGTGTCTTTCTACATCTGTAGATACCTAAATACCCTAAAAAACAGGCCATTGTTATCCAAAGTCTGATGCATATGGAAACAGCAGAAAAGGTGAAAATGAACTGAGATATTTAGGTGTTCATATGAATGTCTAAAAGTGTTATTGGTTACATAAATAGAGATATTTTTTTTTAATATAAAATTTTCATCCTGACTTTATTTTGTTTAATTTATTCAAAAGTGGAAGGATATGACTAAAAATATATTACAATAAGCCTTTGAGATTCCCTTCAGCAATTGTATTTTCCAACCAGCAGAACATCTGACTAATCACAAACCATATTTACATTCATTGTAGGGCATCCAGATAAATCAAAGTGCCCTGAAAAAAAATCACAAGTGTTCTCTAAAGTGTGAAAAAAATAAAGTTAGATTTGAATTAACTTAAAATGCTAAATGCTCCTTACCATCCTGATTAGCAGAATAAAGTTGTTACTTTTAAATACACACACACACACCTTGGTCTATAATTCTAAATAGTTCATATGGATTGCATGAATAAAAACTGTGCACTTCTTTAAAACTGAGATCTAAGCAATTTAGGATTACACATCTTATTGACTTTCAATGACACTCTTCTTGCCAGATCAATCATGTACATGTAAAAATCTCATCCCAAATCCTGAGACTGAGTTTAAACTGTACATGGAGGTCTACAAACACCTTGTCTTCAAATTAACTTGAAAATTTTTGAAGTGGACATTGAGACAGAATCATTTCATCAAACCCAATGTCCTCTTGTCCAGCTTAAACTCTTCACTTCTCTACAGTCTCCTTGCATAGATTCTGGAAAGAGAAGTCATTTTCAAAGGACAATGCATGCTGTCCTAAAAGAAGTTGCTGAAACAGTAAGAACAAATCCAATTTGTATTTACTTCTAATAAACTCCATGAACACATGGGGCTTTATAATTTGAAAGGCACCCTGGGTTCTGGGTGTGATGCAGGTCTGATATCAGACCAGTGCAGCATATATCGCACGCTTACACCTCTTCCAGTTTTCAATTAATTTAAAGAGAGCCTTGATAGGTACTTAAAATAAAAAACACTGGATAACTACCTCTTTTATCCAAATTTATGCTGTGGAAAATGCTGCCTTTTAACAATCAAGATTTTAGAGCAATTTATTTGTTTACTGCAACACTTTTATTTAAAGGAAGACTCTTTAATAATACTATGTTCATAATTTACTTTAAATACTGGTTTTGCTTGAAGAGTTTATTGTCCAGACTTTTCCAAAGGTATTTATATTACCAACCATTTTCTTAATTGGGCTTTCAAAACATGAAGTCATCAAATAGAAGGAATAGCCACACACCGTGGCTGAATTCCTAGCAAAATTCAAGTTATAGAATAAGGGTAGAATAGTAAGGTGGTATGGGAGCTAATAGTCATATCTTAGTAGATGCAATCACTTATCTGTGTTTATTGATTGGATGATATTAATGGGACAATACATCTCTGCTTGTAGAAAAAGAAGAAATAAAAAAGGAAGAGAGAATAAAGCTTAAATCTTCTATAAATATTCGCATCACCTCCTGCCTTCTTTTTTCACACCTTATACTTCTGTATTCTATGAACAAACTCATCAGCATTACTAAGTTTAAGGTAAGCCACTGAAAGTAAAAGGTGTCAGACCTAGTCATTAGTGAAAATATAGAAAAGATATCATGAAAGTCAAAATTTGTTAATCATATACAGGACTGCAACAGAAATCTTCAATTCCAAGAAGAAATAGTGATAAACTCCTACATCACTCTGTGTTAGCAAAGGCTGACTTTAGTTGCAACTGGAGAGTGTATTGTGGAATATTTTGAACAAAAGAACTAACTGCCAATAATTGTTTTGTGTGTTCAGTAAGCAAGAACACTCTGTGCACATTTTATTAATGTTGCCAGAATAATCATAAAGCACAGATGGCTTGTCCCCAAGACCAGCACACAAGACAATAACATAGAAAGGTAGTTAATAAGTGGAAGATTGTGCATCGTGTCTTATCTTTTCTTGAGGAATTTTTAGTTCTTATTTTTGTTCTTATCCAGGGGAAATAACACTTAAAAATTTATAAATAAGAAAATAAATAAAAAGAAGAAGAATATAAGTGGGGGAAAAGTATTATATCGAAGACAAGAAAAGTATGTCTATTTACATCAGCCTATGATCCACCTTGATATTTTTACTGTTGAAAAGCCAAAGCTGCTTTAGGGAACAGGATGTCAGAAACAAGCTTTTCTCTTTTTAAGGAGCTGATATACAACCTGTTTTACTCACCCTCCTTTTTCACCTTCACTTTCCACATAAATTCTAAGTATTTTTACCTGGAAATATCATGTCACATTTGACAAAAAACAGACAATACTTGAAAAAGCAGTAACCTTTATTTTAGAAACTACTTTTATGTGCATTCACGTATGTTCTGTGTTCCCAGATGATTCAAGCCAAATACCTTAAACATTAGAGTTATCATGAGGAAAACAGACCTGCAATGGACACTGCGAAAAGCTGTGTGGTTTTAATTCAGAGAAGTGTCCCAACATTTAAGTGCTGTTCTTTGACCTACACATTCAGGCCCTGCTTTCACAATGTGCACAAGCATATTTTTAAATCAGCCTTTATTCAAAAGGCACTTCATGGCACCTGTGCTATTGTAATGGCTTGTTCTCATGTCACACTTGAGCCCTAGTCCCTGACTGTCTAAAATAGCTATATGTCTGCATACGCCTCAGAATGCATGAAGTGCCTCTCTTTCTGAGGATACTTGAGCTTGGGGTAGGAGAAGAAAAAAAAAAAAAGAAAACTAACTCGCTTTTTATTTCCATCCTTTCAGTGCATGTGTAGAGGGTCCACATGAGTAAGCCTGGGCTGGAGAAAACTGCCTCATCACTTAGTTTCTTCTGATGGTACCCCAGCAGGCTTGGCATCCTTTCATGCCTTCATACTGCACCCTTTTTTGCCCCCAAAGTCATGCTGCAAAACAAAGCAGTCTGTGTAATGCCTTCTGATTGTCTAGAAATGCTTATGCAACCATGTCCACAATCCCACGTGGAGCTGCTTTGAATTGTGTGTCTCTTTCCCTTGCTGGCTTGTAGAACCAGTCTGTGGGCTCATTTTCCTTAAGTGATTTTGTTCCCACTTTAGCCTAATAGTGCTTTGTTTTGGAGTCCTCTGAAGCAGCATCATCCAGTTGAACTTGTGTACTCTGTTACATCCAGAAGCTTCCCTGGAAACCATAATGGTAAAGTTCTCCATAGCCAGCCATTCTCCTAAGGAGAAGCGTTCAGTCCTAATCAAGGGTTCAAAGCAGGGAAAGTACCCATGGAGCATGAAAAGCTTCACAGGAAAGTGGCAAGAGATCTTGTGGCTGTCTCCATGAAATTATTTTCTACCTTTTCAGTGGTCGGGCACGGATAGCTAAATCAAAAATCCAGGTTCTTATGATCCCACCCACTGATATATTGCTATTCTAGGGACCACAGGGCATGGACGTTCCTTTGTCAAGGGAAGAGGAGAGGGGTGAAAGTGTTTTATTTGAGAGTGTCCTCCTGTATTGCATATAAACATCTAAGAACATGCTCTGGGTAAAGAAATCCCCAAGGATTTTGCCATGTGTTTAGCCCCTCCATGATAACAAATCTGATACTGGACTTCAGATATAAGATGATTAAGGAGATAAGCTATTATTGTATGACTTTGATCCATAATCAGTATCTGAGAGAGGAAAAACAACCCTCTAAAGAACCTACTGATGTTCTCTGGAATCCTAAAAACAGAAGAGAGAATTGGAAAAAATCCTGTGTAAAATAAAGCAAATCCACAAAGATTATTGTACTTCCTTTCTTTTTGCATCTTAGCAAGCTGCAGTTCAACACAGTACTTTTGTGCAAGCCACAAGTGCTGTTACATATGATTCTTGCCAGCTTTCCCCTCAGGGAACTCTGGCGACTATAGTTGAAGGATCATATCTGTCCTTTTCTATCACTTGTCCAAATACCTGGGAATTAAAACCTTAAATTCCTTGGAGCACTGTCTACTGTTGGCCTGAGCTTGTCCCTTTCAAAGTGCTCCTAAGGAATCCTTGCTAATGCCTCACAGGTGCAAGAAACATGACAACTTGGGTTCATACCAATTATTTCACACCTTTCTGCTTTTTCTGAAGTTGGGGTGTCATCACCATGTGATACATAGTGACAGCCATGTCACTTTTCAGAACCTGTAGCCGCTTCTCAGAATGGTGTAAATCCTTGGGATAGCTCTCGGTGTGAGCCATCGGTGCAGGAAGAGATACAACAAATAAAGTTACAACTCAAAGGTATGAAATGAAGCACTTGGACTAAGCACTTTATAACAACACTTGGCAGAGTGCTAATGCTGCACTGTGATGCTTCAGAAGTAGGACTCAAAGCAATACTCTAAAATAAAACCAACGTACAAACATATTGTATTTACTGATGTTAAAAGTAAAAAAGAAACAAACAAAAAACCAAAAAATCCCAAAAAACCCTAAACCGAAACTATTAGCTTATTCTGTACAACTAAGAAAAAGCACTCATTAAAATTTAAGTAGAAAATTAACTAATAACAGCTAATCACAGACCATTAAAAAACTACTGAAGGAGCTCATCCACACAATTACATATTTTTGAAAGCTACATGCTGAGAAGAAAATGCAAAGGACTAGTTTGGAAAATCATAATTTGTGACAATATCTGAAGCAACGCCCAGCACAGATTACTCCAGGAAAAGGAGATAAAAAGATCACAACACCCTCTGAGATCACCTCCTGATCCAACAAAAGAACCACAAACGTGATGGGACATGAAATATGGTAAATTGATCCCTCCTTCAGCTAGGCTTGCTCACATTTCAAGAAGTATCAATACCTCATGACTATTCATTTCACAGATGAGCTTTCACGGAAGGTTTTCTAAAATATAAAACAGTGGATCTCATTTTCAGAGCACTAAGCTGACACAGTGAGATGGATAAAAACCTTTTTGTTTAGATAGAGAAAAGTTGAGATGACCTAGGGAAAGGATTAACTATCCAGCAACAGGTAAACTGAAAATGGAAGGAAATGAGATGTACTAAAATTTTATGAACCACTGCATATTATACAACAACTTGAGATGCCCATGTAGCAGACAGACGAGCACAAACCTGATTATTTCCCTAAGATTAAGACTTGGTTTGGAAAATTGAGGTCTGCAAGATTTTCGAGGCAGAATTCTGATCTGAAGGTCAAGTCTAGACAATAAGCAGTATAATGTGATTTACCCTACTTTAACCAAAAGAAGTCTTCTTTTAGCTACCATCCAAGCAAGAAAACAAAGTGTGCTCTAATAATTTGAAAATTTTAGGGAAGAAAAGTATAATGAATGAATCAGTGAAATAATGTTAATGTTTCTGTGCTATACAAGACCACATGAAAAGTGAAAGATATTTTTTACATTTTATGGAGCCCATCTGCTAAAAAATATTCTGAGACTCTGAAGGAAAAATAAACAAAACACAACACACAAAACAAACCCCTAAGCACCATATCCCCACCAAATTACAAAAAATTAAAAGTTTTGCATAAAAGAACTGTAAGTTGAAAGAAGATCTTAGAATAATAACCTGATGTAAAAGGCTGAGCAGTGAGAACATGTCCGTATGAAAAACTACCTAAAATCCATGCAGAACTGGATCCATATTTCCAAAACCATTGGAAGTGAGATATCCTAGGACAGAAGAAAAAAGAGAGATGGGAGAAAGAAGGGACTAGAAAAATAATGAAAAAGACCTCACTATTTAGATGTATGAGACAGGGCATTATCTTGTATTAGCATGTTGCAATCATCTTAATTATCATTATTTTCCAGCATCAAGATTATTTAAAGACAGGCAAGTAAAAGAAAAATAGACAAAGAGATGCACATACTTCAATTCACTTGAAGTCTGCACTATAGCAACAATAATGTCTAGCGCACAGCATATATCCTGTTAATAACTATCCTTTTATCAGCAAAAACTCCCAGTGCTGCTGTTACAAAAGATGAAGAAAGGAACGCAAATATCCAAAAAAATCAGGAGTCTGAAAAATTAAAAGAAATAAAAATCCATTCAGTCTCCAGAAACTCAGCTCGAAAAGAAAGCCTCAAGCCTATTTTTTTATAAATCAAGCCATAGATTTTATATTCGATAATACTGATTTATGTATCCTATTTGATGACTAGAACAAACGCTTTCCCACAAGTCGTTACACTGAGGGAGGGGCATACTCTTCTCTCTGTATTAAGCAAGAAAACATTTACAAAACAATAATCAAATCAATATATATCACAGCCTCAAGATCACTTCCACTTCAGACAAGTTTGAAAAACGGGTGCTTGAGGCATCAAAGCCCTCATCTGATAAATCACATATAGGCTGCCAAGTAACTAGTAAACCATTTGTATAACAAAGATGAATAATGACCTGTACGGAGTTTATAAAAATGTTCTTAGGAATGTCCTTAAATAAAAGTCATGGCAAACATAAATGAAGTGCATATAAAATAACTCTGGGAGCTCACTGCTGAATGGTGGCCATAAATGATATACTGATGATGGTGAAAATGAACATGAAATAGTCAAGAAAAAGCCTGATGAAAGATGGCTTTTTCTGTTTGCCTCGATACTGTGGGAAACATATACCTGCTGTTGCTCCTTAAATTGACTTCAGCTCAATACCGTACCTGCAGTGAAATGTCATGTCTTGTCTTTGTTTACATATACAATAACCAGAATAGTAAGTCTTTTTGATAGGAATATCTGGCCCTCTTAACAGTATAGAGAAATACAAGCAGAACGTGGATTTTCTGTGAATCCAAAGGTTCAGTTCTGCCTTTGCTTGTGTCAGTGAAATTTCTGCTGCCTTGAGCAGAGTTGATCAGTCTAATGCTGCCGAAATAAAGAACAAAAAAAAAATTTGTATCAGAAAGGAAAACACTTTAGAGAAGATAATAGACGGAAGAATTCAAAAGAATTAATCAGACTGCAAAAAGAGATGGGAATTGAAAATAAGCATATCTTTAGCATGGCCATATTTGTATTGGTTTCCCATTTTTCTCCATTTATAATTTATAATCCTATGAATTACTTATTCATTCATACTTGAATCACAAAATGGTGGTGTGTGAACCTGCCAGCTGATATTTATTAAGTATACTGAAAATGTATCGAGTATCACACTGGACACATTTAAGGCATGCTTTAAAAATGTCAGGTTGAAAATTATTTTAGAACAACATACTTTAAGAATAACTTCTATCTTGGGTAATGAAATAGGAACCGACCAGAAAAAGAGTGACGTAGAGAAACACTGAATAGAAAAATGAAAAAAAAAAAAAAAAGGCTAATTCATCAACCCGACACTCAAAAGCCTTTACTGGACTGAAATAATGAGTGGAAATAGTGGATATGCTTCATATCTGAAGGGCTGGGAGAATCAGAACAAAAATACTGAAGATAACGAGTTCCATATATCATTATACTTGTTTTCCTGAGGTTCAGTTCCATACTAGGCCGCAAATGCTTCACTCAGTTCAAATTATAGAAAAAGTGTGCCCAAATGTCAAAACAAAAGTAAGTTGATGTACATTGCACGTGCAGCTGGTACTCCATAGGATACACAAGTGTCAGTAGTCAACTTTGTCATTCCTCTGTGGTAGAATATAAATCACCATCTTACTTCCTTACCACCATAAAACATTCCTTCCGAAGTTTGAAATAGCTGGTTTTCATTGTGAAAGGCAGCACATGTGTTCTTATTCCTCTGAGTAGGCTCAGGTTTATAACTTCTATCTTCTTGGTGACTACTGCATTTCTGCAATCCTGTTCCCTGTAACAGTACAAGCGACAGACCATTTCTCTGAATTCTATACCTTTGTCAGCTTTTGTGATTATACAGAAGATCAAGGAAAAGAAACACGTGGATCCTGGTATCATCATCTGTTATGTCTCACTCAAAGATTGTATTTTTCTTGAGTTGCACATCCAGCTTTTTCCTTTGTTTCCCTTCTCTGATGAACGATAATACATTCTGAGCAACCATATTACACTACCCATCTAGTAAAATATTGTTACATTTGTGCACCTAGAGAGTTGCCAAAGGTGACTGTCTTCTTTCGGGCAGAATTGTTGCTATTAGGATAAATGAGTAATTTATATCAAGTTTACTACTGCCTCAATTTATCACAAAAATATACAGTAGGGTCATTTATTCTGTTTAGTAGAAGCAAAAAGATGTGTAGGTCTACTTCATAACATCCCAAAAATATTACTTTATTTCTGTTACATTTCAGTGCTTTTTCTCAGGACTTAATCATGACTCCTTCCCTAGACCTTCTGCTTTCATCTCCTACCATATGTCCTTTTCAATAGGCATATCTTCCTAGTTATTGCTGACCGGTCAAATGCCCAAACTGTGAGCTGATTCCTTCTCTGTTCTAACTGATACTTAGGCCATGTCCAAAACACAGTTATCTGGAACACCTGATGGCATTTATGAAGCCTGGGATTGATTTTGGATCAAATATTTTCCTCGTAGCAGCCATCATCAGCTCTTAATGTATTCCACAATAAGCCACATTTTCATAACAAAGATTTCCAAATAAGCCTCCTAATCTGTGTGTAAGATTTACAAAGCTGCTGCCTTTTGATGTTTAAAATACAATTTGCACGATGGACATATCTTGTTACCCATATGGCTTTAATTTCTGAGGTGCTTGGATTTCTTTCAAATTTCCTCACATCTCTGTGAGGTTGTAAGGTATTATTGTGTTTATTTCAGAGATGGGAAAATGGAAAAGGGAAACGAAAAAGGGAAACTTAAAGTCTGGAAGACTTCTTCTAATTCAGGCATCTAAAGTTGTTTTAGGAAGCAAGATGTCTATCAATGAGTCATCTCAATAAGTTGCCTGCAACACCTGGTATCTACATTTAGCAGGTACATTAAATGTGCAGTATTAAGGTATATAAGTATGCCTCTTGTGCAGGACACCTTGAAACCATGGATGTCTGACTCACTCCTGTCTCACCACACATCTTTCCATCTCCCCCTACTCCCATTTCTCTCTCTCTCACACAAACACACACACACAGAGATTTATTCCTCTTGGGCACAAACGCCTACTTTCCACTGAACCAGTTTACAAGCTTGTAGCTTTCGCAACTAAAAATCCAAAACTCTTTTTGTAATCTTTCTTTTCTTGTTAACTTGTAAACTCTCAACAAGGTACTTTTAGAAGTAGCTCCATCTCTCATACACTAGGATTTGCTAGAGATGCTAGATGCTCATTATCTTATATCTTCCTTCTAAATTGCTGTATGTATCAAAGAAGCGACACAGATTTCTCCCCTTTTCCCTGCATCTGCTTCATCCTGCCCATATCTAGGCACTGCAATTCCTCTACAAACACTTTTCTATTACATATGTAACTTTACATAACATTAGTCTTGTAGCAAAAGTTTCCGTTGTTATTCAGAATGCAGAAGAAACTTTAAGTCCCTTTGATGCATTGCAGCTCACATCACATCATATCACTTTGAGCCACACAAAGTCATGCGGTGACAGAATCAGACATAACAAGACACAAAGCATCAAATCTCTTTAGTCTAATACTCAAGGTGCAAAGACAAAACACTCTCAGGGAGGTTTGTAAGGCTGCTGTATAAAACTCATCACTGGAAAGCTGTGCATCTTGCAGCAGTGCTACACTTTAAGAGCTTCAGTTGAGCACTAATATGTTGTTTGATAGCATAATGGCAGTACAAACTTACCCACGCGGTGGAATGAAGTGTTGCTAAACATAAAAAGGCAGCGCAGTAAATAAATCTAGTGGTACAAGTTTGCTGTAAGGAGCAGTATTCAGTGAAATACAGTATTTTACTGGCACCTTACCTTCCTAGTGATTTTTCTGTTTACATCCCTGTTAACTAGCATCCCATTTAAAGTACATGTTATTTTCACAGCACTCCCTGAGCTGGGCGCATCCGAGAGCAGACCATCTGTTCGCTTCTGAAAACCCTGTAAAAGAGAGTGGTTCTTATTTGTCCAAAGTTTCAGACTCCTTCCTAAGGATTTGACAGTCCTGAAATCTGTCCCTCCCATTTCCTACTAGTAAAACATTGTGGTGCTGCACATGGTTTAGTTTGCCCTAATGAATTCTTTCAAGTCTTTGAAAGATGAAAGGCAACATTTATTAAATGGATATTTAATGGGGTACTCCAGGCAACTATTGTGCATGATCTGCAAGAGTAGAATTAAAGGACAGGATTTTTGTATGATTCTTTCAGGATGGTTTACTGAATGCTTATTAGTAATAACATTCAGAGTAACAGCACCTTAGTTAAAGAAAAATCCCGTAAAATATTACTGTATATCATAAAACTATTATGAAATCACACATTTAAGTACTGAGCATGACATGCTATTTCAGTAGAATATGATCTTTAAGTTGCATCATCTTAAAGCATTGTTCAAAGTGTTTATATGCAAATGTTTATCATCTTCTAAGAATGGAAAGGTGATTAGTTCATTTGACTAAAGAAAACAAGAAACAGGACTGAAGTATGAATGACATCACAGGGCTTCTCTTTTAAGAAAAAGAATCAGATGAGAACATTTGAGAGCAGTTAGGAAGACATCACGGTGATGACATACTCAAAACAAACGAAGTAGTTTTCGCATCTTGAGTTGTCATTGTTTCATTTACCTGTATTTTCTCACCTGGTGAGAGAAAACATACAAATAAACAAAATAATTTTCCAGTTTTAATTAGCAAACATCTTCTTGGCAAGAAGCATTGAAATGTAACTTTCTCAGAAATGAGAGCTCCCAGAAATAGAATATTAGTTTAATGTTAATGTTTTTTTGGCATAGTAAACAAAATTAAAACCTAGTTGGAAAAAAAGGGGTCTTGGTTCTCCAAGAACAAAATATAATAGAATTTTTCTAGTATCCAAGTGATGTAGTGACAGCCATACAGAATGGCTTTTTCTGTGAGTCTCAGGACAGGCAATTTCATGTTTTAACATTTAAAAGTCCATCTTCTGACTTATCTGTAAGCACCTATTGTACAAGTGCCAAAAGGCAAGAGTTTGTCTTTCACTGAAGTTTTAGAATTGGGCTTCTGTTCTTAAAATATAACAATGCAAGTTAAGAATAAACACTTCTACCTTTGTAGGATGCTGATTGAAAAGAAGACCTTTTAAATAGCTTTCAGCTAAAAGCAAGTTTAAAAATTGTATATTGATTCAAAAACTCACAACAGCAGTTGAAAACGAGAGTCTTAGAAAGATGTGGCACTTTTAAGAACTAAGCTTTATTCTTTGTCATCTTCTGCAATTGTACTTTTTTCAAGGCCCTTTCTGCATGAATAAAAAATCTTTCTTCAAAGCTATAATTCCTTGTGTATTTCAGTGTCTTCTCATAAATAAAAACTGGGGAAAAGAAAAAACAACCCAGATGATTCTCAGTAGTCTTTTTGTTCTTGACACTTTGGGAAATAAAGACCATGGAAGAACAGAGGCAGTGGCTGGGGACTAATATCTCTTGGTAGCCAGGTTAAAGGAATTTTGTTTATGCAGCAGTGTCCACTCAGAATGAGGATTACTGAAATAATGACATCTTTGCTCAAAAGTAAGGGATTATGGAAGTATTTATACTCAAGAATGGGATTAAGGAGACACAAGAGAGGAAAAATCAACCTTTGCAGTAGCCCTGCAGTGCTGTAATGTTCTTCTGGTTTAAGTACTCAGCTTGATGCTGTCTCTGTGTAAACAAAAATGGAACCTGAACTGCAGAATTTGGATGCATATCCCCATGGTCCCTCAGAAATACGCAATGAAAGACAGCAACCTGTATTTTTGTCTATATGCTTTTGCCTGTAACAACATGAATTAACCTTGGTATCCTTTATGATGTTGTATAATATATAAGAAACTTGTTGTATAATATCGAAAGTATAATATACTACAGCACAGTAGTTAAATCAAAGCATTTTATAGGAAAATTGTTGGAAACACTAAGCATGAGTCCTCACTGAAGATTAATGGTACAGATGTGTCTAAACTTTTCATGGTCTCAGGGGTTAAACTTAAAACCTTTGGAATGTACTTGAAAGTTAATGGACCAGTTCATGAACTACTGGTCCAGTGGCCTATCTGCAGTCAAGCTCACAATTAGCAAGAGACATAATTCTGCTGGAGATGTGGAGTTTCTGAAATCTTATAATGTTACTCCATAACGAATATGTACTTTCCAAAACAACAAATGCAAGGAGAGGTGAAATAAGAACTGCTCAGTAAAGGGGACCATTGGGAGGAGAGAATGGGAGGAAAGAAGCAGCTTCTCAGTTTTGAAGCAATTAAGAAAATGCCCTTTTTTTGTTTCTACTAAACCAAAACAACAAGAACAACAAAAAACCACTACAATCCCCTCAGAAGTTTTAAAGTTATAAAAGCCTGAAACAATGAACTTTCTAAACGATCTATCAAAATCTCAGAATCTCTTCAAGTTTTTTTTCCATGGGTTTGAGAGTTATTCAATAGCTGAAATCCTCTATTTTAAGATTGAAGAGATTATAAAACCAACCAAATTGCCTTTTAATGATATATTTCTTAAACATTGAATTATGCTTTACTTTCCATAAATCTCAAGATTTGAACTTAAAAAGCGAGACATTCATTCTTAACTTAATTATTTGATAAGATTAGAAGTAAATTATTAATCTGAATCTCAAAGAAATCTATGTTTCTTCACATATTAAAAAAATAATTTTCCTGTGCTTGTGGAAGGAAAGAAGTGGTACTCTAACAATCTACAACGCCTCTTCAGTGACAAGGAAAATCCATTTCAGATATCCTTCTTCACATTTGAGGCCTTTCTCCATAAATTCTGGTGGACTTTTTTTCTTTCCCACTCACTCCAGCTCCCACATGAAATACGCTTTGTCTGACCAAGAAAAGGCATGGATAAGAGAAGGGCTAATTAGCATTGTTCCTTCGGTTAGCACATAAATAATTAATGATATTCGTCAGAGGATGGTATCGCACAGTCTTTTCCTCTCTCACTCTACTGCCTGCTGAGTATTTCCAGTGCTAGCTTAGTCCTTGCTGCCCAGAGGACTTGGGCAAATGGTAAGACCTGGCACCAACAACACGCTGTATGGACCTGGTCTGTTCCTTACCTGCCCAGCTCATGGAAATCAAACCAAAATGAACAAACCTGAACACAAAACAGAGCAGCAGACCTCACCAACAGCCTCATGTAAATATTTATCAGCACCTGTTGGGAGCATGTGGCCAGGTGAGCACGTTTAAGAACCAGAGCAAACTGTTGGCCAAGAGAAGGAATGGGTGGCTTGCTGGGGCTGCTTAAGAAATCAGTAAATTTTCATACTACTCCCCTGCCTAAATCACTGGCATTGCTTATAGCTTTTTTTTTTAGGTGAGCAAATGAGACAGTCCTCTGGAGCGAGTCCAGAGGAGACCACGAAGATGCTCAGAGTTCTGGAGCCACTCTGCTGTGAGAACAGGCTAAGAGAGTTAGGGTTATTCATCCTGGAGAAGGCTCTGGGGAGAACTTAGACCACCTTCCAGTCCCTAAAGGGGCTCCAGGAAAGCTGGGGAGGGACTCCTGATCAGGGAGGGGAGCCATATGATTAGGGGAAACAGTTTTAAAGTGAAAGAGGGGAGATTTAGATTAGATACTAGAAAGAAATTCTTTGCTGTGAGGGTGGTGAGAGCCTGGCCCAGGTTGCCCAGAGAAGCTGTGGCTGCCCCATCCCTGGAGGGGTTCAAGGCCAAGTTGGATGGGGCTTTGAGCAACCTGGTCTGGTGGGAGGTGTCCCTGCCCAGGGCAGGGGGTTGGAACTCAATGATTTTTAAGGTCCCTTCCAACCCAAACTGTTCTACGATTCTGTGATTCTATGGTGTTCGTGCAGCTTTGTGCTGCTCACTGCAGATTCAGTAAGGTGACACCTTTTGTTACACTGTTTGAGAGTCAACATCACATCATCTCAGAAAGAGTGAGAAATTCAGAGGACTGAGGTGTTCAGAGAGGAGAGTTTATAATGGAGATAAATTGTACTTAGATATCGTATTATTGACAGAAAAAAGTGAAGGTAAAGGCAGAAATAAGACTAAGAAGGGCTGGAGAGCATGAAATAAGCTTCAAACAAGATCTAAGTATGTTCACCCTGTATATTATGTGTGAAAAAAATGGAAAAACACCTGTCTTCATGAATAGCACAGATCAATAGTTGTGCTGCTGAAATACAGCTGTTTCTGTCCCTGGCAATGTTTACAAAAATAAGCTGAACTCAGATGCCTAATAAAGATTATAAAGTAAGTAACAGAGAGAGTTAGTTGTCTGTGCATTTCTTTGAATTTTCATTTTTATTTGTCAATTTATAACTCTCAGAAGATCCCAAACAAGCAAATCTTGTCATTTGTTAAAGGAAAAAGACATGTTGTTGAGATACACATCTATCAATTCTTTGTGTACCTAGCAATTTGTCAAGAGTCCCATTTAGTGAACAGTTGTGTGAGATTATTGCAACAAAATCACAGAGGTGTGCAACATATTGACGTCACTGGCTTCATTCACAAGAGACCATCAAATGGTAATGCCTTTTGTTTATAGTTAACTTGAGATAAATTTCAAGCAACAGCTGAAAGCTGAAAAGTTCTACTTTATCTTTGCAAAGTTCTAAGTCCAGCTCCCTGTTCCTCAGATATTAATAAGTCCCAGAATCACAGAATCACAGAATTGTAAGGGATTGGAAGGGACCTCTGGCCCCCTTCTAATCTCTAGAGGTTAGAAAAAAAATATGTACCAAGTAAGAGAGGGAGATGTGAAAAATGAGTATTAGTATTAGTTCACTCAAAACCTGTTTTATAGCACAGAGGAAGCAGTGGATGTTCTGTTTTTTCCAAGGCTTGTCCTCTTTTAATGGCTGGAAATTACTTGGCTACTTTGTCTGTTCACTTATGGTTTTTTGACCTCCTGCAGCCTGATTGGTGTCCGATACAGCGGAAGATATCTAGAAATTCTGGACAAATAACAACTTGGAACAGACATATCAAATCTACGGTGTGGATGCAGTTAAATCCACTATGCACATGGCAGAAAACCAACCCAGACATATCTTTTAAATCTGATGTATTCTGGATGAGTCATATTTCTGGGCATTTGCAGTTCAATGGCAGAGAAGAAGCAGAGAAAAGAAAAATCAGTAAAGCATTGACTTTTATCTCTCATAGACTTGTTAACCTTTCTGCTCATGCCTGCTGTTAATCCCATACATGATTTTGCTGGCTTTATGGTGATGACTAATTTTCAATGTTTGTGGGATGATTGGCTAATTTTCCAGTTTTCTGGTTACCTCATTACATTCCTTGATGTTATCTCTCTCACTGATGAATTCCATCCATCTCATAAATAACTGACATAATCCACCGATTCCTCTTGCATTGATTTAAACTTTTCATTTTGTTTGAAGTAGATAGATTCACTTCCTTCTGGCATTCAGTCTTTTGTCACTCTGAAATTCTCTAGTGATTTTAATTTAGTTTTCTTATGTGAATGTGAAATTTTAAGCCAGGGAGCAACTTTGCTTCAGTTAGACTTTATTTTCAAGATTATCCAGCCCTGTGCTTACATGTATTTGCATGGAAGAAATTACTAAGAGGCATGAACATGAATTTTTGATCTTGCTGTCCTCTGCAGTACCTTATAAGAGAATGAAACATGTATTTTAGCTTCCAGGTGACTGAAGACTACCTAACATTCCCATTTTGGTTGTGGTTATTCAGATATTATGGTGGGGTTTTTTGTAGTTTATGGCAAAATGGCTGGTTTAAGTCTTTCAGCCTGTTGACTAGATTCAAAGATTTAAAAAAGGGGTGAAGGGGAATATAGCAAGAAGGAAATATATAAAGGAAGAAATAAATACGGAAAAAGTGAGGAGAAAATGAAGAAACATCCACCTTTGTGAAATCACAAATCAGGGAGAAACCTGCAACAGCAACAAATTTCCTTCAATATCAAGCGTGATGCCAAGTGCTGCATAGGAACCAGCACGAGAAAAGACACTTGCCAACTCTCACAGAAATGATAGAAATGACTAAATGCAAAGGACTTAAAATTAATCTGCAGAACCACCATTGCAGGATGCTTTTCCAATTTTCTGGAAAAAAACTTGACCATCAAATTTTTTGAAAAAAGATTTAGTCAGTAAATACTTGTGGTTGGAGTCACAGAAACATTATAGTATACACTGCTTATATTCCTGCAGCCAGTGTGACGTTCAGTTTTGCTGCAAGAGTGTTGAGACCTTCTACGCTGCAGAAACTGGGAACTCCAGGAACTTCTTGGTAGCTCCTCTACTACCGTGAATTACTTGTTAAGACCATTTTCCTCAGTCGTGGGTAATATATTAACATGGCAAAATCATAACATAGTGTGGTCATGATGATATAGATTAGTAATTTTGGTGGACAGTGAAACAACTCTGGTTCTGATTATTCTACCAGCAATGAGAGTGACAATTATTCTACCATGCAGTAATGATAAGGATGGTCAGAAAGGGACCCATAATGAGTCCCTTTCTAACCTAATGAGTGGGATATAGTTCCTAATATTTGTCCCTAAAAGGAACAAATGCATTGCTACAGATAATCTGCAAAGCAATACTTCTTGAAGTACATTTGGAAATTTATGAAGAGATGGCAGGTGGGTAATAACTGATTCTGGGCTCAGTTAGCTTTGGGAGTGGTATCTGAGGTATTTTCCTCAATGTCTGGGAACAGAAGAACAGCCACAGGACCATGTAAACTTCAGAACTACAGCTCCACACAGTCAGAAATATCAGAAAATAAATTATTTTCTCCTATCAGTTTCTGAAACCCCTACATATATTGATAGGGTATCATTTCAGTAATTTCACTGAGGTCTTTTTGAGAATAGATATCACAATATGGCTCTTGGGAACGTAACATCATCATGTACCTGGAAGGAAATGAATGTGCCTTCAAGCAATGAAATATTGATTACTCAAAACAATAAAAAAACCTATACATGAATATAGAAATTATTTAGCTTGTCTTTTAATGGCAATCACTTAAGTCAATTGGATGGCAATTTGAGTGTCCGAAGCCAGTGCTACCAAATAATAATTTTGGAGTGACTTCCAAGGTTTTTCTTCATGCCTTCTTCTCAGCTAAACTCTGGTCTCTGTTTTCTTTCTTTGGCATCATATGAGGCTCTTTTGCTACTGAATATGAGTTTGAAAGAACTCTATTTACCGTGTCAGACAAGAGTTCTTAATTCTTCTTAGAGCCCTGAAATGTGAATGTATTGCACTTCAGTAAGTCATAAAACTGAACAAATACTACCATGGAAAAAATAATTTTATAAGTGAGTTTAAATATTAATGCTCAGTATGCCTTATTAAAATTCTGAGAATTAAATAAAAGTGAGTGATATTTCCCAAACATTGTTTGCAGAAGAGAGCTTAAAAGCTAACAATCTTTTTTATGCAAGAGGAAAATAATACATACTTGAGCCAACAAGAAAAAATGGTTTGCTACACATAAGTCCATATAATCTGGAATTCATCACATTCTGCATATTTTGGAAAGGTTGCTAAGATGTAAGCCCCATGGCCAGGTGTTCCAGGAGGAAAATAACTCTTTTGACTCCTTTTTAACAAGGAAGAATGCTTCCACAGAAAATCTGATTTTCATAAATCAGTTACTTTTGCACAGTTCCTCAACTGGCACCTGGTATGTCACCATCATTGTATCTGAAATGTGACTTTGGGATGCAGTAGCCTCTTGAACAAACAGCTCTTCAGGCTAACAGTTTATTTCTCAGCAGTGAGAGCTTTAATTTACCTTAAATTCTCCCTTCTATTCATCTCTGTGAGAATATCACTGACTGAGAAGCAGAGCTGAGGACAGTGGAGTTCAGCTGTGTCCACAGAGGTCTTACGATCTTTGTGTCTTATTAAAGCTGAAACCTTAACCTCATTTAAGTGATCAAATGCCCATGGAAGAGAGTTAGGTAGCAACTTTGCAACTTGGGACCTTGAGGCTGACAGGCACAAATATATTCCCTGCAGTTACTTGCATGCAGACTTTGATTTAGATGGAAAAACAGTAGAACACAAGAGAGAAAGGCAATTGCATTGACATGTTGTATGTAGCTATAAAAGTGTTAGATTGTGTGATTAAAGGGTAATCCAAATAAATACAGAGATTGGTGTAAGAACAGTAGTAACATCACCACTGAAAATGGCACCCACTGAATTGGCTCTCCTAAAGCTATCGAAGGAGAACGATTTGACCATCATCCCTGATGGGAAACCTGAGAACACTGAGAAGAGTCAGTGAAAGAAACGGTCTCTCATGAAAGCTATGCAAGTTAGAGGGAGTGATTGCCTAGAGAAGTGTAGGACTTACAGAATCATAGAATGGTTTGGGTTGGAAGGAACCTTAAAGTCCATCCAGTGCTACCCCCCTGCCCTGGGCAGGGACACCTCCCACCAGACCAGGTTGCTCAAAGCACCATCCAACTTGGCCTTGAACCCCTCCAGGGATGGGGCAGCCACAGCTTCTCTGGGCCACCTGGGCCAGGGTCTCACCAGCCAGCAAAGAATTTCTTCCTAATACCTAATCTGCTTGTTATGGGAAGCAGGGGAAGAACAGCTGGTCACTGCATAAAACTAATTATGAGATGTTTATGGGAAGGACCAAAGGCAAGGAGAGGATCAGGGCAGATCCAGGAGGAGCAAGGGTGGGAAAATGTACACACACACTCCTGCTTACTGGGAAAACATGCTCAGCCCCACTGAACCTAGACCTGGGAACACAAAGCTGTACCAGCATCGTATTCAGGAGGCTGGGACAGGAGGAAATTCACAGGCAGCCTGGAGCCCGCTGGATTAGGCTACTTCTAACAGCAAGAATTCCCACTTAATGTTTATACATATAAGCTCCATTCCCAAGTTCCTTTTACCTCAACAGTGTCCTGCTTCATGCACAGCCTTGCACTATGCATACATGCTATGAAAAGGGTAAGTGGGAATAGACACAGAGAGATAGAGTTGTGTTAAAGTTCTACCTATTAAGGAAATACAATTTTCTTAGGTTTTTTGAAGAATATGTATGCATGAGATCTTGTGCCAGCTTATTTAATTGCCCAAAAATGTCTCATTTATCTGCCTTCTCCCTTTTTGCTGATGCCCTTGGAAGAAAGATTTTATCTTAAATGCTAATATTTGTGCACTTGTTACAATAAGAAAAAATGGTAAATATAAGTACCACCATTTAAGTGAACAATACTACTCTCAGGCTAAAACGTCATAGTAGTAAATACAGAATTAAATGCAACTTTAGCAGTTGCAAAGAGCAGCATGCAGTGTATTTATCTGACAAATGCGCATATTGGTAACTGCCATTTCTATACAAAGAACTTCAATGCTGCTCAAATTAGTTCCACTCTCTCCCTTATATTTGCTATCTTTGCGCAGTTGCACCCACATTAATATCAGTAGTTTCTCTTGCCAGATCATGCATTATTCTTTCATCCCACGTAGATAATCCAAATTTAAATCCATACCTGCAATCGGCATTCTACTCCTTCGAACATTAATGAACTGAATCTGTAGTTTCTAAATGTGAGCGATGCTCCAGAGTAAATCTATGATAAAAGTCTGCATCAGGCTCCAGCTTCTGCATTGTATGGGCTGTGTGGATTTGAGAGCTATGCTCATCTCATCAACAGCATTATGGGAAAAAAAACCCTGAAGAATAACCAACAGATCACTGTTTTTATGGAGTCATCATGAACACAGCCTGGGTCCTCTGATTATCAGTGGTTATAGAAATCTTTTTGTATTTATCATAAGGCCCCTGCTTTTGCAAAGCCCTATATCTGCTTCTGAATTGACTCCAAAATTAGTGCACAAAGATGGATAGTTTAATGTATTTGGTGGGAAAAAAATATCGGACTCAGCCGTCTTCAGTCCTGCGATTGTCCTGGTCTTTCAGGTAGATTTTATTTATGTATGTGTGTGTATATATATACACACACACACACGATACCAATGGCTGTCACTTTGCATTTTGCAGCCACACAGTTGACAGTTTATCAGATCCAGTTTGGTTTCAGCATCTGTATTGCAGTTTGCACCAAACCCCCCAATATCAGCTCCTTCAAATGTAAACAAGACGTTCAAAAAAACACAGAAACATTTAGCAGAGCGTAATGAATGTATAATAAATGCCTAACGCTGTATAGTTCAAGTAAATACGCTTTGTTCCTGAATGCTTGACTTTATCCTTTGTAGAAATGGAGCCAGCATATGCACAAGTATAATCCAGTCTTTGGGTTGGTTCCCAGAGTTCATGGTTCTTGCAGGGAAATTGTGGTGAACCACTGAAGCATATTCCACATATATTAGAATTTTCATACCCCACAAGCCGCCAGGCATTACTTAGCTTTTTAAAACTGCTTCACTTTTTTCCGTTTCAGTTCTGCAGTCCAGTTGGCCACAGGTAACCTGAGATAATAATGACGTACATTTTTCAGTGATTTCCTTCACTCAGTCTATTGCAAAATAAGAATCAGAGAGTAGGATGAAGACCAAAATGTCTCCTTCTAAGAGGAGCACTAGGTCATAACTCACGAGACTTAGTCTGGGAATCAATTCAAGATTAAGATGCCTACAGTGGCTGCCCCATCCCTGGAAGGGTTCAAGGCCAGGCTGGATGGGGCTTTGAACAACGTGATCTGGTGGGAGGTGTCCCAGCCCATGGCAGGGGGGTTGGAACTTGGTGATATTTAAAGTTGCTTCTAACCCTAACCATTCTATGTTAGGTGCCTTTGTCAGCCAGTCTCTCCCTCTCTTTACCCTAGGCATTTCTTATTCTTACCAGGATGGTAACAAGAGCCAGTAGACGTGCTGAGCATTCCCACAGAAAGAAGTCCCAGGATAAATAGAATCATAGAATGCTTAGAGTTGGAAGGGAGCTTAAAGATCATTTGGTTCCACTTGAGATCTCATTTAAATCTCCCCTCTTTCAGTTTAAAACTGGTCTCTCTTGTCACGTTGCTCCCCTCCCTGATCAAGAGTCCTTCCCCAACTTTTCTGGAGCCCCCTTAGGGACTGGAAAGGGGCTCTAAGGTCTCCCTGGAGCCTTCTCTTCTCCAGGCTGAACACCCCCAACTCTCTCAGCCTGTCCTCACAGCAGAGGGGCTCCAGCCCTCAGAGTATCTCCGTGGCCTCCTCTGGACCTGGTCCAACAGGTCCACATCCTTATCTTGAGGACTCCAAAGCTGGACACAACACTTCAGGTGGGGTGTCACCAGAGTGGAACTGCATGTTTCATTTCACTGCCATACCATGAAATCATATGCAGCTGGATGAAGATTAACACATGATCTGAGTAATCCATAATCTTTTTGTTTACTGTAGTTCCACAGACCAGCTGCAGATTGCTTTTCCAAGCCTTGGAGCTTCACCAGTAGTTCATTACCTGCCACATAAGACTCCAGGATGGGTTGCAGAAGCAGTGTCAATGTTCCATGACACTCTTAAATTTTACATAAACAAGCATTCAGCAGAGCAGGAAAAGAAACCATGATGTCCTTCTTCCTACATAAATTTTTTAACCGGGAAAATGAAGAGAGATTTTTCACTGCTTTGTGTTGGTTTTAATGAGTGTTTAACATTTTAATCAAAATGGAATAATTCCAAAAGAGAGTTTAGAGTCGCCCACTTCAAAGTGAGGTCTAAAATTGAGAAATCCTTCTTTGTTTTCTTTTTTTTTTTTTTTACTTCCTGAAAATTAATTTCTCACTCAGTGTCAAGGAAATCAAACTATCTCTGAGTTGACTGTGGGTTGTGAGCTCTGAAACAACTCAGGGAAACTCCTGCTTTTCTTTCTAAAGCCACCATCACTAACTCCATGGCACCCAGTCATCAGATGGCCACCCCAGTCCTGACACAGCTCTCCAGCAGTCTCTCCAACACTCCCACCTCTGCACTGCAACTGACAGGACACCAGGCAGGGTGATTCAGGGTTTTCAATAGTTTACCAAACATGGAAGAGTGAAAAATATTGGGGTTAATGAGTAGATTTGACCAACACTGTGTCATTAGACAACTTTCAGACACCTTTTAAGATGTCCTAAATCTTGGCATTACAAAGTAGTTCGTAACATAATTAATTGCCATTTATGTATGTTGGTGGCAGCATGCAAGGTGACACAGACTCCATGTCCTACCAAAAGGTGACCCCCAGGCTGTGATCCCCGGCACTGCGCCCAAACAGCTGAAACAACAGGAGTTCTATTTTGTTTGTCACTGTGGTGGAAGGAACCTACCTGGCCAGAAGTCCCTCTTATATTTGTAGTGGTATTTCAGCTGCCCTGTTTGTGCTGCCACCTCCTTCTTCCTTCTCAGGGGAGTTGAAGTGTTCTGCAGACAAGAAATTCCATCCCTATCTGTCTTTAATAGGGCAGAGCCACCTCCACCGCACGCAGAGACAATGGATGGATGGGCTCTCAGATCCAGGCAGCTGTCAGCAGGTAGTAGCTTTCTAACTCATCAAAATGTTTCTTCATAATAATCACACCTCAACCATTTATACTTTATTTCAGCTCTGAATAGTAGATTAATTTAATTTTATTTTTTCCCCTTCATTTAGCTAATTCATTCTATTTTTGGAACAAGGCTGCATAGACTTTTCAGGTATTTTCATTGTTTTAAATAGACCGTTTTCTCAGGATATATTGGAAGAACTTTCCAGTTATTAAAGTCATTTATACCTCCCCTGGATGCTGGCTTTTTTAGCAGGTGGAAACAGAAAGTTCTTTCCCTTATCACATTTCACCACACCCTTACATTTCACATACCCAGTGCTTTGACATTAAAGTATCTCACTACAATTGGACTATTGTGGAATTTCCCTCCCCAACTCTGCCTGTTAAAGAATACATGAGCATTTGTTTCCAGTGAAAAGAAAATCAAAAGAGCTAAATTCACCAAATCCAATAAAAAGGTGCTGTACATTGTATTTTCACATGGCAGAACTGAACCCCTGGACCTCTGCAGAGAGATTGAAATCATTGGAGTGGAGGCAGTGCTCCTGCCACCTGCCTTCCCTTTGGGTTTCTGCCAAGAAGGAATGGCTTGTTGCGGATGCAAGTCTCATACCCTGCTCAGTATTTTCATTCCAGATCGAGCAGCTCTTTCAGTGGTGCCGTTGGCTCCAATCCTCTGACAGGGAGGGAATTGAGCCCGCTTTCCAAAAGACTTTCTGCTCCTGAGGACTAATACCAGACTTACCGTAAAAGGTACCACAATCTGGTACTCCATGAATCCAGCCAAAAAAATTTGGATTTAAACAAATATCCAGAGAAGAAAACCATAAATTTCAAACCTTGATGTTGTTGACTGTCCATCTAATTTTACTGTGACTCCACAGGAAAAAAAAATATTTTGGGAACTGAGCATGTTATCCATAATTTTTTTTTTCAGTTGATTTTATATCACCCGTATACTTATGCCATTAAATTCTACTATGCCATATAAATCTCCACAGCTATGATTACTCTATGATAACTGCATGCCCTGTTGAGCCTTATTGCCTAATTGGTAGTTTACAAGGAATATCTGTGATGGTTTTGAGATGAGCATCCTGTTTCCCCAGCAGCAAGAAATATTTGCTTGACACGCTCAAAGTTGTTAATATTGGTATGCCTGCTTACACAAACTGTGAGTGTAAAAATATCCTGTTCAGATGGGGAGCGAAAATAAAATTAAAAAAAAAATGATCAGGTGTTTGCCAGATGAATAGTTTCCATGGATTTGGAGAACATCTTGAAGTTTGTGTGTTTGCTTGCAGCAGTGTAATATGGCTCTGCTGATTTGCAAAGCTAAAATTCAGTGCAGAATTTGGACTGACTAGTCCTCTGTTACCGCAGTAGCCTCTGTTAGGCTTCATGTAGATGTCACGTCTAAGATGTGTCTGAAGAAATATCTCTGCCAGCGTGATTAGGAACTGGGTATCCCATACAGGCATTTTTGTTAGATAAATAGACTGAAAGGAGCATCTTGGATGTCCTAAGACCGCACTCATGCAGCTAGTGAATGGGACTGATCTCCCTCAAACTACCTGGCCAGAGTGTATTTAGATGGATTGGGAATTTTGCCAGTTTTGCCAATTTTCTTCATGGTTTTCCAGGCAGCAAGCTGAAATTCTTCATCCTTCACAACACTGCAACTCTCGGGGCAGCTTTTGGGTCACATGCAGCTGCAACACTTCTTCCACTATTCACATCCCAGAGAAGAAAATAGGCCTCAGTAGCATGACAGAAAATCTCAGCAAGTCTTCACATCATGCTAAGATTTACCTACAAGAATTCCCAGCCACAGGACACCACAGGCTTTTGATCTGAAAATACATAAGAACTTAAATGCTACTTTACTTAACTACCGTTTGCTAAGGTAAATATTTTCTCACAAGAAGAAATGTCATTCTCACATGTTTGGAAGATTTGATTATGGAATAGCCACTCTCTGAAGGAGGGCTCAAACCAAAACTGACAGACATCTCCGTTTGCACAGAATTTTTCAGGGAGTGCAACATTCTCTTTTCTAACTTCCCTATAAACCTTTCATTGCCCCTCAGCCTCTCACTATAGGGCTCATTTCTGGAAGCGTCTCTGTCAGAAACTAACTCTGCCAGTCACAAAATGCCACTTCTATTGGCCACTGGCTAGATCTAGAGGTTATGGACCTCACCTATAGAATCACAGAATCATAGAACTGTTTTGTTTGGAAGAGACCTTTAAGATCATCAAGCCCACCCATTAATCTAACTCTGCCAAAACCACCCCTAAACCATGTCCCTCAGCACCACATCTACACATTTTTTAAACACCTCCAGGGATGGTGACTCCACTATTTCCCTGGGAAGTCTCTTCCAGTGTTTGACAACACTTTTGATGAAGAATTTTTTCCTAATATCTGTCCTAAACCTCCCCTGGCACAACTTGAGGCCATTTCTGCTTGTCCCATTGCCTATTCCTTCGGAGAAGAGACCAACCCCCCCTGGTTACACCCTCCTTTCTCCCCTCAGCCTCCTTTTCTCCAGGCTGAACACCCTCAGCTCCCCCAGCCGCTCCTCACAAGACTTGTGCTCCAGACCCCTCACCAGCTCCGCTTCTCTGGACACAGTCCAGCACCTCAATGTCTTTTTTTGTAGTGAGGGGCCCAAAGCTGCATGTAGTTGCTTTTTAGCTAATTAGAAACTAAATACTGAAGCCTGAGGTACAATCAAGAGAGAATAAATCACAGTCTTTTGCTTTTTTGTGCTTTATATCTGAGTTTATCTTCAACAGCTACTGCAAAATTTACTGCCCCTCACTTAATTCTGGCAATTTTACATCATATAAAGAGATCAGGCTTAGGAACAGCGGCAGTTTCTCCTCCCTTCCACCAGAACTACTGATCTCCACAGCAGCCATCCATGAAAAATGATGAAAAATAGTCCTAATGGATAATGCCTGTGTTAAAATTCAAAGAAAAGTTTATGTAGACATCAGGATTTATTTCCACTTCCTTCTGGCACTTATTTAACCTCTCCAATTTCTCCTCAACAACTTTGAAAGGCGTCTAATTTTTTTCTTCTTTTTTTTTTTTCCTGCTCCTCTGCTTTGTACCAATCTTTTTTTCTGCATCTGTAATACCCAGACATCTGCATTTAAAAATTTCACTGTGACACGTCTTGTATGGGTAGAGAAGGAGTCAAAGCACTAGTTGGTTGTTAAATAACACAAGAAGGAGTGATGACCACAAACTCTTGAGTATCTGTCTGGGAGAAGCACAATTGCTCCTCAAGCATCAATGGGCACACACCCATTAAGTGAACTGTAAACACAAATGTGTCTGCCATGTGTTCAGTAACCTAATATGGGTACCAGCAGGAGCACTGTCTTGGTCCCCTCCTACTTTTACCACTTCTCCTTCCACCATCATCCCATGGGATAGACTGTCCCCCTCTGCAGTCTGGTGTTCCCACAGCTGATTCTTTTCTGCTATCTTCAATAAGCTCTCTTTTTGAAAAGCCTTAGAAATAAGGCTCTCTTTTTTTTAAAGCTCACTATCACAGGAAACTATTTTTTAATTCTCTTAGATTAAGTTCACAAAGCCGCTAGCACTGTTTCCAGTAACACAAGAATCATAGTAGTTTCCTAATACGGGAAGATTCATTTTTAGACAGTTTGCTTTGTCCATATCACTTTATTTTAATCTTGTTCATTTGTCACTGACAACATCACCTGCTGAGCTAAATGTTTTTCAGACTGAAACTGGAGGATGGGCAACCAAGATTAATGGCTCACAAATCACACGTTAGCAAATTAGTTTCTTTGACCAGCACTGGATCCTCGTTTATGCTATTGTTGGATAGCACTAGGAAACTGTAGTTGAGAAACAGTGCACATTTTCCCTTTACAGTATTTCATTTTCAGTCAACTGACCCCCCAAAGTTGTCAGATTCATCACTTAAAGACACCATCTGCTGACCTGTCATGGAGGGTGGTCAAAGCTGTTGCAGCGGAGCGCTTTTTTCTCCTGGATTTGTGTGTAAAAGCAGCAGTAGGAGAAAGGCATTTATTTAAAACACAGACCTACACTTATTTGTTTTGTCTGGAGAATTCTCTGCATGCTTAACACTTGCCAAGGCAACAAAGTAATAGATGCAGAGGGAAAGCGAAGCCTGTGTGTTGCATGGGAGAAGGCTCTTGTATCAATGTGAACTTGAACTGTTCTTTCTGTTTAGCGAGAGGAGCTGATTTGATTTAATCCAGCTCTGCTAGAGATACACATATTGTCTCTGTTTCACTGGGATTTTATTGGAACAACTGGATGCAATGGAGTGCAGGCAGATGGTGAAGCTGAGTAATACCATCAGTGCGATTCTATGTCTTTTTCCATGCCGTACTTCCAAAACTTCTGGTTTTCTCTCTCTGTGTTCATGTCACAAGAAGTCTGGCTTTGAAGCAGAATAAGCAAAGAACAATATACTTAATATGCACTTACACATTTCTGGTGCGACAGTTTTTCAGTCATAGCAGCAAGATTTCTTACAAGGCTGCTTATGATTTAAGTTAGATATTCCAGAGATGTGTCCTCCAAATGTTACTCCTTCTGCCAAGTATTCCAGAAGCAAACATCCAGGCTCCCTGTTAAACTAAGAAATGTTTTTCTGAAAACCCATACAGATTTTCTTAGACCACTAATTATTTTGCATTTTAACCAGGAAACTTTCCTGTGTTGTTCTTATGCACTGAGGTTATGACTGAAACCTGAAAAGCTTTATTAAGGGCATAAGGACCACAGCGGCAACTATGGAAATTAAAACTTCGATTTAAGTATGAATGAATGGAAAACACAACTTAAATATAATTTTGGAAGCAGGCGTTTAGCATGGTATCGAATGGATGAATGTCTTTGTTCCATGAAACTCTCCCCTCCCCACCTACAAAACTACGTTCATCCTGTTTCCAGCGAATAATAAGCTGTCCTCGGCCAAGGCTGTCTTTCATCCCTTAGGACGTATTTCCTATTCCTGCACTCAGTATCTATTGGGTAATGAGAATTGGCAATTCAGATTTATTTACTAGCTAGGTAAGAAGAGCCTGAGGGACCATGAGGCTCAGCTGCTTCATTCTGTGAGTCAGCAGAGGCTTCTTCCTCCGTGACAATCCATAAGAAAAAAACCACACCAACA